>CM035359.1:743242-862744 GCA_020137815.1 Hormiphora californensis
ATGATGTATTCACCCAGTTATCTGGTTAGTGGTGGACTTTGGATAATGCAGAAGTTACGGGCTGGCGGGAAATCTCTTCAACAGGTACTTGGAAAAAAAGGTGTATTGTAACCATGGTAACCAGTGTATTGTAACCATGGTAACCAGTGTATTGTAACCATGGTAACCAGTGTATTGTAACCATGGTAACCAGTGTATTGTAACCATGGTAACCAGTGTATTGTAACCATGGTAACCAGTGTATTGTAACCATGGTAACCAGTTTGTTGTTGTTGTTTGTGCCTCCCACTTCCAATCCCACGGCTGCTTCATGGTCCAGCGTGACCAGATCATCAACCCGAAGGTGAGATCAAGATTCATAGATATGTATCCCAGATCGGTCAGCTTTCGTTTCCTGAGGTCACAACACACACAAGGTGTCGTTTCCCCAGGAGGCGGAGCTTCCTTCTCCATGACCTCTGGATCATAAAGCATGTTGCTGTAGTTTTGCACCCGTACTTTATTGTACAGGTCTTGGGTTTCACTCATAACGGGGGTTCCCTTTATAAGAGATGTAGCTTTGGACAGGATGAAAGCTGCCTTTGGACAGAGGTTACTTTCATTTTTGCGTACTTACCCTCTGGTTTAACGAACCAGTACATCCCGTTTGGGTTAACGGGCAGGGGTTTTGGCCCCTGTGGGTATTACGTCCCCTCCGATCTTGTTTTGTTTGTTGAGCCCCTTTCCTCCCCATCTTAGCGGAATCGGTTGCTTCTCTTTATTAGTTTTGCGAGTTTGTTTAGGTTAAAGTGTCTCGTTTCGGATTTGTATAATTTTTCTCTTATTGTTTACTCACAATAAGAGGCGTCCGAGTTTATGTTTTGCCTCATCGAGGTCCGGGCAAAACATGAGGACATGTTCTGAGTTCTCTTTTACCTTACACGGTGTGCAATTTGGGTCGATTTTGTTGTCTTTGATTTGTTGGGCTGATGCCAGATTGTTTGTCCTGATATATGGCTTGTGTTAGTTGTCTTAGGCTTTTTGTCTTTATCATGTTGTACTGTTTGTATAGTTTTGGTAGTACTGCTGTAGTGAAAACGTTATACTTTTTCGTTTGTATTTCTTTGAAGATAGTTTTATTTAAGTGTATCGAGATGATAGGTTACTAGTAATTTAATAGTTTAAATTTGATATGTCTGGTCCCCAAATGACGTGGGCTACGAAAGAAGTACCATGATGGTTTTTCTCCTACTCAGTCTGGAATTTTGCTGAGTAGTAGTCCCAGATATCCCTTTATCCTGACCCAAGGCTGGGCGGTCAGGAGGGTGGTATGCCACCAGCTTGGAATTCCCTTTATCCTGACCCAAGGCTGGGAGGTCAGGAGGGTGGTATGCCACCAGCTTGGATATCCCTTTATCCTGACCCAAGGCTGGGAGGTCAGGAGGGTGATGTGCCATCTTCTGTTTCTCCCACCCTTTGCCTGATGGGCTTTAATGGCAAAGGACGGGTTTTGGCCGGTATTTAGCCAGTCTACTTTGGCCCAGTGCACAAGGCTGGGGAGTTGGTGTAATACCGGCCGGGGGTATCTCTAGTCATGGAGAGATGAGTCATGAGCGGATTAGAGAAAGGAAGAGAGAAAAACACACCATCCAAGGAGGGCAGCTCTGTTTCCTTGGAGTGGTATGTGAGATGCTCCAGGCAGTTCAAGAGCTTCATGGTTTACCCCGGGGTATGCCGGGTCACCCCTGAAGATTCCCTGTCTGGTCTGTAGGACACTATTGCTATCTAAAATAATAGACATTAGCCGCGGCCTGCATCTCAAGGGCGTGGGAAGGAATCTCACCATTCCTAACGGTAACCAGTGTATTGTAACCATTGTAACCAGTATAACTCACTTTTTCAGATCGCTATGAAAGATAGAAGTGATCTAAAGCAGAGTTTTATTTTCAAATTAAGTTGTAAAGATAAATTGCATTTGTTTAAGAATGTGGTTCTGGTCTCATCACACCAGGACAGGTAATTAATTGACCAATTAAATAATTAATTATGTCATTTAAGTTATAAATTGAACAATAAACCTGTTAATCAATTAATTAATTAATTAATAATGTCCCTCAGATATGTCCCCTACCACTCTAATTAACTAATTAATAATGCCCCTCAGATATGTCCCTTACCACTCTAATTAACTAATTAACTAACTAATAATGCCCCTCAGATATGTCCCCTACCACTCTAATTAACTAATTAACTAACTAATAATGCCCCTCAGATATGTCCCCTACCACTCTAATTAACTAATTAACTAACTAATACTCCTCAGATATGTCCCCTACCACTCTGCCCGGATAGAGATGTGTTCTGATAGTAGACGAGATGTGAGCTACAACGGACTGGTATACAAGGAGATGGTGGATAACATTATGGGTGCAATTATCAGGAACCAAAACTGTAATCTAGCAAGGTAGGAGCCCTAGTAACCCCCAGCCCCCTTAGTAACCCCCCTAGTAACCCCCCTAGTAACCCCCTAGTAACCCCACTAGTAACTCCCTAGTAACCCCTCTAGTAACCCCCTAGTAACCCCCTAGTAACCCCCTAGTAACCCCTCCCCTAGTAAACCCTTAGTAACCCCCTAGTAACCCCCTAGTAACCCCCCTAGTAACCCCTCTAGTAACCTCCTTGTAACCCCCATGGTAACCCCCCTAGTAACCCCTCTAGTAACCCTCTAGTAACCTCCCTAGTAACCCCCCTAGTAACCATGGTAACCCCCAGGTACAGTGTTCAGTATGCCCTAGATCAGGGCTCCCCTCCCCTAGTAACCCCTAGTAACCCCCTAGTAACCCCCTAGTAACCCCGATGGTAACCCCCATGGTAACCCCCATGGTAACTCCCAGGTACAGTGTTCAGTATGCCCTAGATCAGGGCTCCCCTCCCCTAGTAACCCCCTAGTAACCCCCTAGTAACCCCCTAGTAACCCCCTAGTAACCCCATGGTAACCCCCTAGTAACCCCCATGGTAACCCCCATGGTAACTCCCAGGTACAGTGTTCAGTATGCCCTAGATCAGGGCTCCCCTCCCCTAGTAACCCCCCTAGTAACCCCGATGGTAACCCCATGGTAACCCCCCAGGTACAGTGTTCAGTATGCCCTAGATCAGGGATCAGCTAACTCGATGATTGGTAGAGCGGCACACATAGCCTGTTTGGACTCCGAGGTATTTCTGAATAAGTTCTTGGGAGTGATGGGGTGGAAGTATTTCGTGTAGCGGACAAGTTCCTGGGAGTGATGGGGTGGAAGTATTTCGTGTAGCGAATTTCCGGAGTGATGGGAGCTAGTGTAGCGGACAAGTTCCTGGGAGTGATGGGGTGGAAGTATTTCGTGTAGCGGACAAGTTCCTGGGAGTGATGGGGTGGAAGTATTTCGTGTAGCGGACAAGTTCCTGGGAGTGATGGGGTGGAAGTATTTCGTGTAGCGGACAAGTTCCTGGGAGTGATGGGGTGGAAGTATTTCGTGTAGCGGACAAGTTCCTGGGAGTGATGGGGTGGAAGTATTTCGTGTAGCGGACAAGTTCCTGGGAGTGATGGGGTGGAAGTATTTCGTGTAGCGGACAAGTTCCTGGGAGTGATGGGGTGGAAGTATTTCGTGTAGCGGACAAGTTCCTGGGAGTGATGGGGTGGAAGTATTTCGTGTAGCGGACAAGTTCCTGGGAGTGATGGGGTGGAAGTATTTCGTGTAGCGGACAAGTTCCTGGGAGTGATGGGGTGGAAGTATTTCGTGTAGCGGACAAGTTCCTGGGAGTGATGGGGTGGAAGTATTTCGTGTAGCGGACAAGTTCCTGGGAGTGATGGGGTGGAAGTATTTCGTGTAGCGGACAAGTTCCTGGGAGTGATGGGGTGGAAGTATTTCGTGTAGCGGACAAGTTCCTGGGAGTGATGGGGTGGAAGTATTTCGTGTAGCGGACAAGTTCCTGGGAGTGATGGGGTGGAAGTATTTCGTGTAGCGGACAAGTTCCTGGGAGTGATGGGGTGGAAGTATTTCGTGTAGCGGACAAGTTCCTGGGAGTGATGGGGTGGAAGTATTTCGTGTAGCGGACAAGTTCCTGGGAGTGATGGGGTGGAAGTATTTCGTGTAGCGGACAAGTTCCTGGGAGTGATGGGGTGGAAGTATTTCGTGTAGCGGACAAGTTCCTGGGAGTGATGGGGTGGAAGTATTTCGTGTAGCGGACAAGTTCCTGGGAGTGATGGGGTGGAAGTATTTCGTGTAGCGGACAAGTTCCTGGGAGTGATGGGGTGGAAGTATTTCGTGTAGCGGACAAGTTCCTGGGAGTGATGGGGTGGAAGTATTTCGTGTAGCGGACAAGTTCCTGGGAGTGATGGGGTGGAAGTATTTCGTGTAGCGGACAAGTTCCTGGGAGTGATGGGGTGGAAGTATTTCGTGTAGCGGACAAGTTCCTGGGAGTGATGGGGTGGAAGTATTTCGTGTAGCGGACAAGTTCCTGGGAGTGATGGGGTGGAAGTATTTCGTGTAGCGGACAAGTTCCTGGGAGTGATGGGGTGGAAGTATTTCGTGTAGCGGAACAAGTTCCTGGGAGTGATGGGCGTGGAAGTATTTCGTGTAGCGGACAAGTTCCTGGGAGTGATGGGGTGGAAGTATTTCGTGTAGCGGACAAGGTTCCCTGGGAGTGATGGGGTGGAAGTATTTCGTGTAGCGGACAAGTTCCTGGGAGTGATGGGTGGAAAGTTTTCGTGTAGCGGACAAGTTCCTGGGAGTGATGGGGTGGAAGTATTTCGTGTAGCGGATGGGGAGATGGGGTGGAGAAGTTCTGGGTGGGAAGTTTGGGTAGGGAAAGTTCGGGAGTATGGTTGGTGGACAGTTCTGGGATGTGTGGGCAAGTTTCGTGGTAGGGAAATTGTTGGGGAGTTGGGGGTATTGTTGTTGGTATTTGTTGGGAGGTTGGGTTGGGTGGAGATTTCTGTGGACAGTTCGGGATGTGGGGTGTGGAAGTATTTCGTGGTAGGGACAAGTTCCTGTGGTGATGGGTGGAGTTTGTGAGTCGGGTGGAAGTTCTGGGGGAAGTTCTGGGAGGTGGGGGGAGATTTGTGTATGGAAGTTCGGGGTAGGTCGGAGATGTGGGTGGAATTCTGGTGCGGACAGCTGGGAGTATTGTGGGGAAGTTCTGGGTGTGGGGAAGTTTCGTTTGGGAGTGGAAGTTGGGGTAGGGGATGGAAGTATTTGTGGGCGGGAAGTTCTGGAGTGGAAGTTTGGAGTGATGTGTGGAGGATTGGGTCTGGGTTGTGGGAAGTCGGTGGTGGTGGGAAGTATTTCGTGTGTAGGGAAAGTTCTGGAGTGATGGTGTGGGAAGTATTTGTGGTAGCGGACAATTCCTGGTGTGGGTGGATGGGTAGGGTGAAATTCGGAGGATGGGGGGAAGTTTTGTGTAGGGGAAGTCCTGGAAGTTTGGGGAAGGTTTTGTGGGAAGTTCCTGGGATGATGGGGTGGAAGTATTGTGTGACGTCTGGGAAGTTGGGGGAAGATTGGTGGGAAGTTGTGTGTGGGAAGATTATGTGGGGAGAGTTCTGGGGTGTGGAGGAATTTCGTTAGTGGGACAAGTTCCTGGAGTGATGGGGTGGAAGTATTTCGTGTAGCGGCAAGTTCGGGAGTGATGGGGTGGAAGTATTTCGTGTTGGGACAAGTCCTGGGGTGAGGGGTGGGTATTTCGTTGTGGGACAAGTTCCTGGGAGTGATGGGTGGAATTGTGTGCGGACAAGTTCCGGGGTGTGGGGGAGTGGAGTATTTGGGGACAAGTTCCTGGGTTGGGTGTGGAAGTATTTCGGTGGGAAAGTTCCGGGAGTGATGGGGTGGTATTTTGTTAGGGACAATTCCTGGGAGTGAGGGGTGGAATATTTCGTGTAGGGCAAGTTCCTGGGTGTGGGGTGGAGTTTTCGTGTAGGGGAAAGTTCTGGAGTGTGGGGGAGATTTCGTGGGGAAAGTTTGGGGAAGTTTGTGGGGAGATTTTGGGGTGGAAGTTTCGGGGTGATGGGGGAAGTTTCGGTAGCGGAAAGTTCTTGGGTGGGGGGTAATATTTCGTGAGCGGACAGTGTGGAAGTTTGGGGGGAAGTATTCGTTCTAGCGGACAAGTTCCTGGGGTGATGGGTGTTGGAAGTATTCGTGTAGCGGACAAGTTCGGGGGGGGATGGGTTGAAGTATTTCGTGTAGCGGGTTCCTGGGGTGATGGGGTGGAGTTTGTGGGGACAAGTTCCTGGGAGTGATGGGTGTAGTGATTTTGTAGGGAAGTTCTGGGGTGAGTTGTGGGGTATTGTGTGGACGGAAGTTCCTGGGAAGTGATGGGGTGGTGGAAGTATTTGGGACAAGTTCCGGGAGTGATGGGTGGAAGTATTTCGTGTAGGGAAAGTTCCTGGGTGATGGGTGGAATTTGTTCTGGGGATAGGTCTGGGTAGATGGGGGGAAGTATTTCGGTGTGGAGTGGGGAAGTATTTGTGGTGGAAAGTTTCGGGAGTGATGGGTGAGGATGAAGTTTGTGTAGCGGACAGTTCTGAGGAGTGATGGGGTGGAAGTTTTCGTGTGGGGAAGTCCTGGGGATGGGGGGAGTATTTGTGTGGGAAGTTCCTGGGGTGTGGGGTGGTTTTGGTAGCGGACAAGTTCCTGGGAGTGATGGGGTGGAAGTATTTCGTGTAGCGGACAAGTTCTGGGAGTGATGGGGTGGAAGTATTTCGTGTAGCGGACAAGTTCCTGGGAGTGATGGGGTGGAAGTATTTCGTGTAGCGGACAAGTTCCTGGGAGTGATGGGGTGGAAGTATTTCGTGTAGCGGACAAGTTCCTGGGAGTGATGGGGTGGAAGTATTTCGTGTAGCGGACAAGTTCCTGGGAGTGATGGGGTGGAAGTATTTCGTGTAGCGGACAAGTTCCTGGGAGTGATGGGGTGGAAGTATTTCGTGTAGCGGACAAGTTCCTGGGAGTGATGGGGTGGAAGTATTTCGTGTAGCGGACAAGTTTCTGGGAGTGATGGGGTGGAAGTATTTCGTGTAGCGGACAAGTTCCTGGGAGTGATGGGGTGGAAGTATTTCGTGTAGCGGACAAGTTCCTGGGAGTGATGGGGTGGAAGTATTTCGTGTAGCGGACAAGTTCCTGGGAGTGATGGGGTGGAAGTATTTCGTGTAGCGGACAAGTTCCTGGGAGTGATGGGGTGGAAGTATTTCGTGTAGCGGACAAGTTCCTGGGAGTGATGGGGTGGAAGTATTTCGTGTAGCGGACAAGTTCCTGGGAGTGATGGGGTGGAAGTATTTCGTGTAGCGGACAAATTACCGGGACTGATTAGTATCTGTACAATGAATTACACTGATCTGTGGGATCTTAGATCATGTAACCAAGAGAATATATTAACTGGGAAGAGAGCCCTGTTATTAAAATAAGAATTGAGATTATGTGTGTAAAAATATGTTGTTGGCTGATGTGTCAGTGGGTTATTATAATTCTATATACCCTGCTAACTTAAATAACCCGCCAGTCCCACTAGCGCGCTCTCAATAAACAGCCAGTCCAGCGGCAGATTATTTCCCACTGGCAGGTTATTTATTTTGAACATTCAAAGTGTGTGTAAATGATCAGTTCTTACTAAAATACAGAGGGAACACTATGTGCAACACTTACACACTACATTGGAGAGAAAGAAAGGACACATTCCGTCAATTACTCTCTCTTTATCTCCCCTTTTGTCTCACTATCTCTTCCTCTGTGTTATGTGTGACATGCCCCTTATCAGGCTATTTCTTTCACTCTCTTTCCTTAGCAACTGCTTAGTAACTGTTACCAAACAGTGTACACTCAATTGTGAGGTGTTTTAACTATTTCTCAGTCCTCTTTGAGTGTTTTGATTAGTGTTCTCTCTCTTGTTGGTGTGTAATACTTGAAATAAACAACTAAAGCAGGGTATATAACCTATAAACTCTGACCACTGGCACGTTATAGGTTTAAACCCCTCCGCCTCTCCCTCGGCTCCGCCTCGGGATCGTCGTCGTGATTTAAACCAGTTTATCCGCCAGCGGCGGATAAACTTCAGCTAACTTCTCCCAGCGGCGCGCTGGGAGAAAGTTATCTGAAATAACGCGCCAGTGGCCAGAGTTTATACCTCATATATCTAATCTTGTGGTGTATCAGTTAGTGACATTCTGAACACGTTTTGATTTAGTCAGGTCCGTATTGTAGGAGCTTTGGAAGGGGAATATTTTAAGGTTAATGTGAGTTTTTATTGTGTGCTCTCTCTTTTTAAATAGTTTGATATACACACACCTACCCCTTATAAAGGCGTTAGAAGTAAAGAAAAGATTATTATTCATCCTTTAAAAAGATTATTATTCGTCGTATAAGCTCAATTAGGGCTTTCTAAATATAATAATTTAACCGTATAATATAGTTGGTGGATGAAGTGAAAAGAACTTTAGGGTGAATAGTTGAATCTTAACGAGAATTATATTGATACACTACCCCATTTAAGATATTAAAGTTATTCTGGGACGTCCAATGACAATATCATAAAGATTCTTTAGTCGATGTAGCTACTTGTGAAAGCTGGTTTTTAGATTCGTTTTATTAAATTTAAACCATCCTAATATTATTTGTCGTACCAGTTTTAACAAGGCTGTTTGTATAGTGAGAATACGATATCGGTATCAGTGAGACACGGTAAGAAGACGCGCAAGTGTGGCCAATCAGAGCGCCTGATTAACAACACGTGTGTCCTTCAAAGTGCTAATCACGTGATACCCATATATGGTGCTATAAAAGTACAAAGTGCTGATTCAATGCTTCATGCCGTGGAACCCTCGCGCCCTACGTTTAGCACACACCAAAGTACCGTGTTGTTCAGATACCGTATTCCCACTACAAGCAGCGCTGTAAGGGCCAATTGGGGAGAGGGGTACCAATTACCTTTGCCCTAGTAAAGGTCGCGCGGGCAATTATGGTGAAAATTGGCCAATCTACAAACATTAATGCGCGAATCCTCAACAATATTGGCCAATCTTCGCTGGATGCGCAAATAGATTGGCCAATCTTCGCTGGCCATGGCTGAATTTCACAGCTGTTTCGCGCGCACACAACCCAAGATAACTGGTTTCGCGCCCCACGTCTATGCGGATGCCACTCGATGCTCGCCAAATCCCCCGGTAAGGGATCAGCCGATGATGCTATTTGAATAATGTTACTTTGCTGGCAACATGCTTCCAATGAGATTCAATAACATGCAGCAATGTGAATTGGGATGATCCAATTATGAAATGTTACTTTTCGGTTTTAACGGGTTTACGGGTTTTTCATCGGGGGCAGTAAATAACTATACTGTGTTGGGGAAATCAAATGATTTAAAAAGTGACCCCAAAGAGGTTTGGCAGAACCCCCGGAAATTTTAAATTTTTTAGCATAAGGGGAAAACCTTTTTCCCCCAGGCCCCCCTTTTTTAGGGCCAAAACGGGGGGCGGGGCCCCAATGCCAGAGGGTACTCGCGAATGGAAAACCGGTTCCCCCCGGGCCCCCCCAGGATCTCTCGCCAGACACAAAAGGGGTCGAGGAGATTTAAAAAACCCTTCCCAGAAATTTCGGGTTTGTTTTTGAAGGGCCGTTTATAAAAAATTAAATTTTTAAAAAATGATAAAATTATACCCCCAAAAAATTTAAAAATTTAAAGAGCGGTTTTTTTGGCTCAGTGACAGCAGCTTGTTTTGTCCCCCCTCGGGGCTTTGGGTTCGGGGACCAGAGCTTTCGCCCCTTTTTTCCCAATTTTTTTAAAAAACCCCTTTTTGGGAAATTTGGAAAAGTAGGGGAAAGTTGGGGTTAAATTTCGAATAAAGGGGAAACCCAAAATCCCATTTTAAAACCCTAGAAAACACTTGATAAAATTTCATGAATAAAAAACCCGGTAACCCGGGAATTTAAATTAATGAGTTTGGTCCCCATCTCCATTAGTCTTTCTCTCCCATTCCCAGTATAACATCCCCTAGCCTTACCCCGGGGACAAAATACACCCCAAATTCCCAATTTTGGCAAAAAAAAGAAAAAAGTTATTTTTAAATTTCCCTCTCTCAGGTCTCTCATTGAAAACCAAAAAGGCTCTTTGCCCAAAAGGCGGGATAAACCCAAACCTCAAATTCACCCCGTGTTACCCTCGTTTTGTAAATATGTGGAAACCGGTCACTCTGGGGGGGGCCCTCCACGAAAACTAAATTCAGTTTAGTTTAAAAATTTAGAAGTAAAGTTAGTGAGCGACTAAATCTCGCAAAAATTTTAGATAACCGTCCAAAAACAACTTTTGTTTCAAGGTTTGGCCCCCGACCCAGGGAACTGAGGGGGAAATCCCAGTGTTTAGAATGCGACCCCCCAAAGGGGCACTCTTTTTTTTTCCATCACGTAAAAGATATACCCGGACATACAATAAGTGGAAGAAATGGTAATTGAGAAAAGAAATCCAATGGCCAAATTTCCCAAGGGAAATTGGGGTCCCAAAGGGGGAAAAGGGGGTAAAAAACCCGGGGGGCCAAAAAGGGGGAAGAGGGGGAAAGAGAGGGAAAAGGGGAAATTTGGGGAAAAAGGGGGGAATGAGAAATTTGGAAAGGGGGAAAGGGGGGTGGGGGGAATTTTTTTGATTTTTATTTGGGAATAAAGGCCAGTTTAGGGAAATTTTCCCCCAAAAGGGAGGGGAAATTTTAAAACCGGGCCCGGAGGGGCCCCGGAAAGGGGGATAAAAGAGAGGGGGAATTTTTGGGGGAAGACAAAAGGTTTCGGGGCAAACGAAGGGGGAAAGTGAGAGGGGGGGGATAGAGGAGTTTGGGGAAGAGGGGGGGGGGGAATGTTTTTGGGTTTGAGAGAGAAGAGGGAATGAGAGGGGAGAAAGAGGGGGGGACTGAGATTGGGAGAGGGGGGAAAAAAGGGGGGGGAATGAGAGAGAAGGGAGAGAGAGGGGGGGAGGAGAAACTTTTAAGAGAATAGGTATTTATTTTTGATACTTTCCCTATGATTTTGTATTTTTAAAAACATAATCGGGGAATTTCATCGGTATAATTTTTCTTTTTGGGCCCCCCCGGGAAAACTATCTTGAGAATTTACTGCAAATTTTTTTCCCCGATACGCAGTCGGTATCGGCAATTAAAGCGCGAAAGGGCTGGGCACCGGGCCTTGGGCCGGGGTTTGTGAGAGTGACAGACGGGGGAACAGGTTCAGTCAAATTTTTCCCTTTTTCATAATCCTCTCATATTTCTGGGATTTGCACAAAGGGAATTCTTCTCCCCCCTTTATTCTTTCCCTTTTTTAAAATTAGTTTTTAAAATTTTAAAAATTTCAATATCTCAATTTATCATGTAAGCGGGTATGCCAAAGACAGCCGTGGCCTTTTTGGAAATTTTTGGGTCATTTTTGGGGTGGTTTTGGGAAAAAACCCCATTTCCACAATAGAAAAATTTAGTTTAAATTTAGACCCCTTTTGGGGGGTTGGGTTTAAATTTTCCCCGGCCTGTTTGTCGAAATTTTATTTGCTGGGGTTTAAAGTGGGGTTTTAGGGGGGTTCAGTTTTGAAATGGGGGGTGAAATCACGGGGATTGTCCCAAAGTGGAGGGGGTTTTTAGGGGGGGAACTAACCCCTTTCTTTTAAAACCCCCCAAATCAAAAGCACAAACAACCAACACTAATTCTGTAGTTCGTGGCCGAAAACCCGTAAAAGCTCCCCAAAAATTTTTCACAAAAAAAGGCCTAATTATTTCGAGATCTAAAAAGTTTAGTATGTTGTGGGGGGGACACCCAAAACCGTCAAATAATACTTTTGGTGATTTTAAATGAGAGAGGTCAGGGGCTCTATCCCCAAATTTAAATTTGTGGGGAAAAACTAGGGAATCTTTTCGATTTTAAAATTTTGGGGACCAATAAAAACATATTTTCTCGTTTCTTCTCCCATTTTTCCCCCAAAATTTCCTTTTCCCTTTTCCTGAATGAAATTATTCCCTTTAAAAAACTCTGATCTAAAATAATTGGGCCCCCTTTGAGTGGGGAAAATTTGGGAAAGCTGGAGAGTTTTTATCGATTTGTCCAAACTACAAATTAGTTTGGGGGTTTGGGTGTTTGAGTGGGTTTTAGAGAGAGATTGGGTTCCACAAAAAAAACCCCCTCCACGGGGTTAAAAGTCAGGGTGATTTCCGCCCCATTTCACACTGAACCCAAATAATTTAAAAAACCCCCACAACCCTACCCAAAAAAAATTTCGACTTTTAAAACGGGGTGGGGAAAATTTACCCAAACCCCAAAAGGGGCGGTCTAAATTGAAACAAATTTTTACTATTGGGGGGAAATTCTTTCCCCGGGGAAACGACCCCAAAAAACCCCCCAAAATTCCCAAAAAAAGGGCCCCACGTTTTGTCTTTGACATTTTAAATCCCTTACATGATAAAATTAAAGAAATTTAAAAATTTTTTTAAAATTGAAAAAAATCTTTAATAGGAACGAGAAAAGGGGGGAGAGGGGAGAATCCTTATGGGGCTTTATCCCCAAAAAATGGGAGAGGATATATGAAAGGTTTTAATTGGGACAGTACTTCTCAAGGGGTAAAAGGGGGGGCCCAAAAAGGAAAAAAAGGGAAAGAACCCGGGGGAGAAAAAATTAAAAGGGGAAGGGGAGGGGAGAGCAAAAAGAAAAAGGAGAGGAAAGAGAGAGGGGAGGAGCAGCGCGGCAAAAAGAGAGAGAGAGAGAGAGAGGGGAAAAAGAGGGGAGGAGGGAGAGAAGAGATCGAGAGGAGAGAGAGGGGAGGAGGAAGAGAGGAGAGGCGGGAGGGGGGGAGGGAGAGGGGAAGAGAGAGGAGAGAGAAGAGGGAAGGGAAGAAGCAGGGGACGGGGAAAAGGGAGGAGAGGGACCGGGGGGGGGAAGAGGAGGAGAGAGAGGCGAGGGAGAAGGGAGAAAAGGGGAGGAAGAGGGGAGAGAGAGAGACGAGAGGGGGCGAAAAAAAGGAGGGGAGAAGAGAGAGGGGGCCCCCGGGGAGAAAAGGATAGCGAGAGAGGCGAGGAAGAGAAAGAGAGGGGTCCCATCTCTCTCCATTTTCCCCTCTTTAGTTCTTTCTCGCCCTTATGGCCCCTTTTAAAAAAAATCAAGTCCCCCCCCTTTTCCTCTCTTCCCCCCCCTTTCCCCCGCCCCAAAATTTTAAATTAAAAACGTTCTTTTCCCCCCATATCTTAAATTCCCCCTTCCCCCCCACCCCCAACCCCCCCTTAAATCCCAATCTTCCAACTACCCCGTAAAATGATCCCCCTTAAATTCCCCACCCCAAAACCAAAAACCCAAAGAAAAATTCTTCCTTTTTCCCCTTATTTTAAAAATTTTTTCCCAGGTTCCCCTTTTAAAATTAAAATTAAAAACCTTTTTTTCGTTTTCCCCTTTTCTTCAGGTGTGGCAAGGGGCTTTTTAAAATTATCGCCCCATTGAGAAAAGGGGCCCAAATTTGGGCCCAGTGGATCTCTTTCTAAATTTTCATAATTTAAATTCAAATTTCAACACAAAAAACTAAATTTTAGTTTCGGGGGGGAGGAAAACCCGGGGAAGGAATAGTAAAAAAACATGTTTGCCAGTTTAAAAACCGAGAAAACCCGGGAAGGACAAGCTCCGGAAAAAAAACCCAAGGATAAGTTAGAAGGGGGTCCATAAGGGGGAAAATTCACGAGGAAAAATGGGGGAAAAGCGGAGGAGGAGAAGAAACACAAAGAAGGGGGGAAAAACCCAAGGGTGGAGGTTTTGGGAACCCCAGGGGGTTTTTGGGAAAAGGGAAACCCAGCAGGAAAAATTGAGAAAAAAAGAATGCCGAAGGGGATAAAAAATTAAATGGAGAAAAAGGCAGGAAGGTTTTTAGAATAGGGGTTTAGAAAAAAAGGGGTTTAGATGTTTTTTAAAAAGGGTTTTAAGACGGGAAAAGGGGGTGGAAAAGGGGGTTAGAAGGGAAAAAGGGGAGAAAGGAAGGTTTTAAGTTTTTTTACAAAAGGTTTTATAGCACGGGAAAGGGGGTTTGGGGGGTGGTGGGTGGTAGAAATTTTGGCAAAGGGTTAGAAAAGGAAGGGAGATGTTTCACGAAGCCCTTTGCTTGGGGTAACCGTTCCCGGCATTCCAAAGGACTTTAGGTTTGCTTTTTAAAAAATTTTGCGCGGCAAAAAATTTTTAAGCGCGGCTTTACTTTGCGCGTTTCTAAAAAACAGCGAAGATGGCCAATATATTGCGCACCAGCAAAGAGGGCCCAATTTGTTGAGGATTCGCGCATTAATGTTGTAGATTGGCCAATTTTCACCATAATTCCCCCGCGCGATTTTAAGGGGGACTTTCAGCTGATAAAATAGCACTGTGTGTTTCCATTGTTGAGCCCTGCACCCACCACTCAACAAGTTTCCACCATGTTATAATGTGGTCCTACAGATTGCCTGCCTGCTGAAACAGAGCAATCGTCTCAATCAGCTTCTCGAGATGAAGGATTAAGATTTCTATCTTACCGAGAAGTTTGGGCTCAAGACCAATCAGAGGCGTGGATTTGAAATAAAGGTCTCTGATTGGCTCATGCACCGAAAACGTATCTGGTAGTGGTATCTCGCTGTACTTCTTATCTCTGAAGTGTGTGTTCAGTAGTAGATTCACAAACAACACACACACAACTTTTCGAGGGAGAGACATCAAACAACAAAAAGTGTGGGATGGGTAATGGTTTCACCAAAGGGGGAAAAAAAAAAAAAGGAAAAGGGGGCAGGGGGGGGGGGAAAAAAAAAAAAAGAAAAAAAAAAGGGGGGAAAAAAAAAAAAAAGGGAAAAAAAAAAAAAAAAAAAAAAAAAAAAAAGGGGGAAAAAAAGGGGGGGGGGCCCCCCCCCCCCCTCCCCCTCCCCCTCCCCTCTCCCCCTCCCCCTCCCCTCTCTCTCCCTCCTTCATCAAAGATCCGTCTATTTCCTACTGCGCCACAGATGTGATCCCCTACGAATACTTGTATGGCATACCGCGATCCATGGTGGTGTAAATTCTTTCCTGACACGCATTAGATACAACCATTAAATCACAACTTTATAACCCGAGTTGCGTGCCCTTTGATATTACTGCTGCTGCAGCAGTAGACGCAGTGTTGTTAGGCGTGTTCTGGTCACTAGATCACGTGGTGTAGAGTAGTAGTTGGGGGAAGTAGGTGGCAAAGGCCGGATCATTTGATATACGATATCACCTCTTGTATTTAACTATCCTCACTCTCCCTGGGGGGGTTCCAACCTATTTCGTGTACGCTTGTACGGAAAAAAACACGGGTTTCCTCAAACAAAAAAATACAAAAAAATACAAAAAAATACAAAAAAATACAAAAAAATACAAAAAAATAAAAACAGTTTTATATGGTAATTTACCATTATTGTTCGAACTTTTACTGTTTTTAAACATTCTTCCACGCTCTTTCACGCAATTTAGCACAAAATATATACATATTTTACATATGTAGCATGCCAAAATCGCGAGAGAAATTTCCCCGAATCGCAATTTCTTACCGAGAAAATTTTCTCGAATCGTATTTTCTAAGCGAGAAAATTTCCCCGAATCGCAATTTCTTACCGAGAAAATTTTTCCCGAATCGTATTTTCTAAGCGAGAAATTTCCCCCGAATCGCAATTTCTTACCGAGAAAATTTTCCCGAATCGTATTTTCTAAGCGAGAAATTTCCCCGAATCGCAATTTCTTACTGAGAAAATTTTCCCGAATCGTATTTCTAAGCGAGAAATTTCTCCGAATCGCAATTTCTTACCGACAAAATTTTTCTCGAATCGTATTTTCTAAGCGAGAAATTTCCCCGAATCGCAATTTCTTACCGAGAAAATTTTCTCGAATCGTATTTTCTAAGCGAGAAATTTCCCCGAATCGCAATTTCTTACCGAGAAAATTTTCCCGAATCGTATTTTCTAAGCGAGAATTTCCCCGAATCGCAATTTCTTACCGAGAAAATTTTTCCCGAATCGTATTTTCTAAGCGAGAAATTTCCCCGAATCGCAATTTCTTACCGAGAAAATTTTCCCGAATCGTATTTTCTAAGCGAGAAATTTCCCCGAATCGCAATTTCTTACCGAGAAAATTTTCCCGAATCGTATTTTCTAAGCGAGAAATTTCTCCGAATCGCAATTTCTTACCGAGAAAATTTTCTCGAATCGTATTTTCTAAGCGAGAAATTTCCCCGAATCGCAATTTCTTACCGAGAAGATTTTCTCGAATCGTATTTTCTAAGCGAAAATTTCCCCGAATCGCAATTTCTTACCGAGAAAATTTTCTCGAATCGTATTTTCTAAGCGAGAAATTTCTCCAAATCGCAATTTCTTACCGAGAAAATTTTCTCGAATCGTATTTTCTAAGGGAGAAATTTTCCCGAATAGCAATTTCTTTCCGAGAAAATTTTCTCGAATCGTATTTTCTAAGCGAGAAATTTCCCCGAATCGCAATTTCTTACCGTTTATGTATAGCTGGGTTCCGTTTATGTTCATGTACATGTATGATTATCCTTTTTTCACGCCCCCCACATCCTTCATTATTTTTTGTATTTTTTGTATTTTGTTGTATTGTTGTATGGAAAAAAACAGGAATTTGGATACATTTATGTATGGTCCGTACAAAAAAATACAAAAAAAATACAAAAAAATAGGTTGGAAACCCCCCAATCTAAACAAGCTTTCGCGCAAACTCTACGTTCGATATAGATAGACACTCGATCGCAGCCTCTCTCTCTCTCTCTCCCTTCATCCCTCCCTCTCTATCTTTTTCTCTCTCTCGCTCCCTCTCGATATCTCTCTTTATCCCTCTATCTACCTAGACCTCTCCCTTTTTCTCTCCCTCGTGGCTCGTTCAATGTCTACTGTCTCTCGCAAGACATTCTGATCACTATTTTAGAGTACCAGTATTTGGTGTAACTTAGTTACTACACGTCTAGATGGCACATGCCGATGATCTCCCCTCTCAATTCTTACCCTTTCTCTCTCTCTCTCTCTCGCTCTCTCTCTCTCTCTCTCTCTCTCTCTCTCTCTCTCTTTTCTTGCTTGTTCTTATCGCTTGTGCATTGAAAATCGGCCGTCTCTTATCTTTATAGTTGTAACGGTCACTTTTCACCGTTATGAGTGTGAGTCCTAGAGTCTTGGTTAGTGGCAACAAGTCAATTAGTGACTCAGAGCTGGAAAATGTACATGTAGAAACTGTGGAGATGATAGAGGAACTATTTGCGATGGCTGGAGCACGTCCCACCACGGGCGTGTTTAGTGCAGAGTATAATGGTGCAGAGGAGAGTTTATGGGACACTTTATCTGCCCCCTCTAAGTACAAATTAGATAAGGTGGATAAAAATGATTTAGTTGCGTGGGTGGAGATGACTGGCAAGTTGTTGGTTGAGAGGTTGTTCCCTGTAATGAGGAGCCAGTTTAATGAAGCTAGGAAGTGCAGTGAGATAGAGAAGAAGCTCATAGAGCGTCAGGAGGATCTTATCTCCGCCCAGAAGGCACTAGTTGGTGCCCAGGAGCAGTTACTTAAACTGCAGGAGCAGCTCTTGGAGAAGAGAGAGGAAGTGATTACAGAGGTACAGACTATTGCAAAAGAGGAGATTCATAGCTTCTCATCTGCGTTAAAGAGGGAATGCGAGACAGCCTTGGCTCCTAGTAGGATCCAGAAGGCTGTTGCTGCAGCAAGCGAGGATAGGTCGTGTAATATTGTCATCCACGGGCTGACTGACAGTCCTGGAGACAGCGAGGAACTGTTACCGGAGCTGTGGACAACACTCGCGGAGAAACCTCTTGTGAAACGTGCTCAGCGGTTGGGGAGATTTTCAGCAGGTCAGACTAGACCCCTGAAGTTAACCCTGACAAGTAAGGAGATGCAGTCGTGTATTCTTGGTAAGAAGACACGACTTAGAGAGAGTGAAGTGTTTTCCCGAGTTTATATCTCTCCCGACCTTACTTCTGAGGAGAGAGCGGCTCGGGCGGTCCTTGTGAAAAAGTTGAAAGAGGAGAAGGAGCGGAGCCCTGGGAAGTCGTTTAGGATCAAAAAGGGCGAGGTGGTGGAGGTCTCCTCGGGGACACAGTAGTACTTACTGAGAGTGCTATTCATTTAAGTTTCTTCTTTTCATTTATTTCATTAAATTGCCTTCTTTGTTTGCTATAGTGTTCCTGTTGTTATCTATTAGACCAGCAGGAACATTCCAACGGGTCCATTACTAAAGTGGATTCCAAGCTACTTCAGCTAAACCTTGTCAAAGGTAATCAAAGGTAAACTCTCTCTCTCTCTCTCTCTCTCTCTCTCTCTCTCTCTCTCTCTCTCTCTCCTCTCTCTCTCTCTCTCTCTCTCTCTCTCTCTGCCCATGCCCCATGTTGTTCTTCTCCTTTGTTCATCACATTGTTCACAGTTCCCTGTTTTGTTCTCTGGCTGTCCCACCCTGTACATGTAGCCTAACACTCGCTGTCCAGTGTCCACTGTCCCATGTGTCTCCTAATTGTACCATAGCTACCCAGGGTAAAATACCCTTCTTCGTGCCTGAAGATAGTTCTAAAAGCGTCTTCTAGCTGTAGGGTGAACATATCCTTTTGGTTACTCACACTCACAGTTCAAATACTATACTGACACTGCAGTAACCCCCCCCCCCAGTAACAGCTGTACTACTGCAAGTGTGTCAATTTACACTTAGAGAAATAATGTTGACATGCTTCTCAGCCTCTCTGCCCCTCAGCTCAAGCTGAGAGGACAGTTAATTACGATAATATATTACAAAAATCACAGAATAGTCTTTAATACCTCAGCATGAAGGAAGACTTTATGTTTCTCTTTCTATAACCCTCCCCCCCCCCCCTTACTCAACAACCCCCCTCTCTTTCTATCTCTTTCTTTTCTTATAGTGTTGGTCTCTAACTTTACGCCTACTTTTTCTCTCCTCAACTCCTGCATATTTTATGACCTTGTTAGCTCAATAGACCCTGTAGCTTACACGCTGATATAGTTACAGCGGGACATGGTACGCTTTCTATACTTTGGTCTTAGAACCTTTCTATTTGGGGCTTTCTATTTCAGTGGCCCTGGTTTGGGGAGGGCCAGGGGGTGGGAGGTATGTGTGTTCAGAGAGGTGCAGGAGTTAGGGGGGGGTGAGGTGAAACAGTTGCGACTGAACCTCAGATTCAGATTACGACTGTTTTCATAGTGTTTTCAATTTTCATAGTGTTTATCCCTGATACCTGATGTTTCAGGGCTATTTTTGCATTGGTTTATCCCCTGAAAGTTTCTCTGAAACGTCAGAGAATAGCCGTCACTGAACCCTGAGATCTGAGGTCTCGATGTTAAATAGCCGTGACCTGAACCTGAGATACAGGCACGACTGTTTCCCTGAATCTCATCCTTCAAACCAACCTCGTGACTGTTTACACCTGTTATAGGGGGTTGGTTTGAAGGATTTCTTCCTATTTTGTCCAACAACGCAGTTCAATTTGAACTGTTTTACAATACCATTCACATGTCTATAGTAGACAAAATATTAATATAAATAGTGGTGCAAAAACTCTCGGAAGCCAGATTATAGATTTGACTTCAGTGTCAATTTTGACCCACTTCCTGTGGACCAACTTGTAGTCTTTTGCGAGTCGCAATGCGACAAACCGGATGCAAATCTGTCTGGCGCCGCGACCCATCTGAGCACACTGTCGCGTTGAGAATCAAATTGGGGTCTGGCGCCGCCAGACAGATGCAAATCGGTTCAGTGGATCGCGTGCAAGATCTCTTGAAAGACACGACCCCTTTTTTAGGGGGCGGAGCCGACACCTCTGAGGTCTCAGTGTTAAATAGCCGTGACCTGAACCTGAGATTCAGGAACGACATATCCATTATCCCCCCGCCCTATAATAATAGGGTGTAAACACCTGCCGTCCCCCGCCCTATAAAACAAACACCTGCCGTGAAGTTGGAAGCTGAAGATTCCTTCCTATTTTGTCCAACAACGCAGTTCAATTTGTTTTACAGTACCATTCACATGTCTAGTAGACAGTCTACTATTTTGTCTGTGTTCTCTCACTAACTGTACAATATGAACTCAAAGCCCTATAGTAGGGTCGGTTGTGGGAAGTTGGGTCTGGAATTGTAAATTTGACTTGCTGATATGATTAGGGACTCTATAAAAAGTCCAAAGTACCATCCCACAGGTCTCTACCACCCCCGGTTCACTAATTAGCCGTAATTATGTGATTTATGACGTTATCGCCAATTAGCACTAATAATACCAGTTCCTGGTCACTTATTGGCCACATTGATGCCTGAGTGAGATCGAGGTCGCGCAGCGACCGAGATCGATCTCACATCTAGGCCTCCGGCGCGTTATTGATTTTAGAGCAAACTTTTTCAAAGACCTGGCTGCAAGGAACTACTGAACCGATTTGCATCTCGTTTGTTGCTCCTGGCAGACAATTGTCTCTATTTTTACGGAAAATACCCGCGAGTATCAGCATTTGAGGAATAGTGGGTCAAAATTGACGCTAAACATGAGCAATTCTTTAAAGACCTGGCTGCAAGCTCCTACTCGGTCCTGGGACAATCTGCGGGTACTGGGGGAATCGTCATGGCCTTGTGAGTATGGGAAAATACCCGCCGATTCATCTCGATGCGAAATGATGCCATAATTGACCTTTGAGTAGTGCTAGGTCAGCTAAAAAGGTCTCCAAAAACGGTCTATCACGCGCGAACTGCTGAAAACGTGCTTTATATCGCGCGCACGTGAGTTCTTGCTCTCAACGGACCGGGATCCTATTATTCGCGGAGCGAGAATAGGATGCGATGGATCCAAGGTCACTTAGAGCTTAGATTTTGATACCAGCTGATAGAGGATCACTAGATTAGTGGGCATTCAAAATTTTAGGTCGATCAGAGTTATGGTCGAGGAGTTATAACCGTTTTTCCGTTTGGCTGGCGGTTGGCTGGCACCACGTGGGATTACGGGTTTAGGTCGTCGTGGGAGGTCGTCATTGGTCGCGTTCGATCGGGCTCGATGAGGTGATCAAAACCTAGTGGGGCCAGACCTTGGCCCCACCCCATTCTTGGGTTATTAGGCTTTTTCGGTTTTTGCGGGAAAATATTTTTGGCGGGAAACCGAAAAAGCCTAATAACCCAAGAACGGGGTGGGGCCAAGGTCTGGCCCCACTAGGTTTTGATCACCTCATCGAGCCCGATCGAACGCGACCAATGAGGACCTCCCACGACGACCTAAACCCGTAATCCCACGTGGTGCCAGCCAACCGCCAGCCAAACGGAAAAAACGGTTATAACTCCTCGACCATAACTCTGATCGACCTAAAATTTTGAATGCCCACTAATCTAGTGATCCTCTATCAGCTGGTATCAAAATCTAAGCTCTAAGTGACCAGGAACTGGTATTATTAGTGCTAATTGGCGATAACGTCATAAATCACATAATTACGGCTAATTAGTGAACCGGGGGTGGTAGAGACCTGTGGGATGGTACTTTGGACTTTTTATAGAGTCCCTAATCATATCAGCAAGTCAAATTTACAATTCCAGACCCAACTTCCCACAACCGACCCTACTACTAGAAGAAGAAGAGGATTTAGAATGTCTGTAGACATTGTAACCTTCTTCTTCCTCTTCATTTTTTCTAACATGATGGCATTACCTCTCACCCCACATCTCGTGCTAGCTGCTCTCTCTCTCTCCCTGATCTCGCTGCTCGCTCAAACTCTTCTCTAACCCTCTCTCTCTCTCTACTCTGAGCTAGCTCTAGATCTCATCTCTCTCTCTCTCTCCTTCTCTCTCTCTATCTCTCTCTCTCATCTCTCTCTCGTCTCTCTCTCTCTCTCTCTTCTCTCTCTCTCTCTCTCTCTCTCTCTCTCTCTCTCCCTCTTTCCTCTCACCCTCTTTCTCTCACCCTCTCTTCTCGTTTTGAATATTCCCGCCGTCATGTCTGCTTTATCATTAGAAAGTTATTGAAATCGTCTGTAATGGACATGATGGGGTCGCGCCAGGTGTCTATGTCACCAAGGAATGGACCTCGATGAGCTGGGACTGACTGGGAAAAGTGCATATTAGACTGTACTTGTTCACCATTGTAGCGAGTCGTTTGTTCGCCATTAAAAACACTGGGTGATACACTGATACCTGCTTGTTCTATCCCTCCTTTACGGAAAGAGGGTCGAGCAAATACTACTGCATGCAGGCAGCAGTGTGTCGTATAGTAGTTTAGCAGCTACTAGTAGTTTAGGCAGTGCAAGTGTGTACTGTTTTGTTCCAAGGAAATCCTTGTAAACCTAAACTACTATTCAGTATGCCATCTTTCTTTCTATCTTTCTCTCTCTCTCTAGGGTAAGCTGGGGTAAAATGGCCCGTGGGGTAAAGTGGCCCATGTATGGGGCAAAGTGGCCCTAGTTATTACATGTGGTCACGTGACTTTTTCTCCAGCGGAGACCTGCTCGTTCTGTTCCGAATTTTCGCTTTAAAACTGCTGTCATTTCTGTTTGGGTTGGCCGATTTTAATTTTGCAAAAACTGCCAGTTAGGCTTTATAATTCTCTAAAACGTGGTATAAAAATTTTTGAAGAAATTGGCATTTTTGTTGTCTTAATTGTCAATTTTGTGAAATCGGGGCAAATATGGCCCACTCTCCGGGGCAAAGTGGTCCGGTCTGGGGCAAAGTGGCCCACCTCTAGGACCAATGAAATGGCGCCTGAAATACCACGTGACATTGGAATGCACAAAAATGTAGTACAGACGATCAAATTAGGGGGCAAAGTGGCCCATGTTCCGGTGCAGAACATGGGCCACTTTGCCCCTAGTTTGATCGTTTCGTCTAACAACACCAGGCACGTGATAAAATCGAGTAATGCTATTGGCTTGGGCCACTTTGCCCCGGTGCAAATTTTCCAAAAAACGCCTCACCAAATTATTTGAATTGATTAATTAACCCATTAAATAAAACTTGTAGATTTTAAAATTTAGCTCGGCTGAAAGGAAAAGGTTTCATTGGATAGCCTATATAATTTTTTTTCTTCCTGCTGTATAAATTGCGTATTTTAGAACCTAAAACGGTTAAAAAATGGGCCATTTACCCAGCTACCCTTAGCTAGACCAAAAAAAAAAAAAAAAAAAAATAGAGAGAGGAAGAGAGAAGAGAGAGAAAGAGCAGAGATCTTCTCCTTCTCTTCTCTCTCTCTCGCTCTCTCGAGAAGAGGAGATGAGAGAGAGAAGAGAGAGAGAGAGAGATCCTCTCCCTCTCTCTCTCTCTTCTCCACTCTTTGTTTGTGATATGCACATATTACGTTGTGCATGTTTTAAGAAGAAGTGTGTGGCTAAGTAAGTGTGGCTTAGTTCGCCCGAAAGATAGTATTTTGTGTGACTACGCCCGAAATGCCTTTATTGCGATCGAAAGAGGCTCTGATTATACACTTTGACTTATGAATTAGTTTCTGTTAGTATTCTGTTCCTCATCACCCTATTTTGGCTTATAATGTTGTTGTACGTAGTCGAGGGGGAGAGGGACCTCAGAGCTGTTGTCGACATTGTTTCAGTTTGTTTATCCACACCCCATTGTACATTGTACAACCCCATCCCTGCAGCAGTCAGCTAGTGCAATTACAGTATCATGATAAGATAATGTTAAGATAAATCTACCGAGTGTACCCGGCCCCATCATATCATCTGGAGAACAGCCCACCAAACCCACAGACGAAGAGGACCACCACCGCAATGCCTATCCGATCAAGAACAGAGAAAATTAAAGGTAATTTCTGTCTGTCTGTCTGTCTGTCTGTCTGTCTGTCTGTCTGTCTGTCTGTCTGTCTGTCTGTCTGTCTGTCTGTCTGTCTGTCTGTCTGTCTGTCTGTCTGTGCGAGTGTGCGAATTTGAATTTAGTAGAGTCGATAGAACTTCACAAGTTAATAACGTATTTTATACTGTAATTTATAACCAGGAGCACATACTGAACAGCTGCATGCAGACCTTATGAAACACTGAATATAATTCTGATATTTTCTCTATTTATTTTCTATCCAGCATTTCACAAAGGTGTGAGATCTAACAGTTTTCCTGATCTCTCTCTCTCTCTCTCTCTCTCTCTCTCTCTCTCTCTCTCTCTCTCTCTCTCTCTCTCTCTCTCTCTCTCTCTCTCTCTCTCTCTCTCTCTCTCTCTCTCTCTCTCTCTCTCTCTCTCTCTCTTTCTCTCTCTCTCTCTCTCTCTCTCTCTCTCTCTCTGCATCTGACTCGTGTGTGTTCCCAGGCTTTGATTGCATAGAGCTACCACATTTCTCACTGCCCCCTCCCCCATCCCACTTCTCAGCTATATATTTTCATCTCGTATTAAGTCCAGTTTGCTTGATTGGACCTTGTAAGGGGAAACTCTAACTGAATGCCCGCGCAGTAATGGCGTCCCATCACTGGTAGAAATCTAACTGGTAATGGGAGTCATCACTCTGTGCGCGTCAGGATTTGCCACAAATTTTGCCAAAAAAAGGCTTTTACGTAGGGCGCGATGACAAACACACGAGCATGGCCGCGCGATCTTCCATCATTCCTTCCATTCAATTAGAGTTTTACCAGTGATGGGACGCCATTATTGCGCGGGCATTCAGTTAGAGTTTCCCCTAATACAAGGACACGCAAGACACCCAAACTACTAGTAATACTATTATACTCTCGTTGTTACACACCGCGACCGCCACATTCACTAACCACTTGCACTCAACGTGAATATCGATACTCTTGTGATTCTCTATACTCTTGTTAATAAGAGTATTACAACTCCATAGATTGAATAAAACAGCTATCTTTCCAATTGCATTATCTCGAATTCACACTGTATTAGCTTCTACAACCTCCTTGTATTATGTGGACCCGATCTGACTCGCTGACTATTGATCCCTTTATTTCACACTGTATATAGCTTCTACAACCTCCTTGTATTATGTGGACCCTGTCAGGCCAATGCTCTGACCACAGTTCTCGCGCGCTCTGACAGTGTGGACCCGATCTGACTCGCTGACTATTGATCCCTTTATTTCACACTGTATATAGCTTCTACAACCTCCTTGTATTATGTGGACCCGATCTGACTCGCTCACTATTGATCCCTTCATTGATCCGTTTGGGGCGGGGGATCCCTTTGCGGAGGACCCATTTGGGGAAATGTTCCCAGCTCAGGAGGTGAAGGGCAGTGCGGATGATAGGAGAGAGTGGAAGAAATTGAAACATAACAAAGATAGGGAGTTGAAAAGTGAAAAGAGAGAAAAACGGAGTAGGTCGAACATGTTGTAGGTGTCTGTGTGTCATAGAAAATACCTGAGTTAGTGAGCAGGTCACTTTTTGGGTTGCCCGGGAGTTTAATCTGTTTTAGGAAACTGAGAGTATTTGAAATTGTTGGGTGTCTGACAATTGTAATAATGGAGTACACGTGTCTAACAATTGTATAGGGTAGCGACTGGCTATTTGAAACACTTTTTCACTTTTTTCCTTTGTGTGTCCTCAAATCAAGTTGAACCCAATTTTTTCACGCTATGTTACCGAGACAGTCCCAGGGTAGTTTGGAGTGGTTTGAGATGTCTCATTTTGTCTTCCGGGGTCAGGGTCACATGATATATACATACCCAAATTTGGTGTTTCAATTAGCCCGCCTCAGTCTGCTAATTTGAAACACCTGTATCTCCCTCAATTTGTCCACGAAACCGAAATTTTTGACCTGAAATAGTTAGAAAAGGGTTGTACTGAGCCATTCCATGTCTGAAATCTGAATTTTTTTGCATGTGCTTGGTGCAGTGAATGTTTCCAAAAAGTGTTTCAAATAGCCAGGAAAACAGTTTTTGTCCCAAATTCGGCCAATTTTAGGAGGAAATGGCTAAATTCATAATTCATATCCTCCCTATGCTCAAAATGAACATCAAACATTTCCGACAGCGGATTTGGAGAAAAGTGTTTCAAATAGCCCTCCGCGGTGTTTCAAGTTACCAGAATCGCTTGCCCAGCAATAAGCTTGCCGGTTTAGACCTGCTAAATTGGTGTTGCTTGTTTAAACAAGGTACCAGAGGGCACGCACACTGCACAGACTGACCATACTTGACCATGACCACATTTGGTCAAGATTTTGACCAAGTCGCACAGACATACCAAATTTGATCATTTGACCAAGCTTGGAGAGTAAAACCTGAAACTAATTCATAAGATATAGTGAAAACAACTGAACCCGACTAATTTCGATACGCTGAATCACGTAAGCAACTTTTCCAGCCCCTCAGAGGTCGATAAATTACCGTACTTGAGTATAATTGGGTCTAATTGGCCTTAATTGCTCAATTAAGGCACTTTCTCGACCTCTGAGGGATTGTAAAGGTTGCTTACGTGATTCAACGTATCAAAATTAGTCGGAAAAGTGCCCTCACATGTGCATCTATCAATTTCAGGTGAAAAGTTGTAAATGGGGTCATCAAGACCCAATTATGCTCAATTAGGACACTTTCCCGATCTCAGACAGATTGGAAAAGTTGCTTACGTGATTCAGCGTATCAAAATTAGTCGGGTTCAGTGGTTAGACAAGCTATAATACACACGGGGCACTTCAAATAGCCAGTCCACCTGTTTCAAATAGCCAGACACTGTTTCAAATTGGCAGACGTTTCAAATAGCCAGTCGCTACCCTACTTTCAGAGGCCATGGAGTACACGTGTGGCTGACAATTGTATACTTTCAGAGGCCATGGAGTACACGTGTGGCTGACAATTGTATACTTTCAGAGGCCATGGAGTACACGTGTGGCTGACAATTGTATACTTTCAGAGGCCATGGAGTACACGTGTGGCTGACAATTGTATACTTTCAGAGGCCATGGAGTACACGTGTGGCTGACAATTGTATACTTTCAGAGGCCATGGAGTACACGTGTGGCTGACAATTGTATACTTTCAGAGGCCATGGAGTACACGTGTGTCTGACAATTGTATACTTTCAGAGGCCATGGAGTACACGTGTGGCTGACAATTGTATACTTTCAGAGGCCATGGAGTACACGTGTCTGACAATTGTATACTTTCAGAGGCCATGGAGTACACGTGTGGCTGACAATTGTATACTTTCAGAGGCCATGGAGTACACGTGTGGCTGACAATTGTATACTTTCAGAGGCCATGGAGTACACGTGTCTGACAATTGTATACTTTCAGAGGCCATGGAGTACACGTGTGTCTGACAATTGTATACTTTCAGAGGCCATGGAGTACACGTGTGGCTGACAATTGTATACTTTCAGAGGCCATGGAGTACACGTGTGGCTGACAATTGTATACTTTCAGAGGCCATGGAGTACACGTGTGTCTGACAATTGTATACTTTCAGAGGCCATGGAGTACACGTGTGGCTGACAATTGTATACTTTCAGAGGCCATGGAGTACACGTGTGTCTGACAATTGTATACTTTCAGAGGCCATGGAGTACACGTGTGGCTGACAATTGTATACTTTCAGAGGCCATGGAGTACACGTGTGTCTGACAATTGTATACTTTCAGAGGCCATGGAGTACACTTGTGGCTGACAATTGTATACTTTCAGAGGCCATGGAGTACACGTGTGGCTGACAATTGTATACTTTCAGAGGCCATGGAGTACACGTGTGGCTGACAATTGTATACTTTCAGAGGCCATGGAGTACACGTGTGTCTGACAATTGTATACTTTCAGAGGCCATGGAGTACACGTGTGTCTGACAATTGTATACTTTCAGAGGCCATGGAGTACACGTGGCTGACAATTGTATACTTTCAGAGGCCATGGAGTACACGTGTCTGACAATTGTATACTTTCAGAGGCCATGGAGTACACGTGTGGCTGACAATTGTATACTTTCAGAGGCCATGGAGTACACGTGTGGCTGACAATTGTATACTTTCAGAGGCCATGGAGTACACGTGTGTCTGACAATTGTATACTTTCAGAGGCCATGGAGTACACGTGTGGCTGACAATTGTATACTTTCAGAGGCCATGGAGTACACGTGTGTCTGACAATTGTATACTTTCAGAGGCCATGGAGTACACGTGTCTGACAATTGTATACTTTCAGAGGCCATGGAGTACACGTGTCTGACAATTGTATACTTTCAGAGGCCATGGAGTACACGTGTCTGACAATTGTATACTTTCAGAGGCCATGGAGTACACGTGTGGCTGACAATTGTATACTTTCAGAGGCCATGGAGTACACGTGTCTGACAATTGTATACTTTCAGAGGCCATGGAGTACACGTGTGGCTGACAATTGTATACTTTCAGAGGCCATGGAGTACACGTGTGGCTGACAATTGTATACTTTCAGAGGTCATGGAGTACACGTGTGGCTGACAATTGTATACTTTCAGAGGCCATGGAGTACACGTGTGTCTGACAATTGTATACTTTTAGAGGCCATGGAGTATAACACGTGTGGCTGACAATTGTATACTTTCAGAGGCCATGGAGTACACGTGTGTCTGACAATTGTATACTTTCAGAGGCCATGGAGTACACGTGTGGCTGACAATTGTATACTTTCAGAGGCCATGGAGTACACGTGTGGCTGACAATTGTATACTTTCAGAGGCCATGGAGTACACGTGTGGCTGACAATTGTATACTTTCAGAGGCCATGGAGTACACGTGTGGCTGACAATTGTATACTTTCAGAGGCCATGGAGTACACGTGTGTCTGACAATTGTATACTTTCAGAGGCCATGGAGTACACGTGTGGCTGACAATTGTATACTTTCAGAGGCCATGGAGTACACGTGTCTGACAATTGTATACTTTCAGAGGCCATGGAGTACACGTGTGGCTGACAATTGTATACTTTCAGAGGCCATGGAGTACACGTGTGTCTGACAATTGTATACTTTCAGAGGCCATGGAGTACACGTGTGGCTGACAATTGTATACTTTCAGAGGCCATGGAGTACACGTGTGGCTGACAATTGTATACTTTCAGAGGCCATGGAGTACACGTGTGGCTGACAATTGTATACTTTCAGAGGCCATGGAGTACACGTGTGGCTGACAATTGTATACTTTCAGAGGCCATGGAGTACACGTGTGGCTGACAATTGTATACTTTCAGAGGCCATGGAGTACACGTGGCTGACAATTGTATACTTTCAGAGGCCATGGAGTACACGTGTGGCTGACAATTGTATACTTTCAGAGGCCATGGAGTACACGTGTGTCTGACAATTGTATACTTTCAGAGGCCATGGAGTACACGTGTGTCTGACAATTGTATACTTTCAGAGGCCATGGAGTACACGTGTGGCTGACAATTGTATACTTTCAGAGGCCATGGAGTACACGTGTGGCTGACAATTGTATACTTTCAGAGGCCATGGAGTACACGTGTGGCTGACAATTGTATACTTTCAGAGGCCATGGAGTACACGTGTGGCTGACAATTGTATACTTTCAGAGGCCATGGAGTACACGTGTGGCTGACAATTGTATACTTTCAGAGGCCATGGAGTACACGTGTGTCTGACAATTGTATACTTTCAGAGGCCATGGAGTACACGTGGCTGACAATTGTATACTTTCAGAGGCCATGGAGTACACGTGTGTCTGACAATTGTATACTTTCAGAGGCCATGGAGTACACGTGTGGCTGACAATTGTATACTTTCAGAGGCCATGGAGTACACGTGTGGCTGACAATTGTATACTTTCAGAGGCCATGGAGTACACGTGTGGCTGACAATTGTATACTTTCAGAGGCCATGGAGTACACGTGTGGCTGACAATTGTATACTTTCAGAGGCCATGGAGTACACGTGTGGCTGACAATTGTATACTTTCAGAGGCCATGGAGTACACGTGTTTTCAAGTTTGTGTGATAATTCCCGCGCTTCCAAAATCAGCAACATTTAGAAGATGGCTGCCGAAACATCGACATATTCTTTTTGGTCACTTTGGTTACTGGTAAGTATGTCAGTTTCCAATTTGAAGAGGAGGGGAGAGGGAAATTAAATGGTACTACGTCACTCACTCTTGAAGTAATACTGTATAATAATAGTAGGGTGCTAAATATTGGTAAATACTGTCGGAGAGAGAATGTTCGACCAAGTTACGGCATCTACCCTCCAGGATATAGTGGCTATCTTGTACAATAACTACCCCTCCCCCCCCCCCCAGGATAGTGGCTATACTAGTAACGGCAGCTGTTGGCTCCATTAAATCTATCTACTGTACTCGCATGGAGATATACTTGCAATTGTGAGTACTAAATCAGAGAGATCACAATTAAGTACTGCTGTAGAAATATTAGGTCATCCAATATTGATCTGGACTGGGTTATTGTGAGAGAACGGTATCAGTTAGAGTCAAGCTGCCGGTTTTAGCGTCTTCCTTGGATATTTTTGGGTTGGACTAGCATGGTGGGAGCCTTCACATGCCTGCTCTATGGTCTCACATGCAATGAGTTTAGGCATTACTCCAGTTGCCGCTTTACGCAAGAATAAACTGTGGCACTATGGAAGATTGAATATGTAATGACATTTTGTCTATTGGGGATAGATGATCGGTTTGACCGTTGTTCCTAGATCAATTTTTAAGCCCGAACACGATGCAACCAAAATTGAAGCTTTTACATTCCATCTTCACTCTCAAAAATTGGCTTTTTGTCAAAAGTTCGTCTAACGCACTTAATGCCCGTTTTTGTACGTTTTAGACGTCTAAATGACATGAATCGAACGTTAAATGTTAGCTAGTACAATTGTCTAGGTCCAATGTGAGTTTTATTACGATCGATCAATGGATACTTAGCTCATGGCGGCTTTTTTCAACATGACTAAAAAGTTTGAAAATTCAGCTTATCCAAACCTTGCGAAAATCACTTCCAAGTGCTAGAAATTTTATCCAAAAATTTCAGGAAGGTTCATGGAATACCTCAAGCCATTTGATAAGACACATATACGCTCCAGTTGCAGATTGGAGGCTGGCTCCAGTTTCTGGCGCCAGCCTCCAGTCTGCAACTGGCGCAAGCTGGGAGAGTCCCTGTGCGCGCCAAATCTTCGTTGACTAGCAGGGTTTTCGATGTGAATTGCATGTAAAGTAGCGCGCGCGGCAGTGTCAGCAGTGTCAGCAGGGGCCTGCTTCATTGTAACTAACGTCAGTCGCAAAATCTCTAACTGGACCCATAGGGTTAAGAACCGTCCAAATTATCCGGAAGTAGGTCTAATTGGTCCAAAATTGAGTTGGAAAATGGCGTAAAGCGGCAACTAGAGTAATGCCTAAACTCATTGCCTGTGATACCATAGAGCAGGCATGTGAAGGCTCCCACCATGCTAGTCAAACCCAAAAATATCCAAGGAAGACGCTGGAACCGGCCGCTTGGCTCTATCTGATACCGTTCTCTCACAACAACCCAGTCCAGATCAATATTGGATGACCTAATATGTTATCTATGATATCTGTATGGCTGTAATTGTGATCTCTCTCCATCTCTCACACTAGCAATACCTCTATTAACCCCCCCCCCCCTAGTAACCCCATGGCCCATAGTACCCCCTAAAAACCCTGAAAACCCCCTAAAAACCCCCTAAAAAACCCCTGGTAACCCCCTAGTACCCCTAATAACCCCTATTAACCCCCTAGTACCCCCTATTAACCCCCTAGTAACCCCCTAGTACCCCTATTAACCCCCTAGTACCCCCTATTAACCCCCTAGTAACGCCCTAGTACCCCCTAGTAACGGACACCCATACCGACGCCCATAGTTCGGTGGGAATCGAATTTTTTTAAAAACCAGTTTGTCTTAAACTCGAACCATTACGATTGTAATAGTTTTATAGCCTTGATCGTATTCCACGAAAGTGATGTAATTGTCAACTGTCAACTTGTTCAGCTTGAATAAAACCTTTTAAATACCAGCTTTAATCGGCTTGACATGTAATCAATGGAGACCATAGTTCATTAGTAAATTAAATACACGTCATTCATGACTGTTTTAAAAATTCTGAATTTTTTTTCATTCCAAAATCATCTTTCGTAATCCTCTTAGTTTTCAAGATAATATGGTTTTTAGAACATTCAAATATTTAATAAACATCATTGCATATAGAGCTGTCAGGCCAATGCTCTGACCACAGTTCTCGTGCGAAATGAGAATAGGGTCCCGGTCAGGCCAATGCTCTGATAGATCTAGCATAGCTAGATGTACAGTTAATTGAAGAATTGGAGATAACCACTAGCAATAAAATACAAATTCAAATGTGATATGAATTAAAATACTTTTCATTAACTTCAATAAAAAACTAAATCAACTCAGATCTTACACGGGGGGGGGGACTACGGGGGCTCGAAAGGAGAGCCCGAATAGGTCGCCCGAAAGATTCATCTGTGATTACGTTTCACCACACTTTCACTTTCAGAAGGCACTTATATGCGTCACGTGCATGTGCCTTCTGTGTGGTGAAAGTATGGTTTCACGTAATGTGCAAATAGATCTTTCGGGCGATCTATTCGGGGATTTCTTTTGGGCCCCCGTAATCCACTGCCTTAGGGCCGGGAAGTTTTAATTTTAGCCTTTTTGTTTGGTTTTCTAATCTGGCTTTTCGATTATACTTATAAAAACTATCTAGGTCAAACAGCTGGGTCAAACAGTTTTAAAAAGTCTTATTTTTGCTGATCCTGATCAATCAAATATTTTTATTAATAATATTATTAATATTTTACTGATTTATAGTCCTGCTAACTAATTAAATAGTCAATTGACACAGTTGGAAGTCCTCTTGATCTCCTGATAAATTAAGGAGGACTCTCTCTCCTGATAAATTAACGTTTAGGGAGGGCTCTCTCCTGATAAATTAGGGAGGGCTCTCTCCAGATGATTCACCTCCACTTTCGTTCTGAAGCCGAGAAATAATGTTGATCTGATCCCTAAGAGATACAGTGGGTCAAAAAGGAACAGAAGTAATGATGTACATTAAAACATATGTTGAAATAATATAATTCTTGGCTATTCCCTGGAATTTTCCCTGAGGAATAGCCGTCACTGAGCGCTGAGAACTGAGGTCTCAGGGAATAGCCGTCATTGAGGAATCCCTACTTCCATACCAATACCCTCCATACCAACATCCTCCATACCACATAGGTATGGAGGGTGTTGGTATGGAGGCGTTTTGTGAGGTTTAGTGACCTCCATACCAACTCATAGATTATTATTAGAGAGTTGGTATGGAGGGTATTAAAGACTCTATAACGCTTCCATACCAACTCGACACATCCATACCAACTTGTGAAAACCTTGATTTCCGTGTGTAAGCAACCGTCAATTAGAGCCGACCCGATGTACGATTCAATTACACGATTCGTATCACGATACGGGATTCAAATGGCTTCGGCCTTCGTTTTGGGTGGGGAATATAAGCGAGCTTTTAGTTGAATGCTGATAGCCTTCTATTCTACCAATACTGTGAGTTTGGTATGGGGACGTTTTGATACTCAAACAGTGAGAATTTTTAGAGCAAAGAACTGCCAGTGGTGCTGATTGAAAGAACAAATTGTATTATACAATCAAATTACAGTTAAACCTGGCTTTACCGACTTATTCAGGGAAATGGTTCTGCACGTTATATCGAGGTGTCAGGTGCACGGTATATCGGGGACAGAGGTGCACTGTATTTGGAGGTAAATGATCCCAATTAATACTAAGTCCATGGTATTATGGACTCAGTGCTAATGAGACGTGAGAAAATATAGTCTTAGAGCGGTTCTAATTACACAATGTCTGTATGTAAGCGCATTGGCGAGACGATCAATATATATAAATACCAATATCCCAGTGCTACGGTTAATATTCGAAAAGTTGTCCTGAAACCTATCTGTTTCTTTGTTTATGCCACAATCGCTTGCAGATGTACTCAATGCAGCCCAGGCTGCACTTGACCATGGCACAGTTCCACCTCCCCCTTCATTTGCAGACTACGTTTCGGGTAAGTGCTATATAGTAGAGTCGATAACTACATCGACCTCTCCCAATTGTTCCAGTTTTTGTCACATCTGTTTGGAGCCTCGACACGACCTCTAAACAGGTGTTACTTTTTCACAAACTGTTTTCATCTTGGTGTAATCAGCAGTTGAAATGTTGCTGATCATAACAAAAACCTGACTAAATTTTTTCAACTTGGGGTAAAACCATGGGTGTCAAAAGTTAGCTCTAGGTCCCCTGAGTAACCATCCGGAGACTCTAAGAGATATTTCAAGCCGTTCTCCCGTAATCATTAATCCCGGTGGAGAAAAAAATACAATGCGGACGTACGTGAGCGCTGGCAGGCTGTTTACATGTTATTGTATGTCTCTCACTCTCTCTGGAAAAACCGCACGTGCGGTTGCGCCGCGCGAGATAACTCTTTCTCAAGGGGGAGAAAAGAGAGAGACGCACATTAACGTTATACATTAAAGTTGAGGTTGTAGGCAATTGCACGTACGTGCTGAAGAGGTAAGTTCTAAAGCAGTAGCTTAGCCGTAGCCTATACCATGAATTTTCTCTTGAATTTTACCTGTCACTGTCAGAGCTTCGTTTATGTCTCTGCCCCTTGCCCACTTTCGTATTTTGTTTCAGGTATTACTACTGTATAGAAAAGAAAGTATGTCAATGTCCTGCCCGAATTACAACAACTCCAGATAGCAAGGAAGTCCTTACAAAATCCCAGAAACACAACCACCATGCGGATACAGACCGGCTTGCGGCTGCTCAATTGCATACAAGGTATTTATTAGGTTTTACTAACAATTCGTTTTGACGTTTTACATGATAGTACCACTACAACTGTATAACAATATATTGCTGTATGCATATGTGTGCAGTCGATATAATGACCCGATCCTTTTTTTCAGGGTGAAAGACATGGCACAATCTGTTAAATCAACTGCGGAAGTCGTGGCTACAGCACTGGTGGGAGTTCCAGATCACCTAAAGGAAGAGGGTGTACCTGCTTGGGAATGTTTAGGACGCTCAGTGAGGGTGGAAAGGAAAAAGTTTGAGAACCACCCTTCAGGAAGCACAGCATCAGATGTGATTTTACCACCAGAGTATATGGTTAGTAATGGCAACTCCCTCTTATTGTCTCTCTGCAATTGTCAAACTAATCTTGTCAGCTTGTCTCACTGCAACTGTCTGCTGTTGTCTAATATTGTCTAACTGCTGTTGTCTCACTGCAATTGTCTGCTGTTGTCTCTTGTTGTCTCACTGCTGTTGTCTCACTGCAATTGTCTGCTGTTGTCTGATATTGTCTAACTGCTGTTGTCTCACTGCAATTGTCTGCAACTGTCTGATATTGTCTAACTGCTGTTGTCTCACTGCAACTGTCTGATATTGTCTAACTGCTGTTGTCTCACTGCAATTGTCTCTTGTTGTCTCACTGCTGTTGTCTCACTGCAACTGTCTGCTGTTGTCTCACTGCAACTGTCTGCTGTTGTCTGATATTGTCTAACTGCTGTTGTCTCACTGCAACTGTCTCTTGTTGTCTCACTGCAACTGTCTGCTGTTGTCTAATATTGTCTAACTGCTGTTGTCTCACTGCAACTGTCTGCTGTTGTCTAATATTGTCTAACTGCTGTTGTCTCACTGCAATTGTCTGCAACTGTCTGATATTGTCTAACTGCTGTTGTCTCACTGCAACTGTCTGATATTGTCTAACTGCTGTTGTCTCACTGCAACTGTCTGATATTGTCTAACTGCTGTTGTCTCACTGCAATTGTCTCTTGTTGTCTCACTGCTGTTGTCTCACTGCAACTGTCTCTTGTATGTCGCTAATATCAACTATCTCACAACTCGTATTTTTGCAGGTTACCATGGGAGGAAAACAGTTTCTCCTGAGTGACGAAAAGGCTCCCCATGGAAAGCGTGTCCTAGTCTTTGCTACTCAGTCTGGTCTTGATGCCCTCAGCAATACCTGCATTATATTTATTGACGGAACTTTCCAGACAGCCCCCCTTGGGTGGGAGCAGATTTTCATTATCAGAACAGAGCTAAAAGACTGTGAAGGGAGAGTTGCTATAGCATTTTGTCTCTTGGAGGACAAGAGGAAGCCTTCGTATTTAACGGCATTAAAGGCTATCTGTAAGGCTGCACCAGATTGGAAACCACGGGGAGTTATCAGTGATTTCGAAGTTAACATATTGCAATCTATCGAAGTCTGTTTCCCCGACGCTTGGATCCAGGGTTGTTGGTTTCATCTGCTGAAATGCTGGAGATTTCATATGAAGAAAGTTCCCGGGTGGAAAGACAATAGGGAACTGCAATTAAAACTACATTCCTGCTATGGACTGCCACATCTCCCGTCAGAAGAGATCATCGCTGCCTGGCTTTTCTTGGAGGCAGAAATCTTGACTGACTATCCAGAGGCTGCCGTCTTCTGTAGTTACATGACAGATACATGGATGGACGGACGTTACAGTACCCAGCTCTGGAGCTGTTACCTCAGAACGGTGACTGGAGAACACCGTACAAATAACATCTCTGAGGGATCTAACAACGCCCTTAGATCTCTTTTTGGATCAAAAAAACCTGTGATCTGGTCTTGGATCAAGACCATGAAGATCCATCAAGAGAAGACGGAGCTTGTCCTGGCACAGAGCCGTGTGGGACGAACAAACATCTCCCGGAAGAAGAAAAAGTACGTGGAGATGAGCAAAGCAATGCTGGAGCTCGTTTCAAACTACAACTATCTGGATGATGTGCAGAGACTGAATTTTGTTCGCAGAATGTCCCACTTCACCTCAAAGGGAAGATTGATATGAAACTGACAGTATTTTTATGACGAGTTATAACCATCTGGTATATATATGTGTGTGTATTGTGTACCCAATGTTTAAGATGTCATTGTCATGTTAGCCGGTATACTGATACCAGTGATTTTGTTAAATACTTATAACAATATGTAATACATTTTACTTTTACCAGTTGTAATGAAATACGTTTTATTTTTCATCATATAACTAAATACCGGCTTCGTGAATAAAAGGCCAGCCCCACCTAAAGCGAAGCCATGAGAATCCCCTATCGTGATATGAATCGTGTAATTGAATCGTACATCGGCTCAGCTCTAATTGACGGTAGCTTACACACAAGTTGGTATGGATGTGTCGAGTTGGTATGGAAGCGTTATAGAGTCTTTAATACCCTCCATACCAACTCTCTAATAATAATCTATGAGTTGGTATGGAGGTCACTAAACCTCACAAAACGCCTCCATACCAACACCCTCCATACCTATGTGGTATGGAGGATGTTGGTATGGAGGGTATTGGTATGGAAGTGTGGAACCGTCATTGAGCGCTGAGAACTGAGGTCTCAGGGAATAGCCGTCATTGAGCGCTGAGAACTGAGGTCTCAGGGAATAGCCGTCATTGAGCGCTGAGAACTGATGTCTCAGTGGTAAATAGTATGACCTGAATCTGAGGTTCAGGCACGACTGTTTTCCCCCATTTGTATGAGGGGCGCGCGGCTATAAACTGTAACACGCGGCAAAATTTGTTTTATATCGGCCGCGCGTTTTGATCTTGTTTCAACAAGAATTATTTGCATTATGTATCCATAATGCTACGTTTCCCTGCCCTCTTCGCTATTCAACTCGCCCAACGAGTAAGCTGTCCGCAAAATGGGGATTTGTGTTTTTCGAATTTTTGAACAAAACGCAGAACAGATTTTTCAATTTCTCCATTTTCCCCGATCAAAACGCGCGGCCGATATAAAACAAATTTTGCCGCGTGTTACAGTTTATAGCCGCGCGCCCCTCATAAAATTTCAATTGTTTGCGTGTGCGCATGTTACTCCGCAAGTGTCAGATCGCGCGCGCCGTGAGGTTGCCCCTCGCAACGAAAGTGTGACCAAAAAATGTCCCTCTACCGATTAGTTAGTATACCAAAATGTCGTTTTCGAATTCTAATTTCTAACCCTGCTATACCTTTTTACAAAGTAAAAAGGCATCCGGGTGAATGCCTTCGGCATTTACCCGGGCAGGGAAAAATCATTTAATAATTGTTGAGTGTTCTTTTAAAACAAACCTGAATCTCTGTAGAAAAATCAGCTCAGTTTCTGCGTGGGCTGCAAGTTCCTCGGCTGTCGTTGGATAACCCTTTCCCTCCCTGACCACCGGGTCAATTTGGATCTGAGGGGGGGGGGGGGTTAATTTGATATTGGGGGCGGGGTGGGGAGGGGTGGGGTGGGGGGTTAGTTTGATATTAGGGTGGGGTGGAGGGTTAAGTTGATATTGGTAATTGGGGTGGGGTGGGGTGGGGTGGAGACTGGAGGGTTAGTTTGATATGGGGGGGGGGCGGGGTGGGAAGGGTTAAGTTGATATTGGGGTGGGGTGGGGGTGTGGTGGAGGGTTAATTTGATATTGGAGTGGGGTGGGAAGGGTTAATTTAATATTGGGGTGGGGCGGGGTGGGGGTGGGGTGGAGGGTAAATTTGATATTGGGGTGGGGCGGGATGGGGTGGGGTGGAGGGTTAATTTGATATTTTGATATTGGGGTGGGGCGGGGTGGGGTGGGGCGGAGGGTTAATTTAATATTGGTGTGGGCCGTGGGGTGGAAGGGGAGGGTTGTTGGACTGTAATGTAGTTGTGAGACAATTGAAGGGGATTGATCGGAGAATGCCACCTTTTGTAAAACTGAACAATTCCAGGATGTAAAGTAGCACGGCCTCATTAACAGCTATATCACACAATGACTATAATATATCACACCCTGTCAGATTGACCGAGGGAGCAGGGTGGCACCTTGTATTATAGGAGTCACACCTCTATCTAGGTGTGGATTTCACACCTCATTGGGGATCAGGTGCCTACTACTACCTACAGCTAGTACTACTATTATAAAACAGCTATCCAGTAAGGGACCACATTTCTGTCGTGATGTATTGTTTGTTGCTGGTTGTGGCTCTTGTTGGTTCAGTACAGGGGGATAGTGTTGTGGTGACGAGTAAGGAGGGTTCACAATCCAGACCAGCACCCTGTTCAAGAGTGTGCTCCGGTACCACAGGTAATTATAATACTGATTAATTAACATAATCACTCTAATTGACTAATTGAATAACCAGTGGTTATTCAATTAGTGATTAGAGTTATTAACCACCCTAATCACTCTAATTACTATATTTTGACTAATTGATTAATTGTATAATAATATATTACCACCCTAATCACTCTGATTAATAATTGACTATTACCACTCTAATCACTCTAATAATTAGTTTGCTAATTACTCTAATCACTCTATTTGCAGCAAGGGGTAAGACCCCATGGGTAAGATATGGCGAGACCGGTGTTAAAGTTAGTGTAGATATTAGTGGATGTGGTTTTGTTGAGGTACCCAACATTGTAACATCTCTAGAGGGAAGAAGTCATCACTGGATCGTGCAAGGTAACTATAAGTTAATTAATAATTAATTAGTTAATTAATTAGTTCAAGGTAACTAGTTAATTAATAATTAATTAGTCCATCTAGTTCTCCTACATACTAAGGGTTGAGCTAAATAGTAAAAGTATATCCCCTAACTATTTGTGCGTGGTATTGATATATGACATAATGTATTACAAAAAGGGTATTCCTATGGAACAGCATGTTGAGGAGGAGTAACAAGTAAATATCTTAGCATATTATATTGTGAACTTTTCCCATGTAGTTGGGAAGTGGGGAAGCAAGTATACGAACCATGATATTTGAATATTAATACTATATTTGACATGTATTATGGTTTAACTTTCTTTATAATTTATCGCTCCTCTACCACCTCTTTCGACTGAATATAAGATATGTTATGATATATACTAAACAGCTGTAGATATTGAAACAGCTGCAGATATGAAACATGGGAATATGGGGATAATATTCCTAATATGGATGGATAACTATAAACGAGAAGAGATTGGTTCGTGTCTAATGATTTGTACTTTAGGTGCCTCGTCCGTGTACAACGCTACCCCAACTACATTTACCATCTACCTTACACTCAACAACAGATCCGACATCTATAATGTGAGTTCTAATAATCCATTTGGATGAAATGTTCATAGATTTCATGAAGTTGCACAGGAAAATATACAGCGCTATATGGATATATGTATAGTGTCATGCGTACACTATAACAGGGGTCAATAGAGTTTGTTCATTGCAATGTTCAATCAAATAGTTAAAATGAAATATATCTGCCAGTTCAATCAGTTTATTTAACCTAGTGCGCCTTGTTCACGTGTTCAACCTTGTTTAACACGTGTAGTTTGTTTAACACGTGCAGTTTGTTTAACACGTGAACCAATTGTTTAACACGTGTCCCTTTCAGTTCGCTCATGCTGACAAATGGAATGTGGATTGGGTAGCAGTCGGTTACATTTGTTAGTCTGAACACGTGGTACTTGGGGACATGTTAGCCTGAACACGTGGTACTCATGGGGATCAGTGATATGTAATGGATTTAGATTTGTAATTACTAATTCATTAATGAATTGAGATTTGTAATGTCTGCCTGAACTTTGATTCAGTTCCCACCACTACAAATACACAGCTGCACGTCCTTGGTTACGAAGTCACCCCTATTATTGCTAGCGCAGAGGGGGAATTTCATTACCAATGCACGTCCCTAGTATTAGTGTGATATGCAGCCGTATCATGACATGATGTCAAAATATCGCATTCAAGAACTTAATGGTCACCCAATGGTTTCCATGTCACCTTAGAAACCAACCCGTTACATAAGGGATCCTACTAGCTAAATATCATACTGTTATTGTTGACCCGATCTGAGCGCACTCTCGCGGGTACTTACCCTACTTGCTGAATGCCCTACTTGCCGAATTAAATGGTCGGTAGGGAGGGCATTCGGCAGGTAGGGTAGGATGTATTGTCGGTGGAGAGGGTTAGGGTTACAGTTATTTACTGTGACGGCCGTTTATATCATTTTATTAAACTATTTAGTAAATCACAGCACGAGACCTGACATCGCGATTTTAAGATCTAATGGGAGCGGGTTATATTTTTAATATATGCAATAATATTGCATATATATCCAGTACTAACATGTCGCCCCCCCCCCTGATCCCTTATATTTCTCACTTATGATATTTTATCGATATATATATTTTATCGAAAACTATCGATAAATTCAAGATACTTCATGGAGCCCCTCGGCTACTTATCAGATAAGTTATCTCTTCCTCGCGAGACTGCCCTGTCAGATAGCATGGAGCCCAGAACCTGTCAAATATGGTGTGTGCGAGACTACTAGATTCCTTCTGTCATATATGGTGTGTGCGAGACTACTAGGATCTTCCCCTGTCATATATTGACAAGCAAGTAGCAAGTAGCTTGTAGCAAGAAGCAAGTAACTTGTAGTAAACCTCCAGACAGGAAACAAACAGACTGTCATTATACATGTCATAATATAATACTGGTAAATATATGTCATATAATGCTGGTAAATATATGTCATGAGTTATTTGAGCTGGCGCGGCCATTGCAATTTGGCACTGGACGCCCTGTTATTACTTATTTTCCCCTTGATGAGAAATGATAAACTTAATGCCATCTTCCTTGAAAGAAGGGAATTGGGTTTCCAATCTTAATTATCACATGACGAGACTAACAGTGACAGTAATCTAAAGATCACCATGGTGACAGTAATGTGATATGCTGTTCAACCAATATATAGAGAGGTGCAGGGGCTTATTTTTGGGTATCTGGTATAATTCATACTTTATCATTTAGGATAAAGTATCATGTGTTTGGACTGCTGCAGAATCACACTCATGTGACATGGTCAGATCACATATATGGGATACATGAATTAGACAACCAATCAGGAGGACCTTCTCACATGTCACAATTTCATTAGAAGTTCACCCACCTCATCCAAGCCTTTAACTTGACAACCTTTCAAATATATAGAGTTGAAAGTCCTTCAATGAAGGTCGGTAAAAGCGATAATTGGGGGGGGGGGGGGGGAGAAATCCCAGGAAATTAGGATATCACAATCCTTTTGCGCTTCACAGATTGTATGATAAAGTTCAAGAGCCTCCAAGAACGGACCACACCCAGAAGAGACCACTCCAAGAGCGGACCACACCCAGAAGAGACTACTCCAAGAGCGGACCCGATCAAGAAGAGATCACGCGCAGGGGATATACCACACACCCAGAAGATGTCCGCGCGGCGTTGCACTTGGGCATGTGACATCTTTTGCACGTGGTATCCCTTACGCGTGCACGTGGTAGCTCTTCTGCACGTGGTAGCTCTTCTAGACGGGGTGCTCTCCTGGTCACCGCTCTTGGATGCTCTTGGAGGCTCTTGAACACTTCATTATGGTTCACTATACACTACACCGTCTATATTCTTTGAGAAAATAGCACAATTCGTATGAGCATATTTTGCTGTCCTATTTTCTTCATGATCTCATTAATTCGCCGTGTAATTACATGTAAGTGATTGGGACAAAGGCTCACCACCATTATAGGGAGGATCAAAGTCTCCTGACTCTAATGGAGACATACTGGAGTTGGTCGCACGCGTTGAGATCTCAACCGCGTGATACACACTGAAGTTTCGAAGTTTTTCGGCTGAGAAATCATTTGTAAGAGGCTAATTTCTTTACTGGTACATCTCTCGAGGTGTACTTTATCCAATATCCATACTGAGTCAATTTCACCGTTTTTTGGTACTTTTGGCTAAACCGGTCACAGTTGTGAGTTGTCCCATTTCACCAAAAACGGTACTTTACTTACTCAGTGTGGATAAAGGACGCCTCGAGAGATGTACCAGTGAAGAAATTAGCCTCTTGGAAATGATTCTAAAATGGTTGATTCCATATTTCCGTGAAACTTCGAACTTTGCAGTGTGTGTCACGCGGTTGAGATCTTGAACAGACATAAATTATCTGGGGGTTTAAATTCTTCCCAAACTTGCATCAGCATATATTTGAGTTTTTTTCCCACAACATGTATATATTATAAGCTGTAATCATATCTTACTATATAATGCGAAAAGGGGTGAAACTTGATCCCCCCATGCATGTTTGGTGGTCCCTAAATCGTCGTCATCAAGATCAGATCACATCACCCAAAATGCATGATTAGATCACCCCACTGAGGATCAGATCCCCCCCCATGATCAGATCATCCCATTGAGGATCAGATCACCCCACCCATGATCAGATCACCCCACTGAGGATCAGATCATCCCAGTGAGTATCAGATCCCACATTTCACCCAGTAGTCCACTGTGCGTGATGAGATCCCCATATAGAGTAGAAAATTGGCGAAGACAGAGAGAGAAAGAGAGACAGACAGAGACAGAGAGAATGAGCGACGGGCTCGGCCCCTCTCGGCCGAAGGCCGAATTACATTGACTAGTAAAAATATAATACGTTTAGGAGCATTCTCTTTGTCTCGTTCTCAACAATGTCTATTAGACATGGTATGGGAGGGGAGGGGCAGCGTAGCTAGTTCGAGACTGCAAAATATTGTTGTATATCGCACCATCATGCAGCTAACTAATACCATATATAATACCCTGTATATAGCACATATATATACTATAGCACATATATATACTGCCACAGCGCACCACGCGTTAGTTTCCCAGCAAACATATAAATGGGGTGGCACCTATTAGATATGGGGTATTTTTAAGATTGGGGGGATTCTGTTCTGCAGTTCCATAGAACGACTATATAATATCAGTTTCAAACTTTAATCAACTACAATGTAAAACTATTTATCGGATGCTTATTGTAATGGGGAACATGCCAGCTGTGTCTATGTCACCAAGGGAAAAGAGCCATTTGAATTTTCTGTGATGGCAATGCCACAGCCCCATACCTCACCGAGTGTCTTGCTGATTAATATACTTACTTTTCAACACTACTTTATTAATTTGAGAAGGAGAAAACTAAACTTCCTCACTAATATACTTACTATAATAAGAACTACTAACTGTTCAACTTTAACCAATTTATTAAACTTCCTTATATTTATGTTGTATTATCATTCCAGTTCTAAATTATACTAAATTATTCTAATTCTACGCCTGAATTCAAGTTGCTACTAAACTATCCGCACTCCTTTTGACTGATAAATTTCTGTTCTAAAAGCAAAGCAGGGAAAGTAGCTAAATAACTTCTCAGCTGTGCTAAAAGAAAAGCAGGGAAAGTAGCTAAATCATTCAACTAATATAATAATAACTAATCCAAACAAAACTCATTCTTGCAATTGCAGCCATGTAATATTCACTACATAATTAACAGTAGTAATTAGTAATTCAGAGATACATGGCTATGTGATGGTGTTTGTGTATCATGAAGTAACAATGAATTGAACACACATTACCTGGTATCCAAGACACCTCACACTCAGGCCGCTTCGCGCGCCGGCAAGGGAGGGGTAACTTCGTTACCAAACACGTTACCTGGTATCCAAGACACCTCACACTCAGGGAGTGTTACCAAACACGTTACCTGATCATCAGGGTGTATTCTGCAGACAAACTGCCTCGTTTGTTTCTCATTGTGGGCAGGTAAGGTATCCAGCTGTATCCTCTGGGCCGGTCCCCCTCCATGCTTTATTAGCCGTGTATCTGACGACTGCAAAGACGTGTGTTATTATAGGCTAATATAATGGGTTACATGTGCAGGTTAATAAACGATAATCTCTGTTTAACATTAAATCGGAGTTTTACTTGAGTCACTGACGGCCCGCCCTCTGTTAAATTGTGCTACATACTGATACATGACAAGTATTTTGTTACATTTTATGCCGTTTTATGTTGAATCTTAAATATTATATCGAGAGAACTATTATAACATGTGCACCACTAGTATTATAAATTTAATATGTGGTAATGTATGTGAGACATAAGGGTGCAGCATTATATTCAGTGATATAGCTGATAAATCTACTCTTGCAGACTTTAAAAGCTTTTTCCTTTAGATTTTAAAGTTTTTAAAAAGATACGCTTCATACACATTTATTGTATGCTACATTATGAAATATTTTATGAAGGAGCACTGCATTGCTGCATTTCTAAATAAAAGCACATATTTTATCTTCTATTATAAGTTGGAATTAGTGTCGCTAGCAACCGTTTTTGCACGTGCAAATTAAAAAAGGGATGGGTTGGTTGATTCTGCACGTGCAGATGGGTATAACAGCGGAAGGGCAGTGCTGTTGGGCAAGAGTGAACGGACACTGTAAATCAACGGGTTTTCTTGTCTTCTATTATACTTACAGCCTGTACATATCTAACTATATCTAATGCAAATTTGCACGGAAATGTGACACCCTATCGTCAGTGTGACGACGTGATCCGTCAGTGTGACGACGTGATCCGTCAGTGTGACGACATGATCCGTCAGTGTGACGACGTGATTCGTAGGTATCACGTATCACACGTGTTTAGAACTGCTTGCGACTTGAGGGGTCACATCACATGTATAAAAGGGAGAGAAAGAGAGAAAAAGAGAGGAATCACATCACATAGCATATAGCAGACAGGCAGAGAGAAAAACATAGAAACAGACCCCTCGATTTGCGATCGGTACGATCGCCCCAGTTTTGCTAGTTTTAATAATATGGAAAAATAGACAGTTCATGTGTTGCCACGTTAGATATGAGTCTCATTATCAATAAGTTGATGTAATAAATAGGGACAAATTGAGACTCGTTGATTTTATTTCAGGAATAACTCGACGTTTCGCCGTTCGACGGCATCATCAGGATAATCTCAAATTAATTTGTTTAAAGTAGTGTTGAAAAGTTTGAAAAAAAAAATTAATTTGAGATTATCCTGATGATGCCGTCGAACGGCGAAACGTCGAGTTATTCCTGAAATAAAATCAACGAGTCTCAATTTGTCCCTATTTATTACATCAACTTAAAATAGACAGTTTCTAAGTAATTTGGATAAAATAATTTTCATCATTTAAACCTTTAGTACCAATAGTGTTCGGACCTCTCCGGGTTTGAAGAACACAACACATATTGTTTTAATCAACTTTTGTAAAATGCTGTTTGACGGTGCTGATCAAAACCAGGAAACAGACGGTTATCCGAACCGAACCGAAACCGAACCGAACCGAACCGAACCGAACCGAACCGAACCGAACCGAACCGAACCGAACCGAACCGAACCGAACCGAACCGAACCGAACCGAACCGAACCGAACCGAACCGAACCGAACCGAACCGAACCGAACCGAACCGAACCGAACCGAACCGAACCGAACCGAACCGAACCGAACCGAACCGAACCGAACCGAACCGAACCGAACCGAACCGAACCGAACCGAACCGAACCGAACCGAACCGAACCGAACCGAACCGAACCGAACCGAACCGAACCGAACCGAAAAAAAGTTTGAGCTCCACAAACCGAACCGAACAGAAAAAAAATTCGACCTCTATGAACCGAACCGAATCAAAGAGTTTTTTGACCTCCATGCCATAAAACGAACCGAACCGAACCGAAAAAATGTTTGACCTCCATAAACCGAACCGAACCGAACCGAAAAAATTTTTGGCCTCCATAAACCGAACCGAACCGAAAAAATTTTTGACCTCCATAAACCGAACCGAACAAAATTTTTGTCTCCATAAACCGAACCGAACCGAACTTGAAAATCGTAAACCGTATGTTTCCTTTAATCAAAACAGGGTCTGCAGCACCATAGACTTTGGTTGGTTGGTTGGTATGAGTGATTTGACTTTGCATCTGAATGAAAACCATAGTGGTTTCATGTCATTTAGACATTTAGTACAAGACAATAAATATAATTCCGGGGAAGTTTATTCGCAATTTAACTCTGTGTGGCAACGTTTTTCTAAGAAGGTTCCATTCAAGCGGTCTAAAAACCATTCATGCATTTTTACTAAATACCATTCAGGTGTGGTCGCGTTTAGTAAAAGGTATTGCCATACATAGCTAAAGTTTGCCTGGCTAGACTGTGCTTCGGGCGCCCCGAAGTAAGGGAAGGGTTAGAATATAACATAGCTAAAGTACTAAATACCGTAATCTGGGGTAACTTTGTTTTGCAGGGTAACTTTTGACACTTTCAAAATTTGACTTCAGTCCAAAATTACCAACAGAATAACAGATAACGAGAGATTTGGAAACTCTTTTGGATGTTCTGAATAATGAGTTCAGAGCAAGAATTAAATAGGGAAGAAAATCGAAAAATACTGGGTTTGACCTGGAATTGAACCAGGGATCTCCAGAGAGACATGCTCGGAGCTATAAACCACTAAGCTACCAAACCCTATATATAGTCCTAAACAAGAGGGTTCATTTATTTATCATTGCAAAATGTGTCCAAAGTTACCCCACCCTCATTCCAAAGTTACCCCATGCCCTAAAACCCCACTTACACTAAAATACAGGTTAATTAATGTAATTAAATGAGAGGGGACCAAAAATTTCATTAGTTATATTTGGTGTACTGGATCTGGAACGGGATTATTTGGTTCAAAAATTTTCGAGTGTGGTTCTGGCAAGGAGTTATTTTAGGAGAAAAGTTGGTAACCATGGTAACACATCTGGTGATAGTAACCATGGTAACCATGGTAACACACCTGGTGATAGTAACCATGGTAACCATGGTAACACACCTGGTGATAGTAACCATGGTAACCATGGTAACACACCTGGTGATAGTAACCATGGTAACCATGGTAACACACCTGGTGATAGTAACCATGGTAACATACCTGGTGATAGTAGACCTTGAAAAGTTGTTCTCCCGCACTTTGAACGTGAATGTTGACATTTGAGCTCATATCAATTGTTATCGTTCGTAACGTCACACCTTGTTATAGAGTATTAGAGAAGTATTATAGATTAGCTGGGGGGGTTTAGGGGGGTTTAGGGGGCTAGGGGGTTTAGGGGGGTTTAGGGGGGTTAGGGGGGTTTAGGGGGGGTTTAGGGGGGTTAGGGGGGTTTAGGGGGGGTTAGGGGGGTTGGGGGGTATGTACTTGTGTGATTGAATAACAGAGCAATGTTTGAATGTAGATGTACTAGTACAAAGTGTAAATGCTCTGTTAACAACAGTGAAAATGTAAAAGTGAAAATGTAACAGTGAAAATGTAACAGTGAAAATGTAACAGTGAAAACTGCTCCTTTATAAAACAAAATGTAACAGTACCTTTTCGTATGTAGAGGTCGATATTTTCACAGCTCACTATTTCACACATCTCCGTCATCACAGGAGCATTAAAATACACGCTGCGAGATATTGGAGCATTAAAATACACGCTGCAAAATATTGGAGCATTGAAATACACGCTGCAAAATATTGGAGCATTGAAATACACGCTGCAAAATATTGGAGCATTAAAATACACGCTGCAAAATATTGGAGCATTATTGGAACTATATCATGAGCAGGGAATTCCAGATGGAAATGTGTATGACGGACTGTTACATGACATGAAGTAGTACATACTTATTATTTTTCAGGGAGTTTTATTGGCTCGCTAGAAAAGATAACTAAAAATTTTCTTCGATCTTATTTTACGATTTTTCAGGACATTTTTTTAAGAATTTTTTGTCGTGTAAAAAACTATTCCAAAACAGCATATCCCGAGCGCTTTCCAGCGCTCAGCTGGGTCTTCTGTTAATCTATTGGGCATGCTGAGCCCCACTGCACTACGTTGGCATGGCAACAATCTATGCGTAGCAAAACACTTTTTCTTTCTTTAACAGTTCTTATGAACTAAATATATTATATATCTGGATGAAAATACGTGTATTCATTATCTCTTAACAAAACTAGATGCAAAATATTGTGCGTCTATTATAATGGACTTTTATGTGTGGTAAACTAGACTCATTCTACATATAACATATCATAACGGATATCATTGTAATAGGTTTTATCAGCTCCGTCCTAATGGTCCCTAAGAGCACAATAGCACGATATCATATATATATTGCTCTCTACACATTTTGTCACGGCTCTTGCACAGTACTCGTTGTAATCTACTTCCTACTTGCGAGACGCCCCAACAAGCTTAACTCTACCGACAAGAGCATTCCACACTGTGGGTTCTTTACAAACTGGTAAATTACTACATCCCTATTTACCAATTGAATTGAATTCATAACACCACCCCATTTCCTGTGTGAGTGTGACGCGGTGACATCCTCCATCCTGAACCGGAACGATATCTACCGACAAGAGCATTCCACACTGTGGGTTCTTTACAAACTGGTAAATTACTACATCCCTATTTACCAATTGAATTGAATTCATAACACCACCCCATTTCCTGTGTGACGGTGACATCCCCCATCCTGAACCGGATCGATATCCCATCCTTCCCTTACTCTCTCTACTCGGTACTGGTGACGGTACGCGGTCCCCTGAACTCTCAGGTAAGCAGCTACTACCCCACCGTTACCATACCATTTTCTGACAACCCTTCCCTTCCCCCACCGAGATCCACTGTCTGTTCAACTGTGCTGGTAGGATTAGGAAAGAGCCTACACCAGAGTCTTTGGTCAGCATCAGCAAGGTTTGAATTTCAAGAAATCACTTGTCAAGTCACTTGCCCTGAACAGTCCAGCTGCTACTTTTCAGCACGATATGATATAGAGGGGGGGGGGTATAATAGTATCGTAGTGTATCTCTTTTCAGATATGATATAGAGGGGGGGATATGATATAGAGGGCCGGGGGGGGGGGGGATATCATATATAGGGGGGGGTATTATAGTATCGTAGTGTATCTCTATTCAGATATGATATAGGGGGGGGGGGGTATTATAGTATCTTAGTGTATCTCTTTTCAGTAGTCTCCCTCTATAAAGAGACTAAACTCTATAACTCGGATTATATGTCTGCACCAATAGAACCAATACCTCCTCTTTGTAATTGTTTGCACGTGTGTCTAATGGTGGCACGTGTACAGCTGTATAATTGGAGGCATTGTGTAGAGTCATCAAATCAGATTCCGTTTCATCTCGGATCTAGATATATAGATAGACACTAGAGGATCTAGAGAGGATCTATAGAGGATTGCCGATATTATCAGTATAGTGCTATAATTTTAGAGCCTTTGTTGTACAGAGTTATAGCGTCAATATTCAGATATTATTGAGAACTGTGAAATGAGAGAGAGAGAGAGAGAGAGAGAGAGAGAGAGAGAGAGAGAGAGAGAGAGATGGGGGGTATAGAGGTTTATTTCATTCGATGTTGCCTTTGTTCGCCAACTCTGTTTTCTCAGTAGTATCGGCCTGCTTAGCTTTTCTTGAGGGGTATTATATATCGAATCAATTTGAATATTGATTCTGCGGAATCTTTTGAAGTTTTGGTTGTTGCGATCCTGTACAGTGCTTGATACGGGGTGGAGAGCTAGTTTTGCAAGTAAAATCTAACTAGAATTGTTTTAAAATAAATTCATTTTTAAAATGATGTTACAAATCTAATCATTAGTACGATAAATGAGGGGTGCACCTTGTGTCATTAAATCGATTCTTTGGTGATTCCACAACGTAGCCACTATAGCTATTTGAAACGTCATGCTAATTTGTGTCTGACTATTTGAAACACGTGGACTGGCTATTTGAAACATAGCGCCCCCCCCCCTGTGTGACATCTCGTCTCGGAGAAGGCATGCCACACAGCCAAACAATCTAAATCTACTGGAAGAAGCGGCTATTCACACTCTTCAACCGGCGATCAACCGAACAGATAAAGTTCCTACTGTCAACCTTCAATGGACTCACCTTCTCCCCAGGATTGCCAACTCCTTCAAACCCCGACCTGCTGGCATCTCCATCAAACCTAGATCTCCCAAACCTGTTTCCTAATTCTCTTCAGCTCGGATCACCTCTTCTCCCCGCATCTCAATTCTCAACTCGAGTCACTAGTTTGACAGTAGTTTCATGCTTGGAAGACGTTCTACCACTTCATAGCATGGCTGATGTGACCTTCTCAACTCACTCAGTGTCTTTAAAGTGAGAGTGGACAGAATCAGAATTGGACAAGTTTGTTGGAGGTCGTATAAATTAGTTCTACGAGCATTTTGCCTTTTTCCCGCTCAAAATCGACCCATCCATCACCGAGATATTTTTGTTACTCTCGGGGAATTCCTGCTGGATCAATATTTATCAAACAGGATAGAAACAATCCTTGTGTTTTACTAAAAAGTTCTATAAATTTTTAATATGCTGAATTGCATTGCTCTGCTTCTTTGTTTGGGCATGTCAACCTCACTGCTTATATTCAGAATGTGTTAGTAAAACACGACGATTGTTTCTATCCTGTTTCTTACATACTGATTAAACAGGAATTCCCCGAGAGTAACAAAAATATCTCAGTGATGGATGGGTCGATTTTGAGCGGCAAAAAGGCAAAATGTTCATAAAACTAATCTCTACAACCTCGAACAAACTTGTCCAATTCTGATTCTGTCCACTCTCACTTTAAAGTTCTCTTTCTCTCTACCCTCTGTTCAAGAGTCCTATCATGTCAGGCTCTAGAAGGACCTTGGAGTAGGCTGTTGTAGTCTTGAGCTCCCTGGCCTTCCTCAGAAGAGAAATCAGAGTTTCCCTGGAGTTTAATTAATTAGACAATCTGCTGATTTCTAAACCCTGAATGATCTTTTTAGCATGTGCGTGCTAAATAAAGATCATCCCGGGCAGGGAAAAAATTTTGAGTTCGACTTGGTTTGTGGACATGCAAGGCAAAAAAGTGTTTCAAATAGCCAGTGGCTACCCTATTTATTTAGTGTGGTGATCCCACAACGTGTATCTATTTATTAAATTCACTAGCAGTCACAAGAAAAATATTTCTATATTCTACAAACATCTGTTCCAATTGTTCCAGCTAAAAAACTCAGCTCTGTAGAAGAGGGGTATATATATCCCCTCTTCATGTAGAATTCTACATGAAGAGGGGATATATACCCTTAAGGGAATAGAGCTAAAAGAATATTTTGAAACTTGGAACAGTCTAAAGATCTCTATGTATGTTTTAATAATTTGTCAATGTGTACAATATCTTCCAAAGGGTATATTCATGGAGAGATCATTGTGTTTTAGTGGTGCTCTTTACTACATATAGTTTTCTATTACACGTGACTAAATTCTTAAAACAGATTCAAATTTACCGAAGGGGTTTGAGGAGAATGCGAATGTTCAAAGGCAGGTCGGAATAATTTGGATCACATGTCACACACATTCCTTTGGAGGCCGGTCGACCTCCGGATCGGATCATACTGGAAGATCTGATGAGCATGCTCCTTTATAGGAGACAGATATTGCAATTTGCTTCTTTATAAAGACAGATATTGCAATTTGCTGCAGCTTGCAATATCTGTCTTTATAAAGGAGCAACTTGCAATATCTGTCTTTATAAAGGAGCAACTTGCAGTATCTGTCTTTATAAAGGAGCAGCTTTCAATATCTGTCTTTATAAAGGAGCAGCTTTCAATATCTGTCTTTATAAAGGAGCAGCTTGTAATATCTGTCTTTATAAAAGAGCAACTTGTAATATCTGTCTTTATAAAGGAGCAACTTGTAATATCTGTCTTTATAAAGGAGCAAATTGCAATATCTGTCTTTAGAAAGGAGCAGCTTGACAATAGCTGTCTTTATAAAGGAGCAGCTTTAAATGTGAGTGGGATCAGATCCTTCAATGTGATCCTGATCCGGAGGTTGACCGGCCTCCAAAGGAATTTGTGATCCAAATGGATGGTCCTGCATTATATATAGTAATACTTATGTCTCCCAAAAGTTCCATTCATTGTTCATCTCCCAGCATTTTTTGGGCGCGCACAGACTGTTCATGCGTGATCATGTCCATGCGTGGACAAGATTTTGATCAAGTCACGCAGACTGTTCAAGCTTGATCATCTGATCAAGCTTGGACAGTAAAAACTGAAACTTATTCATATCAGCAAAAACCACTGTACCCTACTAATTTTGATACTCTGAATCACGTAAGCTAGTTTTCAAATCCGTCAGAGGTCAGGAAAGTGTTCTAATTGGGCATAATTGGGTCTAATTGACCCCACTTAAAACTTGTCACCTGGAAATAATAGACGCTTATGTGAGGGCACTTTTCCGACTAATTTTGATACGCTGAATCACATAAACAACTTTTCCACGCCCCCAGAGGTCGGGAAAGTGTCCTAATTGAGTATAATTGGATCTAATTGACCTTAATTGCTCAATTAGGGCATTTCCCGACCTCTGGGGGCTTGGAAAAGTTGCTTATGTGATTCAGCGTATCAAAATTAGTCGGAAAAGTGCCCTCACGTCATTTCCAGGTGACAAGTTGTAAGTAGGGTCAATTAGACCCAATTATGCCCAATTAGGACACTTTCCCGACCTCCGAAGGATTTGAAAACTAGCTTACGTGATTCAGAGTATCAAAATTAGTCGGGTACAGTGGTTTTTGCTTTGATATGAATAAGTTTCAGTTTTTACTGTCCAAGCTTGATCAGATGATCAAGCTTGAACAGTCTGCGTGACTTGATCAAAATCTTGTCCACGCATGGACATGATCACGCATGAACAGTCTGTGCGCGCCCTTTCCCCGTCTCGGTGAATGCCTTCGGCATTCACCCAGATGCCTTTTGCAAAAAGGCATATACAGTGCTGCTTGTAGTCGTATTACCGTAATGGAAATACAGTAATGAGACGCGCACGTTGCATAACGCGCGGCAAAAAGTGCATGTGTTCAGCATGTACTAGAGCCCTGATTGGCCACGGTTGCGCGTCGTCTTACTGTATCTCCGTTTTCCATTACCGTTTTCCCACTACAAGCGACCGTGATAGGGGTTTAGAATTCGACAATTTTGCAGACGAGAAGAGAGAGAGCTGGGGTTACTGTGTTTAGAACTTGACTGATTGGATCACTATCATACTATTATTAAAGCAAATAGGGAAATCCCATGTCCCGTTTTTTTAACCAAATATGGCACAAAATTCCTGGAAATGGCCTTTTGCACGTGTTGTCCCTGGACCCTGGCAACCTGCCAGCTTAAGCCTTAAACTGCACGTGCATCCTTGATTCATCTCTCTGCCGGTTGTGTGATTTATCGTTTGCTCGATTTGATCTGTTCACCACGTTTCTTGAACATGACTACTCAACTTCAACACAATCGCCAGCGAGTTTGGAGGACCCATATGTCCCAAACTGGCGCTGACGCCTATAGACTACGTGATCGAATCCTACAAAAGAGGTGATTATTATTCAAAAAATGTTGTCAACACACGTAATAACAAAGTATCAATGGCACTAACAAGAAATGACAGTAATACGTGAAAGTATTTTGCCAATGTACTCCTTCATAAAATACTTCAGGACCTGGCAAAAGAGGACCCGTGGTTTTTCTGTCAAAAGAATCCCTTTGGTTAATTCACCTGATAAATTTACTGATTTTAAAAATTTCAAATGATACTACACTATTTGCTTAGGTTACTGTATGACCATTGACCATCCCCGACATTCGCCCGTAGGGCGAGCGGGCTTACTAGTTATATATAATTGTCAGTATTTCTAGTAATGTATTAATTGTATAGATTGCAGACCTATAATAAAACTATAACGGTGTAATAGTCATGTCTCTTTAAAACCTTCTTTCTCCTTAATGATCACGTTTAGGTAGAATGACATACTATTAATTTCATCTGTTAATTTTGATAATGATAGAGAGACTCACCGCAGCCACAATTACGTTAATTATAATTATATAAATTTTATCTAACGTGTGCTGCAATGTAGTCGATCACTGTAGAATGTGTCGAGAGTTATATTAATACTGGAACAACCTATGTAATATTAGTACCTGGCTTGGTATCCTTTCTCGACATTTAATATACTACCCCCATCCCCTACCAGTTCTACATAACAGACTGCTACAGCTGCAGCACTGGTGGGATATGGGATAGTAGCTGTATCATCAGGCCGAGCAGGGGATGAGACAGAGACAGGGATGAGAGAGAGAGAGAGAGAGAGAGAGAGAGAGAGACTATACGAATCGCAGGAGAGACGAAGGCAGATAGACGTAGAGCGTATAGGGAGAGGATAGCCTCCGCAGCTAGATTCTCTTTCGCTTTTCTCTTCTCTCGTCCTCTCCTCTCTCTCTCTACCTCTCTCTCTCTCTCTCTCTCTCTCTCTCTCTCTCTCTCTCTCTTCTCTCTCTCTCTCTCTCTCTCTCCTCTCCTCTCTCTCTCTCTCTCTTCTCTCTCTCTCTCTCTCTCTCTCTCTCTCTCTCTTTTCTCTCTCTCTTTCTGTCTCTCTCTCTTCTCTCTCTCTTCCTCTTCTCTCTCTCTTTCTCTTCTCTCCTCTCTCCTCTCTTCTCTCTCTCTCTCTCTCTCCTCTCTCTCTCTCTCTCTCTTGCTCCCTCTCTCTCTCCTTTTCTCTTTCTCTTCTCTCCTCTCTCCTCTCTCTCGCTCTCCTCTCTCTCTCTCCTCTCTCTCTCTCTCTCTCTCTCTCTCTGCCTCTCCTCCTCTCTCTCTCTCTCTCCTCTCCTCTCTCTCTCTCTCTCTCGTCCTCTCTCTCCCCTTCTCTCCTCTCTTCTCCGCTCTCGCTCTCTCTCTCCTCTCCCTCTCTCTCTCTTTCGCTCTCTCTCTCTCTCCTCTTCTCTCCTCCTCTCTCTCCGCTCTCTCTCTCCTCTCTCTCTCTCTCTCTCCTCTCTCTCTCTCCCCCCTCTCCTCTCTCCCTCTCTCTCTTCTCTCTCTCTCTCTCTCCTCTCTGCTCTCTCTCCTCTCTCTCCTCTCCTCTCTCTCTCTCCCTCTCTCTCTCCTCTCCTCTCTCTCGCCTCTCTCTCTCTCTCTCTCTCTCTCTCCTTCGTCTCTCTCCTCTCTCTCTCTCTCTCCTCCTCTCTCCCATCTCTCTCTCCTCTCTCTCCATCTCTCTCCTCTCTCTCTCTCTCTCTCTCCTCTCTCTCGCCATCTACTCTACTTCTCCTATGTGGCTATTGCTGTCCCTCATGATGCGCTGGGCCATCTGTCTTTTTTGTACTTTTAAGTATACCGCAGAATCAATCAAATTATATTCCCCATAAACCCCCTCCACCCAGCTACACATATAATATATGTACCAGCCCCTCCGAAAAATTCGAACCGTTTCTCCCAGCAGTACCTGTAGTAGCAGTACCTATAGCATCTGCCCTGGCAGTTATATACCTAGTATAGATCTTGATCTGTCCGACCCTGACAGTTAGACCCACTATCATTATAAGCAGCTCTAAACTCTATTTAATTTGACACTTCCCCTGAGAATGGGAATTTGAGAGAGAGAATTTGGTACTTTCCCTGAGACTTGGGAATTTGAGAGAGAGAATTTGGTACTTTCCCTGAGACTTGGGAATTTAACTATAGTTGAATTATAACTTGTCAGCCCAGGTAAATAGACATGCATTTGATGTTAAGGGTTTAATTTCCTTTGAGTCGCTCCATACCGGAGCGACTCAACTAAATAGTTAACTAAAGATGGGGGTAGCAAGTGACAAGACTAAACTGTTATTGAAGATTCTCCGAAACATGAGCAATACTTTCTATAAATGTAGGTATTATGAACGTTTGTAGCTTGGCGCGTTATGAAGTTGGCTTTTCCCAGCGCGAGCTGGGGAGAGCCAACTGGAGTTTAATCGCCCGGTAGGGCGATTAAACTGGTTTAAATCACGACGCCTATCCCGAGGTGCCAGCCGAGGGTGAAGGGGAGGTGATTTAAACCTATAACGCGATAAGCTAACAAACGTTCATATATTAATGAAGGTTCAGTTGTATCTTACCTCACATTTTTGCATGCCTCAATTCCAGTTTTGGCACACTTTTTAGCAACCGTTATGCTAACGTCGGTGCTGTTGCAAATGTAAAGACCTTCCTTGGTTTTGGGCTCTACAGAGATGGAGGTACCATGGTAACCAGTTACCATGGACCTCGGCCTCGTTCTCAGGAATGGGTTGTAAGACATGTGCACTAGAGTTGGAGAGATCTTATTAATTAATAATACATAATTAATATACCATTAATTACTTAATTAATTATATACTGTGCACAGTTAAATAACCAACATATCACACCATGGAGATTGGAGTGGCTGCAGGTGTTCATGAGGCGCATAATCAGTAGCATGATATACCGGCAACCTTTTCAACGTACTACTTTAAACAAATTAATATGAAACCCGATAGCTGATTTATCAGTCTTTTGAAGAATTTGCGCGCACATGATAACCGCCAGCTGGGAGATTTAACACCCTCCTCGCAGTTTGACAGAAATGGCCAGTTCCCTCTTTCACGCGTTTCTCTTCATTTGAATAACATGCGTGTAAAATTCTAAGTATTGAAAATGTGTGTAAACACACAGTTCTGTCAACAAAAGAAAGGGGAAACATGTCTGCAACACGTTTCAATGTTATCTCTCTCATAAGGAGTGAAAAGAATCACATTCCATTCATTTCTCTCTCTCATTGTCTCGGCAATTTCTGATTTGCCGCATACGGCGTCTAGACGGCGTCGCAACGCCGTCTAGACGGCGTCTAGACGGTATACCGTCTGGACGGGTTTCGGTGAAATCAGCTAAAAACGGTACCGAAATTGCTTGAGACGGGTTATAGACGGTATCAGACGGTCTCTAGACGGGTTATAGACGGTATCAGACGGTGTTGCGACGGTATCAGACGGTCTCTAGACGGTGTCTAGACGGTACCGTCCCGGCGTCTGGACGGCGTCTGGACGGTGTCTAGACGGTATCCGTCCGAAGTTGAGACGGCACGTCTGAAAATTGTACCAGACGTTGAGACGGACTTTTAGAACTCCGTCTGTATTTCAGACGGAGTTTTAAAAGTACGTCTCAACGCAGTCTAAAGGAAAATCGATGAAAGTACCGTCTAGACAACGTCTCAACTGAAACCGGTCAACATACCGTCTAAACAACGTCTAGACAACGTCTAAACAGAATCTCGCGGTTCAGTTTCAAATACCGTCTAGACAACTTCTCCAGCAATTTCGATACGAATACCGTCTAAACAACGTCTAGACAACGTCTTAAGCGAATCCGATACAGATACCGTCTAAACAACGTCTCATAACCGACACTATCTATCACTGATAGTATCAGCCATAGACAGTATCTCACAGTTGTATTACAATGAATGTGTGCCTTTTTGATAATGAAAATGATGTACAGTTGGACCTCGATTTATTTGAAGTTGGGTACGAAAATTACCGGGAGGATAACCCCTTTCCCGTCCCCGAGCATCGCGGTACGACTGTGCTGGTTAAACACATGTGTAATTTTCATTCAATAGGCACACATCTACCACTAATTCCAACTGGCATGGGTAATCCAGAATGGTCTTCGAAAACGGTCGAGTCTAGACATCATTATTTGAGACGTTGTCTAGACGTTGTTTAGACGGTATTCTTATCGAAATTGCTGGAGAAGTTGTCTAGACGGTATTTGAAACTGAATCGCGAGATTCTGTTTAGACGTTGTCTAGACGTTGTTTAGACGGTATGTTGACCGGTTTCAGTTGAGACGTTGTCTAGACGGTACTTTCATCGATTTTCCTTTAGACTGCGTTGAGACGTACTTTTAAAACTCCGTCTGAAATACAGACGGAGTTCTAAAAGTCCGTCTCAACGTCTGGTACAATTTTCAGACGTGCCGTCTCAACTTCGGACGGATACCGTTTAGACACCGTCCAGACGGCGTCCAGACGCCGGGACGGTACCGTCTAGACACCGTCTAGAGACCGTCTGATACCGTCGCAACACCGTCTGATACCGTCTATAACCCGTCTAGAGACCGTCTGATACCGTCTATAACCCGTCTCAAGCAATTTCGGTACCGTTTTTAGCTGATTTCACCGAAACCCGTCCAGACGGTATACCGTCTAGACGCCGTTTAGACGGCGTTGCGACGCCGTCTAGACGCCGTATGCGGCAAATCAGAAATTGCCCATTGTCTCTTTTACTGTTCACTACCTCTGACAGTGTGTATTGCCCCTAATCTTTCTCTCTCTTTCTCAAACATGTTAGGAACAGTAGACACTAAGTCTACACACATTTTCAGGGTGTCTGTTGACTATTTTCCAGCAGTCCTAGTGTGTTTCACCTTAAGTGTCTCTTATTTGTGTGTAATTACTATCGGGTTTCATAAAATATGAACGTTTGTTAGCCTATCGCGTTATAGGTTTAAATCACCTCCCCTCACCCTCGGCTGGCGCCTCGGGATCGGCGTCGGGATTTAAACCAGTTTAATCGCCCTGCCGGGCGATTAAACTCCAGTTGGCTGTCCCCAGCTCGCGCTGGGAACAGCCAACTTCATAACGCGCCAGTCTACAAACGTTCATACTTCATTGAGTTCTGAAGAAGGCGTTGACGCCGAAACGTAAACCAACCCCCGAGTTTCAATGTTTACCAACCATAGAGGTCGCCGGTATATTTTCTCCATATACCACTGAATATCACACCATGTTGCGAATTAATAGTGGGCTATAATTAATTATCAATACAAAGTGGTATCTAGCTGTCTCAGCATGCCCCCACTTGCCTAGCTAGACTCTGTTTCATGCCCTCAGACACACATTTCTTGATTATAGCGCTCTCTCTCTCTAATTAGCTTGTCTCTAGAAGAGTTAAATCAAGCATCATGGGTTGTGACTTGTTGAGTAAGGGGGAAGGGTTGTGACAGCTCTGCATATTTGAAGGTTACTGGTTCCTGCATGTCTCAACATGTCTCACTACAATTGTAGTGAGACATGTTGACATATCTGTACTATTATATACTTTTATATATATACTTATATATATACTTATATAGTAATACCAATTCATTTTTATCTTTGTGATGGTTGGTGTCTCCTCGTGCAGAGCATCATAAAACTCAGTTTTATTAAAACTGATAGTATTATACTATCGGTTTCTATTATAGACTGTAAAAACCACTTTTGTGTTTTGTATGAAAATAGGTATCTGTAAAGAGGAACATATCTGATATCTAATTAGGATACCTGGTAGTATTATTATAGCTACCTATTATAGTATATATTAGCTGATTTTAATGTGCATCAAGCTTTATATTTTTACGCAACAACTTGTCTGCCTCAAAAAATCATTGCTAAATCTGGAAATCAAAGATAGCTCCTTTATATAATACCTGCGCCCAGTTATTCAACATCAATATAACAATAATTTACTAGTTTCACGGATACTAAATGTTCAATTATAACTATAATAGCTATATAATGAAAACAGTCCCTAATCTAAAGCAAGTGAATTGTAAATTAAAGATAAATAAGAAAAGTTAAAGCAACTGCCATAACAATTTGTGAATCTTTGCTTCGTAAAAAGTGAAAACCTCGCAACAGGAAGTACTGAGAGACAATAAAAAAAGAAAGAAATAGGGGGATTTAAAAAGGGAAGGAGGAGAGAACGAAAAGAAGAGAAGAAAGAAGAGATAAGATTTTATTTTTACCCTTTGCTTTTAGAAAGAGAGAGAGAGAAAAATTCTTTGGGTTTTTTTATTACACTTTTCTTTTAATTTTCCTTTACAAAATTGCGGGCTGCCCAAGGACCTTTGTTTTTTTTTAAATTTTTTATCCCCTTTTGGGCAATACCTTCTATAAAACTGAATGGACCCATGACATATTAAATTGTTTTCAATGGCCCGAATGGGTTTATGGAAACAATGTGTTTCACCACGATGCTTTTTAAAATTTTAAAAGTCGTCAGACACAAAATGTTAATTCAAAGGTTTACTGTGTTTGTTAAAGGAGTAAAAGGTTTCCCACGTGTTAATTTTAAAAAATTTGGGTAAAGGATAAAAGGGTTTTTTAATTGGGGGTGTCAAAATCATTTATTTTAATACAATTTAGATACAATTAAACATGTGTTACAGTGTTACACACATGGTGTCTGCAAGACATTGTTTTCCTTGTACTGAGTACATGTCCTGTGTACTCAAATACATTTTTGTCACTTTCTGCAGTCATGTCACTTGTACGGTACAATGTATGTCATTATGTCTTGTTTAAAACGTAAAAAAATTTCCTTTTAAAAAAAAACACACACAGACCCACACAGACAACAGACAAAAGACACATCCAACCCCCAAACAAATGCACCAAAAAAACCAATTTAACAATGGGGTTTTGGGGGATACACAAGATTTACTCCCCCTTTTCCTTTACTGCGCTGGCAAACGCAAAGGGGGCCCCCCCCAAAAATCCAACCCCCCGAAAAAAATTTTTCCCCCCAAACCCCCCCCCCCACCCCCCCCCGCTTTCTCACACGTTATATATTTTTTTTTATACTTTTTAGGCCCCTTTTGGCCCTTTTTTACATGCCAAATCCCCCCGAACCCGGGAGCCTAGGAATGGGTGAAATTTTTAAATTAAAGCTTTTTGTAGAAACCCTATCGTGGTAAAAAATTTTAAATTGGGTAGCCTTTTTTGTTTCAAAAGTTATAAACCCACCCCCCAAAAAAAAAATTTAGTGTGGGGAAAAAAACTAGGTTGATATCCCTAGGTTGATTTCCCTAGGTTGAAAAAAAATCCCTAGTTATAGAAACCCTTTTTTTTAAACCCTTTCCTTTTTGGGCCCCCTTTTTTAAAAAACCCCAAAAAAAAAAATCTTACGCCCTTTAAACCAGCGGGGCAAAACGACAAAACAATTTGGGCTCTTTTGGATTGGGACCCATCTGGGTGGCCACTTTTCCTCCATCTTAAACCCGTTTTCGCCGGCCCCCCAAACGACTTTTAAAGGGGAAAGACTTTTCCCTTGGGGGCGATGAACCCCAAATAATTTTTTTTTTTTTTTAAACGCCTCTACCCCCTGAAGGGCGGTTCCGATTTTTTAATTTGACGAAAAATTTTTTTAAAAACCCCGGGAAAAATCTTCCCGAAAATTTTTGGGTACTATTAGCGAATTTCTTAGCTTAAACATTTTGGGGCCCCCTTTAAAATTTCGTTGGAGTCAAAAAAAAGACGAAAAATTTTTACAAAATTTAAAAGTTTTTTTTTTCCTTTTTTGCCCCCAAAAAATTCATTTCCTTACCCCCCCCCCTTGTGGTCTTGGAAACTTTACCCCAACCCCCTTTGGGGTATTTATTCAAAATAATCGTGAAAGCAATTAAACTAAAGTCGTTTCGGACGTCCTTTTTCCGTCACTGCAAAAAAAAACCCCCCACCTTCTAAGTTACGTCGGGGGGAAAAAAAATACGATTTTTTCCAAAAGAAATTCGGCCCCGTTTTTTCTTTTATTGCATTAAATTTCGACAATAATTACAATTTTGAAATCAAAGTCCCTTTCTGCATTTAAAAAAAACCCAAAAAAGGGGCCTAATTAAAAACCAAAACTAATTGAAATTTGTTGGGGGGGAAGGTGGCCCCCAACCCCCCTTTCGAACAACCTTTTCCTTTCTGCCGGGGTCAGGGATATAAAAGGGGGGAAAACAAAAATTTTTAAAACAGTGAAAAAGGGGCGTTGGGGGGGGGGGGGAAAAAAAGAGAGAAAAGAGAGAAAAAGAGAGAGAAAAGAGAAAAGAGAGAGGGGAAAAGAAAAGAGAGAGGGGGAAAATAAAAAAGGAAGGTTCCTCTTCTCTTTCTCTCTCTCTCTCTCCCCTTTTCGCTCTCTCTCTTTTCTCTCTCCCCTCTCTCTCCTCTCTCTCCTCCTCTCTCTCTCTCCTCTCCCTCTCTCCCCCTCTTCCCCTCTCTCTCTTCTCTCTCTCGCCTTTTCCCCTCTCGCTCTTTTCTCTCTCTCTCCTCTCTCTCTCCTCTCTCTCCTTCTCTCCCCCTCTCCTCTCCCTTCTCTCCGCCCCGCTCTCTCCCCCTCGCCACTCCTCTCTCTTCTCCCCCGCTCTCTCTCTCTCTCTTCTCTTCTCTTTCCCTCCTCTTCCCCTCTCTCCTCTCTCTCCTTTCCTCCCCTCTCCCCTCCTCTCTCTCCGCTCTCTCTCTCTCCTCTCGCCTCTCTTGCTCTCTCCCCCCCTCTCTTCCCCTCTCTTTTCTCTCTCTCTCTCTCTCTCTCTCCCCTCTCTCTCTCTCCCTCCCCCCTCTCTCCTCCCTCTCTCTCCTCGCTCTCCCTTTTTCTCTCTCCTCTCCTCCCTCTTTTTCCCCCCCCTTTCCTTTCCTTTTCTTTTTCCTCGGCCCCTTTTTCCCTTTTCCCCTTTTACCCCCTTTTCGCCCGTCCCCGTTCCCCCGGTCCCCTTTTCCCCTCCCCTTCCCCTATCCTTTTTTTTTTCTTTTTCCCGCCGACTCCCCCCTTTTTTTGGGGGGGCCCCCTTTTTTGTTCCCCCAGGGAATTTAAAACCAGGGCCGCTTGGCCCCCTTCGAGGTTCCCCCCCCTCCCCTTAAACCTTCCCCAGGTGGGTCCCCTTTAAAAGAGAAGCCCCTGTTTGGGTTTTTTGGGTTTAAAATTTTTTGGGGGGTTTTTAATTCCTCTTGTTTTTTAAATTTTTCCAAAGGGGGGTCAAAGAGAAAGAGAGGGGGGGAAAAAGGGATGAACGAATTTGGGAAAAAGTTAAACCCCTTTAAAAAATAAGAAAATGGAAAAACCCGAGGAGAGAATGAGATTTCTGGTTTATTTCCCCCCGGCCCAAAACAAAAGTGTAAATGGGCCACCTTTTTCCCCCAATAATTCAATTGTTTTTTTGGGTTAATGATTACTAAACCCTTTGATTTTCAGCAGAGAACTTCATTTTATTAGTTACAGTTGCATTCTAGCTATATTGTTCTAGTTGATATCATATCAGTTTTCAATAAGAAGATATACATATTGTACATATACATATATAAAAATATTTTAAAATTTTTAAAACACAAATTGGCACATATTTTTTCCCCACCCCCCCTCCCCTTTTCCTTTTTTTTTTTTCCCCCTTTTTTTCCCCTTCAGTGTGGTTTTTTCCCAAACCCAAAATGAAAATCCCAAATTTAAAAACCCCCAAATTTAAAAAAGTGAAAACCCCCCCAAATTTAAAAAAAACCACCTTTTCCCTTTTAACAAACGATAAAAAGAGGAAACCCCCCTTTTTTAAAGGGCCCTTTCTTTGTAAAAACTTTGTTTTTCCAAAACGTGGTTAAAAAGGTTTAAATTTTTACTTTAATTAGTTATTGGTTTAATTGTACAAGTGTTAATTAATAATAGGTAACTAGTTTTTAGTTTTGTAATTTAAATTTCAGGGGCATTTAAACCCCTATTTAAACCCCTCTTGGGGGTAAATTAGGTTTGTGCCCCCCCTTCCCCCCCCCCCACCCATCCCCTCCACCCCATCCCCTCCACACCACCCCACCCCTCCACTCCCACTCCTTTCAGCTAACCTGGCGGTGCTGAACTTTATATTTCCACCCCCACACCCACCTTCTAAAACTCCTTTCAGCTAACCTGGCGGGGCTGATCCCCACCCATCCCATCCCCCCTCCACCCCCTCCACCCCACCCACCCCACCCCACCCACCCACCCATCCCCTCCACACCACCCACCCCACCCACCCCTCCACCCCCCACACCCACCTTCTAAAACTCCTTTCAGCTAACCTGGCGGCGCTGAACTTTCTATTTCAACTGTGGAGGCTCGGGGAATTCTTTAAACCAACTAACTACGTGTTTCTCTCCCTAACCTCTGTGGACTTTTTAAGAGGCCTCAGTGGATTTGAGTTTTATCTGCTTTATTTCAATTACACTTCACCAGGATCAGATGAGCTATTTCAGGTTTGGATTAATATGTCCATATATATGGTCATTATATCAATTATTTACTTCATCTTTCTTATCTCACATATCAATTAGTTACTTCATCAATTAGTTACATTTATACACATCTGTATCCGCATCAGCTATCGCGTTTGGATGAATTAAGTCCCCTTATAATCAGGGCAATTAACGACTAATTAATTAATGATCCTTCCAGAATTGGTGTAAGGTGTTTGCGGTGCTGGAGGCACTTCCTCCCATCTCCCTCTCTATTGCCCTTCTTCTCGCCATCGCCAAAGCAATTGTGTTGTTCGCTGCGTTCCACGTCAAAACCTACATTAACACTAGAAACATCCTTCTGGCGCTTTTTTTCATCCTCACCTCCAAGGTATGTTGTTAATTAATTAAAGGTACTTTAATTAATTAAAGGTATTTTAATTGGCCAATTAACAATTTCTCAACTTAACATGATAGCTATTTACACAATAAATTATTATACCAGAGTATAAAATACAGCCATGATCACCTCTTTAATCTTTATATAATATATCTTTATATAGGGGGGTTAGGGGTCCCTTAGCTGCAGCAACTGCTGTGTGGGATCCCTGGGTGTGTGCGGTGTTATATAAATCGTGTTTTATAAGTGTATCACCCAAAATAGTTCAACCCAATAAAAATATCTATAGTAAAACTTCACTCACCCCTTTAGCAACGCACCCCATCAAGTATTTAAGTATTTAACTTTATCTATATTTAAGTATTTAACGTTTATATCTTGACAGATATATAGCACTATAACAAGACTCCCCCACTTCCCCACTATAACAAGGTGTTGAGTAATAAATAACAAACATATATAATATTATTATGGGTCCATCCCAGCTGTCCAAATATATGAGATCCTTGCCCTTCCCATTGGACATCTCATTGGACATCTCATCCTCTTTAAATCCATGGCTGTCATATCTCGAGTTAGAGATATACAAGGTGTGCCACTGAAAACCAGTGTTCTAGAGAATTGTCAGGCGAACATTTCTGAGTGTCTAATTGTTGACATATGTTTCTTGTTAAAAGCCCTCCATAGTATTATAAAAAGTATAACTATAAGGGGATACGTCTATAAAACTGCAATACAACTTATAGTATAAGTTATACCATTTGTTGTCTTAACACACGATACTGAAACTGTCTGACAGCGCCAGACCCCTATAATTGGATTCTTAAATCTGAGCGCGGGACAGTGCGCTCAGGTGGGGTAGGCCAGACAGAATACAAATTGAATGTGTTTAATTTTTATACTATACAATTTTAATACTACACTCACGCACCACAAAGCTTAAACCCATTCAATAACTAACTCTATACAATAAACACAATTGACTCTACCTATACATATAACTAGCATGCCGTGTATATTTCAGATAGCTTACAGTTCTGTCCGGGTCCTAAAAGATGGCGTTTTACTGAATCATTTCTTTGTGGAATGTCTCATCAATGGGAACTACCGACCAACCCAGGTGGTTATAATGTAATATAATTGTTTATATCATAAACAATGGAAATTATATTAGTTATTGCATGCAATCATATTTTAAATGGTATATACCCATATGATAGTGTCTGACGGTGTATAAGGTCCAAATGAGGCACGGAGCTTTTCTGAATCAGCTTTTCAAGACGAATCCAACACAACCGGAATTAGCTTTCTATCTTATCGGGAAGGTTCGGTTCACACACGCTCATTTTTAGTCATTTTTGCCACGCGAGCCAATCAGATGCCAGAATTTCGAAATCCAGCCCTCTGATTGGCTTGCACAGCTAAAAATGAAAAAAAAGTGAACCACACCTTCCCGATAAGATAGAAAGCTAATTCCGGTTGCGTTGGATTCGTCTTGAAAAGCTGATTCAGAAAAAATTCGTGCCTCATTTGGACCTTATACACCGTTAGACCCTACCATATGATTGTTTACTAATTATAAATAGTTCTTGTGTTTATTAGAAAAGTTAGACTCGCTGGATATTATTGGAGGGAACCATGTATTTCGGTGTATAACACCATCATCAGTAGCTCAAATTAATTTGTTTAAAATAGTGTTAGAAAGTTTACTAATTACTAACAATTGTTTTATTTTCAGATTTATTTTTCCTTCATATTTAACTACGAATTGGTTCTGATTTTTCTCATCATTACTACTGTCATGATTGTTGCTAAATATGTGTACATTCAAAGAACAGTGAGGTTTGGTGCTACAAATAACGAACAGGATCCAGTCAGAAACTCCAGGAAATGTAAGTGTTGGCAAAATTCCTTTGTTTTGGAAGTGTATAAGTATTGCAGTTGCGGCAGTTGAAGTGGCGGACACACTTTCTAACGATATCATGTGATCTATTCCCCTCACCACGATATCATGTGATCTATTCCCCTCACCACGATATCATGTGATCTATTCCCCTCACCACGATATCATGTGATCTATTGATCCCCTCACCACGATATCATGTGATCTATTGATCCCCTCACCACGATATCATGTGATCTATTCCCCTCACCACGATATCATGTGATCTATTCCCCTCACTACGATATCATGTGATCTATTCCCCTCACCACGATATCATGTGATCTATTCCCCTCACCACGATATCATGTGATCTATTGATCCCCTCACTACGATATCATGTGATCTATGGATCCCCTCACTACGATATCATGTGATCTATGGATCCCCTCACCACGATATCATGTGATCTATTCCCCTCACCACGATATCATGTGATCTATTCCCCTCACCACGATATCATGTGATCTATTGATCCCCTCACCACGATATCATGTGATCTATTCCCCTCACCACGATATCATGTGATCTATTGATCCCCTCACCACGATATCATGTGATCTAATCCCCTCACCACGATATCATGTGATCTATTCCCCTCACCACGATATCATGTGATCTATTCCCCTCACCACGATATCATGTGATCTATTGATCCCCTCACCACGATATCATGTGATCTATTGATCCCCTCACTACGATATCATGTGATCTATTCCCCTCACCACGATATCATGTGATCTATTGATCCCCTCACCACGATATCATGTGATCTATTGATCCCCTCACCACGATATCATGTGATCTATTCCCCTCACCACGATATCATGTGATCTATTCCCCTCACCACGATATCATGTGATCTATTGATCCCCTCACCACGATATCATGTGATCTATTGATCCCCTCACCACGATATCATGTGATCTATTCCCCTCACCACGATATCATGTGATCTATTGATCCCCTCACCACGATATCATGTGATCTATTCCCCTCACCACGATATCATGTGATCTATTCCCCTCACCACGATATCATGTGATCTATTGATCCCCTCACCACGATATCATGTGATCTATTCCCCTCACCACGATATCATGTGATCTATTGATCCCCTCACCACGATATCATGTGATCTATTCCCCTCACCACGATATCATGTGATCTATGGATCCCCTCACCACGATATCATGTGATCTATTGATCCCCTCACCACGATATCATGTGATCTATTCCCCTCACCACGATATCATGTGATCTATTGATCCCCTCACCACGATATCATGTGATCTATAATTCCCCTCACCACGATATCATGTGATCTATTCCCCTCACCACGATATCATGTGATCTATTCCCCTCACCACGATATCATGTGATCTATAATTCCCCTCACCACGATATCATGTGATCTATTCCCCTCACCACGCGGTCAGGCCAATGCTCTAGGACAGTCACCACGCGGGTTTCCCTTTGCGTTACTTACATTGTTGTGGGATTTAGTTAATTCAGTCCTGTCGACATCTCCAAATTTGAAGTGTAGATGTCGACAGGACTGATTGTGATAATAGGTGTGGCGTGGTGTTGCAGAGTCATGTCAGTCAAACCTGCCCCCTTCCCCTCTTCCCCCTTCCCCCCTTCCCCCTTCATCTTTCTGGAATCTAGATCTGACATTGTACGCGGTAGTAGCAGAATTTCTATGAAATAACTTCGCGGGTGGATGTCAGATCTAGATTCCAGAAAGATGAAGGGGGAAGAGGGGAAAGAGGGGAAAGGGCAAGAATTTTTGTTGGTGTGTCCTACCCATTATATTAGAATCGAGCTCGTCCCAAGCAGCTCAAGAAATTTTAAATTGGCACAAAAATGGCTTAAACGATCATCCGGATGAATGCCCTTCGGGCAATCACCCGGGCAAGGAAAAAATGGGTGAGTTATGAGGGCATAACTTATGACTTATGAATTATGTTGGTGCATGTACTAGAGGACTAAAATTGCGGGTACTTGCGCGCGTTCATTTCCAGGATGCACGAATGTTATGTTTTGTTCATAGATTTGTCATTGCGCCCTACGTCATATGTGGCTGTGCATTGTGAGTTGTGATGCATGAGCAACTAACACGTGGAGTACTGCAATAGCAAAGTTACCCGCCCAACTCATTAGTCTGTTAGAGATTCAAGATTCAAGATTCAAATTAAAAAGTACTTAACAATAATATTATTGTCATATAACTATAAAAAAGTGGGAGTAGGAGGGGTAGAGAGAGGGTTCAGGGGGGTTGAGAGGAGAGGTATGGTGGGCGGTGGTAGTGTGTGTATTATGGGTTGATGATGGTGTGAATTAGGTGAGAGAGATGATGATTGATATGTGAGGGGAAGACATGACCACGGAGGGAGGTTCTGTCTTGATCTGTTAGGCGGTCTCGAGCTGATTTGGTGCGGGTGCATTCATTCAGCATGTGCCACTCATCTTGGATGATTGGGTCGAAGAAAGGGAGGGCACGCAGAAGAGGTATAGATTCGGGTGAGGAGCAATCATCACAGAGGCGCTCAGATCTGTCAGTTTTGTTATGGCGTCCGGTTTCGATTTTTAGGCGGTGGGTACTCGTTCTTAACTTGATGAAGTCAGGTGCCGTCCTTCTTTCTAGGTAATCCTCAAAGCCATGTCCGGTCTTGACACTGTTGTAGAATTCAAGCTTCCGGTTGCTGTGGCGAATATCGTCCCATTGGGTCCAAAACCAATCTGAGATACGGGCCTGCACGAGTTGGGAGTTAGGGAGAAGTGTCTTCTGCGGGTGGTGGGCATTGGAGTCGAATATCTCGGAGGTCCTTAGGACACTTTGATACCAGGGCAACTGTAGTCGCTTCTGTTCGTTATAGGCGTGTACGACTAGCTTGCTTTGGTTGTCGAGAGTGTTGCTCATGATACATAGTCTATTGTGGAAGTCCAGCAGGTGTTTGCTGTTTCTTACGGCCAGGGGGACTCTATCAGTGTCCCCGTAGAGTGGAGGTAGTGGTGTGTTTTTCCGAAGTCCTAGTAGCCATCTCAGAAAGCTGGTTTGACATTTTTCTGTTTGGTCGTCCCAGATGTCCTTCGATGTAGTTTTCACATGCTTCCCGTTTAGAGATGTCTTGAGAAATCTTGTTTCGTGCAGCCAGATAGCTGATGCATACCCTGCTACAGGTGCTACCAGAGCATCAAATAGTTTTAGGGCCGCTTGCTTGGATATTGATCTGATATCCACTATTCTTTTTATGGCGAAAATGCTCCGCATGCTCTTGATTCTCAGTTGTTTTTGGGCTTCTCGTAGGTTACCATTCACCGAGAAAGTCAAACCGAGATATTGATAGGTCTTGGTTGATGGGATGTGTGAGTCGCCGTAGAGAAAGCCGTTGGATTCTTTGAGTTTCCTCCCAGCTTGGTTAAAAACCATTATAGCCGTTTTTTCGGTGTTAACGGTAAGATCCCAATCAGAGCAGAACCGGTAGAGGGCATCGAGGAGTTTTTGTAGACCCTTAGCCGAGGTTGACATAAGTACCAGATCATCAGCCCAGAGCAAGTGAGTCACTAGGGCTGTTCCTAGTGCTACTGGGTCAGATTTTAGGTCTTTATCATTGAGTATTGTGGATAGGTCCAAGAGGAAACACTTGAAAAGCTCTGGACTTGTGACATGCCCTTGTTCTGTACCAATTTGGATGTCAATGAGATCAGAGAGTTTCTGGGCTAGTTTTAGGCGAGCCTTGGAGTTGTTGTACATGTGGTCGAGTACATTGAAGAACTTCCCACGAACTCCAAGGTTTAGCAGTTTTAGGAGAAGGGCGTCTCTGTTGAGGCCATCAAATGCCTTACGAAAGTCGATAAAGCAAGTGTAGAGCCTTCCTTTGTTCTGTATTCCTTTCTGAATGGCAGTATGGAGTGTTAAGAGGTGGTCGCTGGTTTGGGCACCCTTCACAAAGCCTTGTTGGTTGGGCGGGTCCGGGCAGTGAGTCTTCCTGAAGTTCACTAGGCGCTCCAGATAGATGGCGGAGAAGACACGCCCCAGACTGCTCCCTACAGCAATGGCTCGGTAGTTGTTAGGGTCATGTTTGGGCCCTTTTTTGTGGATAGGTGTTATAACCGTAGTGTTCCAAGGGTACACGCCGTGTTCGAGGCATTGGTTATACAGATGTGTGAGTAGCTGTATCGTGTTGGGACATGCCTCTTTGAGTAGTTCGTTAGGTATTCCATCAATGCCTGGCGATTTGCCCCTTTTTAGATCCTTGATAGCCTTTTCGACATCATTAGTGCATATAGGTTGGTTGAGTGCACTTTCCAGGTCTGATTGCAGATTGATTTTAGTATGGATGTCAGCTTTCCAGGTGTCAGTTTTCTCGTTCTGATTTTTGGAGTAAAGCTGATTGAAGAAGCTGTGGAAGTCGGTCATATGAGAGATGCTGAGTTCCTCTTTTTGATCGAATTGCTGTTTCAGTTCCTCGATTGTGTCCCAGTTCAATGTTTTGGATGAGAGAATTCTGCTGCTCAAGTTTTGCTTGAGCTGGCTCTTCTTGTTCCTCATTGTTCGACGATACAATCGTTTCTGCTGGTGGTAGAGGTCTTTGATCCTGGGGTTAGCAGTTTTCCCCTTGCCCTGGGCTCGTGCAAGGCGGTTGGTTTCAAAGCGTAGGATGTCACACTCTTTATCATACCATTTAGATTTCGTGTATCGTTTTTTGTGCTTCTTTTTCTTGTCTACAGCTGGTTCAGTGCTTTTGAGTTGGGCGGCAAGCAGATCTGATATTTTTTGGTTCATGGTGTACACATCATCACGGCAATTGCAGGTTGTCCGGATTAACCCAGAGATAGCATCAGAGTCCTTCATTTGCCGTTCTTTGAGTAGCTGGGCGGTAGTGTCTTTCCATTTGGTTCGCCGAGGAGCGTCTGGTAGGTTTAGAAACTTCCTTTGGGCTGTTGCACTTTTCAATGTCGTCTTGGTGTTAAGCGTCACTTCTATTGGGCAGTGGTCCGATAGTGGCAGGAGTGGCCTGACCTTGAGAGATCGGGTGGAGCAGCGAATGCTATCAGAGGCAATGATGTAATCAACAACACTAGCTCCATTGTACGTGTGACAGGTATACTGTCCTGTTAGATCGCCAATTGTACAGCCGTTTAGGATGGTAAGCTCAGCTGATGACAGACAGTCAAGTAGCTTGGCTCCTCTGTCATTGCAGACAGTATCTTTGCTGGTGCGGAGTTGTTTATAAGACGGGTCTCCGCTGGAGAGAATGTCATCAGAGATGTGTTGAGTCGGTGGGATCGTGTTGAGTCCACTCAATCTAGCGTTCATGTCACCGGCAATTAGGATCTCGGTTTGCCTTAGAGATAGGAGCAGTTGGCTCAGGTCATGGAGTGTGTCCCTCTCCTCACTGGTACCTGCCCATTTCTTTTTGTAACTGCTTTCGGGTGGGGAGTCGTATACATTAATGATGGTGAGGTCCTTCCCTGTCCCGGTGATTTTCCTGGAAATCCTTAGTGCGAGAAGGTCCTCGTGGTCAGTTTTGATTAGTTTAGTGTGTGCTGCTATAGTTGAGAGGAGCACCGGAGAGAGCTGGTGTGGAGAGGGAGGGGTGACCCAGGAAAGGAACACCGGAGAGAGCTGGTGTGGAGAGGGAGGGGTGACCCAGGAAAGGAGCACCGGAGAGAGCAGGTGTGGAGAGGGAGGGGTGACCCAGGAGAGGAACACCGGAGACGTAGGGGTGACCCAGGAAAGGAACACCGGAGAGAGCTGGTGTGGAGAGGGAGGGGTGACCCAGGAGAGGAGCACCGGAGAGAGCAGGTGTGGTGAGGGAGGGGTGACCCAGGAAAGGAACACCGGAGAGAGCAGGTGTGGTGAGGGAGGGGTGACCCAGGAGAGGAGCACCGGAGAGAGCTGGTGTGGAGAGGGAGGGGTGACCCAGGAGAGGAGCACCGGAGAGAGCTGGTGTGGAGAGGGAGGGGTGACCCAGGAAAGGAACACCGGAGAGAGCTGGTGTGGAGAGGGAGGGGTGACCCAGGAAAGGAGCACCGGAGAGAGCAGGTGTGGAGAGGGAGGGGTGACCCAGGAGAGGAGCACCGGAGAGAGCAGGTGTGGTGAGGGAGGGGTGACCCAGGAGAGGAGCACCGGAGAGAGCTGGTGTGGAGAGGGAGGGGTGACCCAGGAAAGGAACACCGGAGAGAGCAGGTGTGGTGAGGGAGGGGTGACCCAGGAGAGGAGCACCACCCCCTGCTGATATTTCCCGCAGTCTACTATGGTATATCAAATAATTCCCTCCCGCTGTTGTCAGTGCCCATTCACACCTTTCATAATCTCCGGGGTCGGTTTATAACAAATAACCACGGCTAGTAAAGTGATGAAACTTGATAATCCCCTACGGGGATTATCACACGATATTCCCCTCGTCGTTTCACTCCTCGTGGATATCTATATTTTGATATACCAGCCTGACAGGCTGGTATATCAAATTTCATCCCTCCACTAGCCGGGGTTATCTATATTATAGAGATCACGATACGTGATCTCTAAGTCCAATGAGGTCCCATTATCGATATCAGTCTTGTATCAACCATACGTGATACCTCTGTGCACTGCAACAAAAATTCCCCGATTATGAGTCCCACGGACTTAATGAATTCTGAAATTCATTGAAGGCTGTAGCTACTAATATGCTATGCAAAGCCTAGTGTGTCGTTGAATCTGCTTGTTGGGCCGTTGATTTATAGATGTTCAAAAATTCATCACCTCGATAAACCAGGCACCCTGATTTACCGGGCAAAATGGCTTCCCCCGAGTATCCCGGTAAATCGGGGTCCGGGGTATAACCATTGGATCAAATTTGTTTAACCTGTTAACCTGACTCTGTCCCACGTTGTCGTCGGGGGGTACTTAGTACTTACTGAGTTAGTGAGTTAAAGTTTAACCTAAAATATATCAATAAGTCGGCGACCTTGTCAAAGTTATATTGCGACATGTTGCGTACTGCATTATAAATATATGCATTTAAAATTGAAGGAGCATATTTAATTTTGTATCAGGATTGGTATTGTTTTCGGTGGTGTAATTCTAAAAATAATAACTCTTCGCTAATAAATTTGAGAATTTCAAATCGGTTAGAGTAACAAATCGTGATTAATCGTTATTACAACCATTATAGATAGCGAACCTGTCAGCCTGGCCAATGCTCTGACAGTAGCGAACTATAAGCCATTAAACCATAGTCAGTTAATAAACTCCCACCGCTATGAAAGTACGACAAACTCACCCCGGTCGCTTGTAGTGGGAAAACGGTAATATAATGGAAAACGGAGGCCGTACGGTATGAAAACGCGCAACCGTGGCCAATCAGTGCATAGTACGTGCTGACACATTCACTTTTTGCCGCGTGTTATGCAAATTCTGCGTCTTATTACTGTAATTCCATTACTGTAATTCCACTTCAAGATTCTATTGCTAATATCCAATGAATTACCATCTAAAAACTAATTAAATACTAACAGAACCTCTAAAAAACTAATTAAATACTAACAGAACCTCTAAAAAACTAATCGAATACTAATAATGACCCCCCCCCTGTTCAGATGAGTCTAATGCGATGTTAACGTGTGCTATAGCGATAATGGGGGTGGCTATTTTGTGTTACAGTATCTTTGTGATTCTACGAGCGGCAGTGATCTACAACATCACTTTCTCCAAGGGGTTGTTAATGCACTACAAGTATATCAAGATCACGTCTGAGTACATTCTTCTGAATATCAACTCAGCGATCAACCCCTTTCTGTATATCCTGTATAATAGGAGCATGAAGAGAAAGATAAAGAAGAAGAGAAAGAGCATTCACACCAGAGTTATGGCACTTGGTAGTGGTACTGCGCTGGCAAGCGGCACTGCCAGGATCACCTCTGTATCGCTGAAGGAAGTACAGATATGAAACATTCAGGGACAAAGTACACCACATAAAATGCAGTGTGATAAATTTACCGGGAAATATTTGAAGTCGTTAGAAATCGTCTGGTATGATTGTGTAGGGGGCGACCTGACCGCCGCCACCAGGCCGTGGCCCGGACTGTAAAAAGCCACGGATGCACAAGACATTGTACTAAATGTATAGTACCCTGTGCAAGTGCCTGGGCCCCCTACGGAGAGTCCCTGGCTCTCCGTCCATAAAGAGAACTAATGTTAGGCCAGCCATAATCCTTGACCGAGTAGACAAATGAAAACAAACGATATACGTGTAAAAGAGGAGATCTTCCCTTGTCTCGGTGGCAACGGCTCTAGTATCCATGGACTAACCACTACACTACTCAACCAATACAAGTCCAACTGATACACCAGCCGCAACCACTGGGCCGCCGGGAGATCCCCTTTCGGAAACTCTGACACACCGCCAGGATTCCTATATAAATCTCCATTTAATACTCCCTTTAAATATACAAATAATATACACTCAATCCATGCTCAACAAAAGTAATGATACACTAAACACTCGTGCCTCTCCAATACTCTCTCTCTCCTCTGAACTATACTCCTCTACAACTCCTCCTCTCATGTCTTGACTACCTCCTGCCCAATAAGACCTAAATCAATCCCCAACTAACTCCACCAAGCTATACCTCCACCAAGCTGCACTTCATTGTTCCACCTTGTATTGTGGCCTACTAGCAATGCTAGCAATATGGCCGCCCTCATTACGAGACCCAAGCTGACAATATAAGGAAGTTTGGCCGCAGACAAACTCCCTTTCTACAATCCAAACTAGCTGGTCCGTACACCAAAACCTTGTGTCCAGAACTCTCTGTCTCCTCCAATCTCCCAAACTATGTCCCGTCCGTTGCGTGACCTCCCACTACCACGTGTCCTTGCCGGCCCTGGCTCCATCAGCCAATCCCATTTGACCACGTTGGTTACCGATAATCTGACTGACCGCCACCCTCCTTATCACTCCTAACGGCGACATGATGGCTAGCGGCTGCACCTCTGCAGCTTTGCAGCGGTGCAGAAACCAGCTTCCCATACAACCAATCTTTCTCTCTCTCTCAACAACTCGAGTGGTGATCTAAAGCCCATTTAATATAGCAACGGCCGCTCTAACCTCTAGTATAGATAATAATATTCCGTTGCAAAATATAATGACAATAACTGATGTGCAGCCTGCACCCACACAACATATACCGAAACATATTAGGACACAATATATATGAGGAATTATATAGGGACTTGTAGGAGCAAGCAATGCTTGTCAATTGCGTGCCCTACATTCCCACCCCTCCCGAACACAAAAAAGGTCTTTTACTTCTTTCTAACACCATATCCTAATAAAATAACCTATTTAATTTAAATATAATCCTACGTCTCACACATATAGTACACACATGCACACATATATGGGTATACCCAGTCCAGATGGCTGATCCTGTTGTAGACACGACTTGTAGAAGGAATAGAAAAGTTGGTAGTATGGTAGTTAAGGTCGTGCGCACTTTTTGGCGCCATTTGGCGCCAAATTGGCGCCATTTTGGCGCCACGTGGCGCCACGTGGCGATATTTTAGCGCCAAATGGCGCCAAAATTTGGCGACTGCGCACAACCGCCAATTTGGCGCCAAAATGGCGCCAAGTTGGCGATTTTTTGGCGCCAAATGGCGCCACGTGGCGCCAAGTGGCGCCACGTGGCGTTTGTAAATCGCCAAGTGTTGGCGGTATTTGGCGGTACCGCCACGTGGCGATGCGAATTTGTCTGAATAAACTGTGTCCATCGCCAAGTGGCGCCAAATTGGCGCCAAATTGGCGATATTACCTAAAATTCCAAATATTCATAACGTCCATCAGAGGAATTCCTATCGCCAAGTGGCGCCAAATGGCGCCAAGTGGCGCCAATTTGGCGCTAAATTGGCGATTAGATACAAATCGCCAACTTAGCGCCAAATTGGCGCTGCTTGGCGATTGCCGCCAACTTAGCGCCAATTTGGCGCCAAATGGCGCTGCTTGGCGCCAATTTGGCGCCAAATTGGCGATTGGACACAAATCGCCAACTTAGCGCTGCTTGGCGATTGCCGCCAACTTAGCGCCAAAATGGCGATTGGCGCCAAATTAGCGCCAATTTGGCGCCAAATGGCGCTGCTTGGCGCCAATTTAGCGCCAAATTGGCGATTGGATAAAAATCGCCAACTAAGCGCCAAATTGGCGCCAAAATGGCGATTGGCGCCAAATTAGCGCCAATTTGGCGCCAAATGGCGCTACTTGGCGCCAATTTAGCGCCAAATTGGCGATTGGATACAAATCGCCAACTTAGCGCCAAATTGGCGCCAATTTGGCGATTGGCGCCAATTTAGCGCCAATTTGGCGCCAAATGGCGCTACTTGGCGCCAATTTAGCGCCAAATTGGCGATTGGATACAAATCGCCAACTTAGCGCTAAATTGGCGATTTGTATCCAATCGCCAATTTGGCGCTAAATTGGCGCCAAGTAGCGCCATTTGGCGCCAAATTGGCGCTAAATTGGCGCCAATCGCCAAATTGGCGCCAATTTGGCGCTAAGTTGGCGATTTGTATCCAATCGCCAATTTGGCGCTAAATTGGCGCCAAGTATCGCCATTTGGCGCCAAATTGGCGCTTATCGCCAAGCAGCGCCAATTTGGCGCCAAGATTGCGCCAAAGAGGTGGTTAATTTCCGCTTCTGAACGTTCACACTCGCCAAGTGGCGCCAATTTGGCGCCAATTTGGCGCCAAGAGTGAAAAGTACATGGCGCCAATTTGGCGCCAATTTGGCGCCACTTGCCGATGGACACAGTTTATTCAGACAAATTCGCATCGCCACGTGGCGGTACCGCCAAATACCGCCAACACTTGGCGATTTACAATCGCCACGTGGCGCCACTTGGCGCCACGTGGCGCCATTTGGCGCCAAAAAATCGCCAACTTGGCGCCATTTTGGCGCCAAATTGGCGGTTGTGCGCAGTCGCCAAATTTTGGCGCCATTTGGCGCTAAAATATCGCCACGTGGCGCCACGTGGCGCCAAAATGGCGCCAATTTGGCGCCAAATGGCGCCAAAAAGTGCGCACGACCTTAACTACCATACTACCGAAAAGTTGAAGACTGGAATCCGATGAAGATATGAAAAAGAACATGGATACAAGACTGGTTCCCCTGGGCACCAACACCACTTTCATCCTGATTCATGAAACCCACCGACCCATTTGGCTGGGCAACAACTCGAACCCTGCTCCGCCTGCTACTGCCCGTCCCTTCCTTCGGTGATTCCACCCCGCTCTTCATTGAGCCTGACTTGACTGCTCCTCCAGTAGATAATAAAGTCCATGAGTTTAAAAGATCTGGATTTGAAAAAGTTGTCTGTGGACCTCCACGCAGACCTCCAAGCAGACCTCCAACTGACCTCCAAGCAGACCTCCAACTGACCTCCAAGCAGACCTCCAACTGACCTCCAAGCAGTTCTCCAAGCAGACCTCCGACTGACCTCCAAGCAGACCTCCAACTGACCTCCAAACTGACCTCCAACTGACCTCCGACTGACCTCCAAGCAGACCTCCAACTGACCTCCAAACTGACCTCCAACTGACCTCCGACTGACCTCCAAGCAGACCTCCAACTGACCTCCAAGCAGACCTCCAAGCGGACCTCCAAACTGACCTCCAAACTGAACTCCAAACTGAACTCCAAACTGAACTCCAAACTGAACTTCTCTGGAAACTGAAATAGTCACAGAACATGACAGTGTCCCATATCTATAGTTTTAGCCATACATTGTCATTTTCCGAAAAATGATGTGTAGAAACAAGCGATGAATAGGTGCCCCCAGGATCCCGTCTGATAACCAGCTGATGAAGAAAATGTAGTCGTGATACCGTCACATAATAGGAGGCAGGATCTGCATGCAGCCAACACATAAACTGACACCAACACATGCATTACAGATTCTAACCTAACTCCAACAACATTACATCCAACCATATAGAACACACACTCACCCACCACACACAAACAAATAATAATAAACGTAGTAAAAACTATGTTTATATTCCGCCCATATCCGACAGGGACAGCCCAATGTATATGCTACTGTCACTGAAGGATAATCTGAATATTAAAGTGACCTGAAATACATCAAATTAACCTATGCATTACATATTTTAACCTAATAATTCACCCCTACTGTGAACGCACACACCCTATAAAGTGTATTTGAAAGAACACACACTCATACCCACATCACACACAAGCACATACATAATAATAATAGTAATTACCCTCATTAGTTTCGCCTATATCCGACAGGGACAGCCCATTGTATATGCTACTGTCACTGAAGGATAAGCTGCACATATTATAGTGCCCTAATAAATAGATTAAATTAACCTATACATTTAAATGTGTCCCCTTCTCTACTTCTCATCGCCTCCTCCTCATCTCTTCTTTTCTCCTCTCTCGATTACCTCCCCATCCTTCAAAGTACTCATTTTCCATACTTCAATCTACAACCATCAGTGAGACCCATCGTATACAAGCTCTAGCAAGCCCGTCTTGCATCCCACCCCTCCCGAAAGCAAAAACGGCCCGCCTACCTTGCCAGAACCTATTAACAACACTAATTCTACCATCCAATACCACTTAATCAGCAGAATAAACTGCTTACTGCAATTAACACCAATTGATTATTCAGTAATTCCAAATTATTCCTACCCGTATCACCTTCCCTACCTTACCTTTTGACCTTAATGAAATCTTCCTAACCTCCAACCTAATTTCTATCGTTATTATTTGTGAAACAATTATAAATTGTTTCCCAACAATCCCCAATTAAACTTAGAAAAAGCTACCTCCCTTGCTACCTCCCGTGTAATTTCCTGATAAATTAACTATTTAACTACACTATCGCCTCGCCACCCTTTCATCCACCGTTAAAAGATCTATTGCAATTGCATGGATTTTAGAGGATTGCGTTCCTATCCATAAAACCTATTAAAGCTCCTCCGAACTATTCAAACTTGCTGGCCTGGTCTTGAATTCTGTTCCCAACCCAGATTCAACCTAGAATGCGTCTACATGCACTACTTGTAGACGCTGATACGTTTCAGCTTCCCCTCAAAGCATCTCCAACCCCTCCACCCCCGTACATGGTCAATCTTGATGTTCTTGCAAGCTCCCGATTGATTGACAAACACTCCCAACCCCTTGCAAGACATCGCCCTAAGTGCTGGCCAATTAAAAGGTTGTTGTTTCGGGACTTAAGAAACAACCAATAGGAGTCAAGAATTAATACTTCAAGTTAGCGTTGTTTTGACCTTGATATACGCTATCTATCTCAGCCAAAACCTCAAAGCATAATTCTCCCGCCGGCTATTAGGTTAATTTTATCCACAATTTCGTCAAATTATGGAAAGGAACTTCACGGTGCACCACGTGAAATATGACCTTTAATCATGTGTGCCCTAAACCATCCCATTCCCAGGCAACACACGGAAACGTATCAACAAGACCAGTTAAATATTCTTGACCTGACCACCACCAACGTGTCGCCAATAGTTTGCACAATATTATAGCCAATATTGGTAAAACATGGACAGATTGCCTAAAAAAGGAACGCAATAAATCCTCACCTGAACCTTCACTTCCCCGTGCTTCCCAACCGTGGCCTTATCATTATAATCCATGCATTGCTTATGTAGTCTTGAGGGATCAGATCACATACAAAAAGAGAAGAGAAAGAGCGAGAGAGAGAAAAACAGTGATGTAGAAAATGAAAAGAGGGAGAGATGCAATGATATGCGAAAGAGAAAGAGAAGAGAATAGAATGAGGAGTGAGAGATAAAGAGGGAAATTTAGATTAATCGAGAAAGAGACGGAGACACAGAAAAAGAGACAGAAAAAGAGACAGCAGGAGACTCAGATAAAAGAGAGATAGAGTCACTGTCAGAAGGAAAGAGTGAAAAAATGGGAGGCAGAGGAGAAGGGGAAAAAAAGAGAGATGAAGAGAGACATAGAAAAAGGAGGGAGACAGAGAGAACGATAAAAAGAAAAGTATACACATCCTGTAGGTAAATAATATCCTATACCTTCTCCAGCATTCTCTCTGTCAGGCATCAGCCCACCGAACATCCTACCTAGTGCACTCCAGTCACTGGCTCCCAAGTGTGTTACACCGAACACTTCCTAAACGCTGAGGTAGAGACTATTTCCTGACCGGTATTCCCACTCCCCTGGAAAATAAAAACTTTCCCACTTCCCACTATCACTTGCACCAAACCTTCTGACATATCAGTGAGATTATCACCCCTCGCCATCACTATCACCCTCATACAAAGGCAACTCACAGTTCACACTTTTATGCACTGAATGATATGAAACTGACCAACCTACTCATACGACAACAATCACACACCGTTGACACATTCACTCACACCTACGATCACTCACTCTGCCATCACACATGAAAATGCCATGCTCCGGTCCCACCTTGTGTAGTGCACAAAGATAATAATGCCCGGAAACGAGTCTCTACCCCATTTAGCCTCCAAGACCACCTTTTCCCAAAAGAGAGAGATAGAGAAAAAATGAGCGAGAGAGATAAAGCATAAAAGAGCAATAGAAGCTAGAAAACAGACAGAGATGCAAAGATGCAGTGTGAAACCTGATCCACCTGATGCATGTTTGTTATGCCCAAAATATCCATTATCAGACAAAATCACCTCCCATCACCTAGGATCAGATCCCAACCGCCAGATTTTTGCCTTGAATCCCCCACCGAGAGGGAGCAAAGAGAAGAAGAGAAAGAGCAAACACGAATTCCGAGAAAGTGAGAGAGAGAAAACAGGACAAGAATTCAGCGAGAAAGTGAAAGAGAAAGCAGAACAAGAATTCAGAGAGAAAGTGAGAGAGAAACAGAACAAGAATTCAGCGAGAAAGCAAAGTGATAGAGAAAACAGGACAAGAATTCGAGAGAAAGTGATAGAGAACACAGAACAAGAATTCAGAGAGATAGTGAGAGAGAAAAAGAACAAAAATTCGGAGAGAAAGGGAGATATACGAAAAGAGAACAAGAATTCAGAGAGAAAGGGAGATATACGAAAAGGGAAAGAAATAAGGAAGCGAGAGATGAAGGAGATCAATCATAGTCTTGAGAAATAGAGAAAAAGATAAAGAGAAAGATTCAAAGTCATTGAGAGCAAAATAAGAAATGAGAGAGAAAGCGATAGTGAGAGAGGGAGAAAAAGAGATGCGAAAACCGAGAAAAACAGATTTCTGTATTTGTGATCTATACGAACGCCTCAATTCTATTACTATTCTTATACCTAACCAATTAGCGCCCTCCCCTGCTTTTACACCGCCTACAAGATCTGTGGCTCGATTCTAAAACGTGCCGCCCAGAATTACTGGCTACACCATGCCGCCTAAACTTGTCATCTAGAAGAGCCAAAACTTTATCCTAGAATCCTACACCCCACAGCTTATACGGGAGCTCCCTCCCCCACCCACGATCTATCGTGTATCTTACCACCCCTGAGGTGGGCCCTATTGTTCATTCAACCTGTTAACTTATACCTCAGCCTCATGTACACCAGTGCCTCTAACCCTAAACCTTTTCAACTAGAATGAGACGTTTATCAGTTAGGATACCTCGAAACACTAAAATGTACCCTCTCCTTAGGCGCTTATAACCCTATAAACTTAAAATACTAAACATGTACCTTTTACACCTCCTATCTGATGATGTATCCTGTAATTGTAAACATGTTGCCCATTCGTGCAAAATTAGGGACTTTAGTTAAAAATAATCATATATGGACCTTAACACAAGCTACCTCCTATCCCTGTTTTAAACTGTCTAGTGACATTTACCACATGCTGTATACTTACAGAGCATTTCGTCTCATACCCGCTTAAATTGGCTGCCCCAACTTCAAGGCTATCACTCCATCATATCAGAGTATCCACACTTATCTCAGCACTTCTCAGCAGTACACCTCCCACTTGATATCTTCCAGCATCGAGATTACCTCCAACTCGTATCACAGGACTATCACTCCTTCATTCTATCACCGCCGTCAGAACGTACCTTCGTCAGAACATCTCCTCCAGAACACCTCCGTCAGAACACCTCCTTCAGAACACCTCCGTCAGAACACCTCCGTCAAAACACCTCCGTCAGAACACCTCCGTAAGAACACCTCCAGCACAGTACAGCATTTACCCCTCCAGCAACTTCCATCCGTGTAGCTCCATTTTTCAAACCAAACCATCTGAAAATAATGAACGCATTTCCTGAAAACTTATGTTACTACTACCCACGAGAATGATCCATTCCATTGTAACATAATTCCAGAGACAGGAGCTAGAATTCCTCAGTAGACAACGGAAGTGTAATTGTGCTGTCGACGTTGCCAATTCCTCAGTATGAGTCCTCCAATAACCTCCATTCAAAAGCTCCGATGTCCGAACCGCCTCACGGGATCAAATACATTTCCTGAAACAAAACCTCACCTTCCCTTGTTGTTAGTTACCTCCTAGCCTAATTTAACCTCTATAAACTACAAAAAGGCTAAAAATATTGTGGCTGACCTGCGGACGCGGAACTTGAACAAATAACACAAAACAAAACAGGCACCTCCAAACCCCCTTTATAGCAGAAATTTCCACAGCATTGACCAAGCCAGCCCGGCAGTGTAATTTGCTTCCCACACAACCCTGCCACTAGTAGGTTGATCACTGCCATACACGCAGTTGTGATAAATCCCCACACAATTGTAATTTCCCCTTTCATTTAACAGCTCATATTACCGCCCGGTAATCCCAAATAAACATTCTAAAACTAGCCTGCCCACTCTAATCTCACTTCATAACTGCCCTATCTCTCCTCATACTCTCCTAAATCTCTCTCAATAATAATAAATCCTTAGGTTTTACCAAAAAATTAAAACGTTCGTTGGACCAAAATGTAGGGGGCGACCTGACCGCCGCCACCAGGCCGTGGCCCGGACTGTAAAAAGCCACGGATGCACAAGACATTGTACTAAATGTATAGTACCCTGTGCAAGTGCCTGGGCCCCCTACGGAGAGTCCCTGGCTCTCCGTCCATAAAGAGAACTAATGTTAGGCCAGCCATAATCCTTGACCGAGTAGACAAATGAAAACAAACGATATACGTGTAAAAGAGGAGATCTTCCCTTGTCTCGGTGGCAACGGCTCTAGTATCCATGGACTAACCACTACACTACTCAACCAATACAAGTCCAACTGATACACCAGCCGCAACCACTGGGCCGCCGGGAGATCCCCTTTCGGAAACTCTGACACACCGCCAGGATTCCTATATAAATCTCCATTTAATACTCCCTTTAAATATACAAATAATATACACTCAATCCATGCTCAACAAAAGTAATGATACACTAAACACTCGTGCCTCTCCAATACTCTCTCTCTCCTCTGAACTATACTCCTCTACAACTCCTCCTCTCATGTCTTGACTACCTCCTGCCCAATAAGACCTAAATCAATCCCCAACTAACTCCACCAAGCTATACCTCCACCAAGCTGCACTTCATTGTTCCACCTTGTATTGTGGCCTACTAGCAATGCTAGCAATATGGCCGCCCTCATTACGAGACCCAAGCTGACAATATAAGGAAGTTTGGCCGCAGACAAACTCCCTTTCTACAATCCAAACTAGCTGGTCCGTACACCAAAACCTTGTGTCCAGAACTCTCTGTCTCCTCCAATCTCCCAAACTATGTCCCGTCCGTTGCGTGACCTCCCACTACCACGTGTCCTTGCCGGCCCTGGCTCCATCAGCCAATCCCATTTGACCACGTTGGTTACCGATAATCTGACTGACCGCCACCCTCCTTATCACTCCTAACGGCGACATGATGGCTAGCGGCTGCACCTCTGCAGCTTTGCAGCGGTGCAGAAACCAGCTTCCCATACAACCAATCTTTCTCTCTCTCTCAACAACTCGAGTGGTGATCTAAAGCCCATTTAATATAGCAACGGCCGCTCTAACCTCTAGTATAGATAATAATATTCCGTTGCAAAATATAATGACAATAACTGATGTGCAGCCTGCACCCACACAACATATACCGAAACATATTAGGACACAATATATATGAGGAATTATATAGGGACTTGTAGGAGCAAGCAATGCTTGTCAATTGCGTGCCCTACAATTGTGTTGTAGATTATTATAGGAATGCAAGGCTGCTTGTAGTGAGAAAACGTTATCCAGGAAATACGAAATAAGAAGACGCGCTAGATCGTGCTGAACAAGTGCACTTTATTAGTTTATAAGTACCCGCACTTTATTAGTTAAGTACCCGCGCATTAACGGTTAAATACGGTATCTCTTCACTAGACGCGGCATTGTATGTAAGCTGTGTTTATAAGATTGGGTTACTGTTTGGGGGTAGTTATCGACTCTACTATTATAAGGTTGGGTTACCATATTTTAAATCGATTAAAGTTTATTTTATTTTGTTTATTAGTGGAAGCTGTTTATTTTAATTTCTGAAAAAGCAAATGAAAACAAAACCTTACTAATTGTGGTTAAAATATTTGTTGTTTAATTGTTATTGCTGTATAATATATTTGTTCTAGAAACTCCTACAAAAATGTCTTAATATCGTATAATTTATATCTAACCTATTCAGTCAAACATCAACTTAACGGAATCCTTGTATAATTGGGTGAAGGGTGTTTGCACCGCAGTAAACAGATAGGTCCGGTACATTGAGGTTTCACTGTCCCATATTAGCTTGGTATATCCTAGTGAAGGGCAACAAAAGGACCCCATGATACTCGGCAAACCCTAGAATCATTCAAATACACGCAACTACATGTTCTATACAGTTTGTTTGATGTTGTGTTTGTAGTAACAACAACACATGTCATTACGATTATGTTGTGTTTGATTAAGTAACAACTCATTAGTTTTACAGTTCATGGTCCTGATGCTGGATCGAACTAACACCCTCTCCTCCTTCCTCTTCTTGGGTGTAACATTGGGATGTCAAACTTCCCTCCCCAGACATTCCCTGTCCACATTTGATCTGCAGAATATATATCATTTAGTGGGGGATCATAATTTGATTAGTTGGGGTGGTGCATGTCAAGGGTTTTGAGAATGGTTCAACTTGTCTAGATATATGTTTAGTATATTCGAGAACTTATTCTAATCTGTCTAGACATGGCAGGGTGGTGTAGTGGCCTACTGTCTAGACATATGTCTAGATATATGTTTAGAATATTCGAGAACTTATTCTGTCTAGACATGTCTCTTTACTACATCTAATCCTTTCTACTTCCCCAGTACCATTACATTTCTCACGTCGATAGCACCATAACATTATTATAATTGCTATATGCTGCCCACAACGTACTATTCTTAAGGCAGCGGATTACGGGGGCCCGAATAGATTACCTTCCGTTCCAGATAGACAAGGAGCACTAGAGATATGTATCCGATCACAATTCCATACATCACATCCTCCCAATGATGATAGTATTCAGTGTACCGGGTTAGTGCTACAACTGGGCCAACAACAAACATCAGAATCCCCTGCAAGGAGGATCACGTGTCAATATGTGAGGGAGGGAGAAGGGGTAAAATAGTGAGTGAGTGGGGACTGGAGAGTGAAATAGTGAGTGGGGAGGGTAGGCGGCTGGCGGACTCTAGTGCTAACGGACTCTCTATCTAAAAGCGGACTCTTTTTACTTCCAGAATATCGGCAGTTGAAGGGATGTGCAGTGACTTCTAGTTCTCGTTTTGGCTGTCAGACACTGTCAGACACTGTCAGACACTGTCAGACACTGTCAGAGCATTGGCCTGACAGTGTCTTGTCTCGTTTTGTAGATAAAGAGTCTGCACAATGTAAACTTTTTAGACATCAAGTCTCCTGGTACATTTTGGCGCCAAAGCAAATCCCCCAACCCGGACTCTACGTCTAAAATCCTAAACCAACCCAGAATCTAACCCCACCCCAACCCCTGCCCTAACCTCGAACCCAAAGAGAGTGAGAGAGTGAGAGAGAGAGAGAGAGAGAGAGAGAGAGAGAGTTTTTACCTTTGATTACCTTTGACAAGGTTTAGCTGAAGTAGCTTGGAATCCACTTTAGTAATGGACCCGTTGGAATGTTCCTGCTGGTCTAATAGATAACAACAGGAACACTATAGCAAACAAAGAAGGCAATTTAATGAAATAAATGAAAAGAAGAAACTTAAATGAATAGCACTCTCAGTAAGTACTACTGTGTCCCCGAGGAGACCTCCACCACCTCGCCCTTTTTGATCCTAAACGACTTCCCAGGGCTCCGCTCCTTCTCCTCTTTCAACTTTTTCACTAGGACCGCCCGAGCCGCTCTCTCCTCAGAAGTAAGGTCGGGAGAGATATAAACTCGGGAAAACACTTCACTCTCTCTGAGTCGTGTCTTCTTACCAAGAATACACGACTGCATCTCCTTACTTGTCAGGGTTAACTTCAGGGGTCTAGTCTGACCTGCTGAAAATCTCCCCAACCGCTGAGCACGTTTCACAAGAGGTTTCTCCGCGAGTGTTGTCCACAGCTCCGGTAACAGTTCCTCGCTGTCTCCAGGACTGTCAGTCAGCCCGTGGATGACAATATTACACGACCTATCCTCGCTTGCTGCAGCAACAGCCTTCTGGATCCTACTAGGAGCCAAGGCTGTCTCGCATTCCCTCTTTAACGCAGATGAGAAGCTATGAATCTCCTCTTTTGCAATAATCTGTACCTCTGTAATCACTTCCTCTCTCTTCTCCAAGAGCTGCTCCTGCAGTTTAAGTAACTGCTCCTGGGCACCAACTAGTGCCTTCTGGGCGGAGATAAGATCCTCCTGACGCTCTATGAGCTTCTTCTCTATCTCACTGCACTTCCTAGCTTCATTAAACTGACTCCTCATTACAGGGAACAACCTCTCAACCAACAACTTGCCAGTCATCTCCACCCACGCAACTAAATCATTTTTATCCACCTTATCTAATTTGTACTTAGAGGGGGCAGATAAAGTGTCCCATAGACTCTCCTCTGCACCATTATACTCTGCACTAAACACGCCCGTGGTGGGACGTGCTCCAGCCATCGCAAATAGTTCCTCTATCATTTCCACAGTTTCTACATGTACATTTTCCAGCTCTGAGTCACTAATTGACTTGTTACCACTAACCAAGACTCTAGGACTCACACTCATAACGGTGAAAAGTGACCGTTACAACTATAAAGATAAGAGACGGACGATTTTCAATGCACAAGCGATAAGAACAAGCAAGAAAAGAGAGAGAGAGAGAGAGTGAGAGAGAGAGAGAGAGAGAGAGAGAGAGAGTGAGAGTGAGAGAGAGAGAGAGAGAGAGTGAGAGAGAGCGAGAGAGAGAGAGTGTGTGTGTGAATAAAGTGTGTGTTCTGGTCCGGATTGCCCCGGTATCACGTGGTACTAATCCCAACACATCATTGGAATACTGAAGTCGTAGTTCTCCAATGATGTGATACCGGGGCAATTCGAACCAGAACGAGCAGCGTGGAGATTACATGGTTCGAATTGCCCCCTGACAACACCAGACGGGGATCTTCTTCTGGTGTTGTGAGGACGTTCACGTGATTCCCACGTGACGAAATAAAGCACTCCTATTGGTGTGGTCCGAATATTGCCCCGGTTCCAATGAACTTTAAGGGTAAGCTAACCAAATTTTTTTTTTCGAGTGCAGGGAAATCTCTCACCGCAGGGTTGTAGGCCATGCCAAGGAGACCTCAAATATGCAATTTTAGACCTCAAGTCGAATTCATATTTTTGCTACAGCCGTTTTAAAATCGTCTTGAAACTTTCTGAAAAGACGTTTTTGACACCCTAAAAATACATTTTCAGGGCTAGAAGCTTAAAATTATGGGGATTTGAAGGGGATAGGAAGGTTTATCGACACAAAAATTTTTATTAAAATCGGTGATGATTTTCGGTCGTGAGATTGATTTACTTTTTTCCCTCTTAAAGGCCCTATTTAGCAAAGTTCCGAAAGTTTGTGAAGGCTGTAAATTGATTATCTAAGTTGCCACAAATTTTTGGCGTGTCCTTATTTGAGACAAGTTGTACAGAGCTTTTTTGTAAAAGCAGTTTTTTTAGAAATAAAGAAATAGCCTGTATCTCAAAAATGACTGATTTTAGAGACCTGAGACGATTCAGAAGGTCCGATTTTGGGGGGGCCTTCTGAGAGACATTTTTCTCCTACTTCAACGGTTTTCGCTGTAATTGCGAAAAACAAATCCTTTGAAGAGGGCAAAAGAGGAGTTCCGACAGCCTGCTTCGTGCTGCTTTTCCACCTTCTTGCTAAATCCTTTTTCGCAATTACAGTAAAAACCGTTGAAGTAGGAGAAAAATGTCTCTCAGAAGACCCCCCTCAAAATCGGACCTTCTGAATCGTTTAAGCTTGGTCTCAGGTCTCTAAAATCAGTCATTTTTGAGATACAGGCTATTTCTTTATTTCTAAAAAAACGGCTTTCACAAAAAAAGCTGGTTAGCGTACCCTTAAGCCTATACTTTAACCCTAATTTTTTTCCTTGTATCTTTTTTTCAAATGGGGGCGAGAACCGATTAAGTAAAAAATCAACCATTTTTTCCCGGTTTACCCTAGACATAAAGTCCGCTCTGTGTATGTCGGGCGGACTTTTTAGATAAAGAGTCCGCCCTGTGTAGACTAAATGTAGATAAAGAGTCCACTGTAGACTTAGAGTGTAGCACTAGAGTCCGCCCACCAGTGGGGAGGGATCAGTGACAAACATTAAAACACCCTGAAACAATTTAATTAATGGTGGTCCAGCTGTACCTGTATCATGGCTCGTGTTGCCCAGGTGAAATCTGTCCTGATGTCCCCTCTATGGGTTTCCAGGAGTAAAGCTATTGCCCCAAAGAGGAGGATTGCAAACACGCTGTGTCCGGAGGGAAATGACCGTGCAGACTCAGCTCCCTCAATCTCATGGGCACAAGTGTACTCTGTCACCCACACCCCTCTATCAGTCTGTTGTGATTTGTTGTATATCGGCTGACACATCGCGAAGAAGTTTGGCCTGCATTTCCCCATAAATCTTTTGATGAATTCGGAGAAAGCGAGGAAGAGAAAAGCTACGAAGAGGCCGCACCAAGTCTGAAAAGAGTGGTGTTTAGCTAAAGATGCATGTTTTACAAGGTCTTTACTGCTCGCTAGTTCATGGAATTGGGAGTTGCTGTATAATAACATGTTGCTATCAAATAATTTATCCAGACAGTTGAAGTTTCCCTACTGCAAGCGGCGCTGTGAGACAGTTGACGTGTGTCAAAGTTGGGGATTCGTGATCTTTTCTTAATAAAGATTAATAGTAGGAACGATAGTGTCAGTAAGGGATTTCGACAAGGACTTGCTACTAAATGTTGCCTAATAAATAGTTCGGAATAAGGGAAGTGGTTAATATGGACACCCCCTCCCTGCAAGCAACATACCTTATCCCACCAATACAAAACAAGGTATCTGTTGGATCTGCGGATTCTCAGGGCCAGTAGCACGCAGCACTGGACTGCGATCATTAGCGGGTAAAGGAGCATTATCAAACCAGCAGCCAGCGTAGTGAGCGTCTGAAACACATTTCAATATAGTTTGAGAAGTGAGCGTCTGAAACACATTTCAATATAGTTTGAGAAGTGAGCGTCTGAAACACATTTCAATATAGTTTGAGAAGTGAGCGTCTGAAACACATTTCAATATAGTTTGAGAAGTGAGCGTCTGAAACACATTTCAATATAGTTTGAGAAGTGAGCGTCTGAAACACATTTCAATATAGTTTGAGAAGTGAGCGTCTGAAACACATTTCAATATAGTTTGAGAAGTGAGCGTCTGAAACACATTTCAATATAGTTTGAGAAGTGAGCGTCTGAAACACATTTCAATATAGTTTGAGAAGTGAGCGTCTGAAACACATTCAATATAGTTTGAGAAGTGAGCGTCTGAAACACATTTCAATATAGTTTGAGAAGTGAGCGTCTGAAACACATTTCAATATAGTTTGAGAAGTGAGCGTCTGAAACACATTTCAATATAGTTTGAGAAGTGAGCGTCTGAAGACTGAAACACATTTCAATATAGTTTGAGAAGTGAGCGTCTGAAACACATTTCAATATAGTTTGAGAAGTGAGCGTCTGAAACACATTTCAATATAGTTTTAGGGATGAATGTAGAGATTTTAGTAAATCACAATCAGGTAAAGGATCTCGTCAAAGTATTTAATACATGATTCTTTAAAAACGCCAGGTGTTCCCTTAGTACATATTTTCCTATTATTATCCCATATGAAGCATTATTTTACCTGTTTCTCTATTGGGTAAGATAACGTTTGATCATCCACATTATTTTACCTGTTTTTCTATTGGGTAAGATAAAGTTTGATCATCCACGATAAAACCTGGCATTCTCTGAGGCATCAGTTGCCCTATAATTACTAGGGACACACCGAGACACAATATCGGTACCATTTGATTTGTTATCCTTATCGCGATATCTCGGCCACTTGACACACCCATTATACCTATAAAATATTGAGAACAAAAGTTATAAAGTTCATGTGTTGCCACGCTTGATATTAGTCTCATCTTCAGTAGTTGATAGTAGTTTATGGACAACTGAGACAATGATTTTATTGCAAACTTTTCAACACTACTTTAAACAAATTAGTTTGAGCAGCCTGATGATGCAGATGTTCGACGAAACCGTCGTGTAATTTATTTCCTGCAATAAAATCATTGTCTCAGTTGTCCATAAACTACTATCAACTAATATTGATAACGTCTAGACAATCATGATCAGCTTATAGAATGCATCTCTCCAGGGCCGGGGATGCCACACCTCTCCACGAAACGTAAATCAAAATGACAAGGCTGCATTTAGTGAGAATACGGTATCGGTGAAAATTCTGCAACTAGGATTCTGCAACTAGGATCCTACTGCAAGCACAACTGTAGCTTAGGTAGCATATTGTTATTGTATCGTTGATACAGACAAACTTTTTATAAGAGCAGGCAGCAGCTCATATTATGAGCTGTGAAACAACTGATGTGAGATGGTTGTACAAAGTACAATACACAAGTACAATACATAGCAAGTGAATGGCAAATCATCCGTAGGTACCTATATACTATATGGCGAATGACTTGTCATGCTTTGACCTTCTCATGGTGTAGCCCACACCAAGCCTTCAGTGTTTAAGAGACGGCAGATAATGACATGCTGGCAGGGTTTAAACAGCAGAAATGTATGAAGTATAACAGCTAACACACACACACGTTACTACAGCTGTACATTTACAATGTGTACTGCACACACACACACATGTGTTCAACTAGACAGACTACACGGAAAACAAAGCGACACATGAAGAGAGTTGTTCTAACTGGGCAAGAAGAGAGTGTGCATTCCAAGAAGAAGCAGCAGTATTGAGCTGCTGCAGTAGGTACAATGTACATACCAAATATGGTACACAGACACACACTCGAGATCTCGCACATGATACCTACACACAACAGAAGAGCAGCGAAAGAGACGGTGTACAAACTTCAAAGGTGTTGGGTTTCATAAAAGAGCTCAGAGCTGAAGCACCTCTATCATTTGTCTTCCTTTTCTCTCACTCAGTTCTCTGTGTACAGCTGACAGTTTGGTTTATAAAATACTAAAATCCAGCAAAAAGTTGTTTTGTTCAAACCGCGGGGCGCGGGGAGGGAGGGTCGAACAAGGCAAGCAAAAAGATAGATTCAATTAGACTGTATAAACATAATAGAGAGGGGTCACTCTTCTCTGAGAACGATACGAGCAGCTGTAGTAGGTATAGCGGGATTTCATATGCAGTACTCCTAGGAAGTAGATTTTCAGATCACTTGTTGTGCAGTAATGTAGGATGTGAAATGTTCTTTAATGAAGAATATAGTTATAACAGTAGTAGGGCTTTATATAAATTCTTCTTGCAAAATCTCCCATAGAAGTGATGCGACTCGTAGGACCCCGGTCAATCGGAGTCAGACTATACAAATATTTGTAAGGTCTTCAAACTTCAAAGATTAACGATGGGCAGTATGACCAAAATTGTCTCATATAAGACCGTCCTTATATACGTGCATCAAGGTTGCGCAGTGTACTCAGTCAGTGTCTGACAAGCCCAAAAAGTCCTTTCATTTTAGACGCGTACACGTGTAAGGATCGCGCGGCTCAGGAAGGGTACACTCGTGCTCAGCTGCGCGGCGCAGGAAATTTGTGCTTTTCTCGCGCCATACTCATAGGTTAAAATATATTTTACCATATATGGCATTTTAGCACGTGCAGGTTTAGAGGTGGACTGTGGAGTACTACTGGAGTGGGGCCAGGGGTGGGAGCCGTTGCCAAGGATTGTTACTACTGTACTGCACGTGCAGCTGTTCCTGATTCGTTTTGTGTGGCTATAAGCATACTGATCGTGATGATCATAATCAGTTAAAAAGATGAAGTGTGCTCATGGTTTTGATCATCATCATCTGCAAAAAACTACAGTGTGCGGAACATTATGATCATCACGTAAGAGCTGGCCCTGGAGCCGTCTCTTAAGTTGGATGATGATCATCAACACCTAGTGTGCGCAGGTTTTGATCTTATTCTTGTGGAGGGCTGCACTGTAGTCATGTGATATGTACCACGTGGTACGACTTCGCGCGCGCGAGAGGCTGTTGTACAGGTCACGTGATATGCAACAGCCTCTCAGAGCGCGCGACTAGGCAAGGGGGAGCTCCCGGGAGATAGCATCATCATGCTGAGCACACTGGTCATGATGATCATGATCAAAAGGCAAGTTCCAGCAAGTTGAGCATGGTTTATGATGATCAAACGTGAGCACACTATGGTTCATGATGATCAAACGTGAACACACTATGGTTTGAGAACATCATGATGCATCAAGCCTCCATCATGATGATAACCATCAGTGTGTGCGCTCCTTTGATGGTGACCATCAAAACGTCCGCACACTGACCTGATTATGATCATCACGATCAGTATGCTTATAGCCTGTCACTGTTCCAGCTATTATGCTCTCTTCAACAACCGTTGATATACGAAAGCGACAATTGGAGATCTCACCGCCATTTTCTACTTTTCCATACACTGAGCAACACCAAGAGAAGTGCAGAGACAACAAAATTGAGTTGGAGGTTAGACAGAAACGATGATCAATCTCAGATGAATACTGCAAACAGACGAAATGCGAGGAGTCTGCAAAATAGTAAGTTCTTTCATCACTTTGATCGCCCGATCATCATCATCTCGCAGCGATCCCGCCTGATCTCCTTTTACGGTACCGTAACTTAAGATGGGATGGTGCATGTCAACAGTTCGACTGATGATGTCAGTACTCCCTAACCCAGCTACCATTTCCCCGAAATTCGCCCGTAGGGCGAACGGGTTTTACTAGTATAGGTTAGAATGAAAACGTAAGACGTGTTGTGTGCACAAGATGCATTATTCAATAAAATACAGGCACTGGCCTCCCGCTGAGAAGCGGCCCCAGTACCGGCACCGTGTTGGCATTTGAATCATATATCATGCGTTTTTGGTCGAGTCTACGACTCTCTAAACTTCAGACTTCAGAGGTAGAACGCTGCAAGTCAATTGAAGCTTCAAGTCACTTCCGGGGTTCTACATATCGCGGCCTACATTTCCCATACCCCACCCTGTCTGGCGCCGCGACCCATTTGAGCGCACTGTCTTTGAGAATCAAATGGGGTAATGGGGTATGGGCGCCCCCCGTATACATACTACCAATTAAATATACTACTACTACAATTGTGATCAACATATAACTGATAGTGAGAACATTGGATTTTTCTAAGGGGATACTCTAACTGAATGGCATCCCATTAATGGGATCCCATCAACAGTAAAACTCTAACTGATAATGGAACACATTGATGGTTCTTTCTCTGTATTCTCTCTGTGTGCGCGCCCGTGCCCGGGCATGCCCTATAGTTCTTTCTCTGTATTCTATCTGTAGGCAATACATAGATGTACTGCCTACAGAGAGAATACAGAGAAAGAACCATCACTGTGGTCCATTATCAGTTAGAGTTTTACTGTTGATGGGATCCCATTAATGAGATGCCATTCAGTTAGAGTTTCCCCTAATAATTGAAGCATAATTGCCACGTATTAAAATCATTTTACAACTCTAGCTCTACAAAATCGCAGTTAATTAACTAATCATATCAACTAAGCTATATATTTGGTTTCCTCCACAGCTCCGACTCCTCCCATTTAGTAGAAGGGAACTGGTTTAAAGGCGATGGACAAATAAACAGCGCCCGATCCATCTCCACTCAACAACAGTTTCCTATTCACTTCGGTGTCTGAGGAAGAAGGGGACATGTTAGTAATGAATTAACCTTAGGTTTTTAAAAAGAGAAAAAAAAAGAGAAAAAAGAAGAAAAAAAAAAATAAGGAATTAGAGTAAAGGATGGTAAAAAGTTAAAAACTCTCGAGGGGGGGGGGGGGGAGGGAGGGGGAGGGAGGAGGGGAGGGGGGGGGGGGAGGGGAGGGGGGGGGGGAAAGAGTGATGGGATTCAGGGGTCAAGGACTATCCATTTTCCTGCCTTCTAAAGATACCTGAGACAGAAGGACAAGTAAATGGAGAGAGATTAAGATGGAGATTGAGAGAGAGATGAGACAGAGAGGGAGATAGTAAGCGCGTGTTTTGTCCTTCCGTCTGTCTCTGTCCGTTTGTTTTCCATCGTCTGTCTTTTTCTGTCTCACTCTTTTTATGTCCCTCACTCCGTCCCTATATCAACTATCTTTCCATCTTACTCTCTTTCCATCTTACTCTGTCCTTCTGTCTCAGGTCTTTTATCCGTCTGTTTTCTGTCCCTGTACCCCTCCCTCAGTCCCTCCCTCTCCTTCCCTCTCCCTCTCTCCCTCGCCTCTCTCTTCTCCCTCTCGTTTTTATTTTTGCGTCTATATTGCGTCTTTATCGATTTCGCACACATGCGGCTATAATGCGTCTATAATGCGTCTATACTGCTTCCTTTATATGCGACAAAAATGCGTTTATAAAACGCCCAACTGCGCCTCAAATATCGCACTGTAGCCTGGAGTACGTCTAAAGTGCTTCTTTAAAAAGCACGTTTTTTATAGACGCGGCGTCTATAAAAAGCGATTTGCGTCTATAATGCTTCTATCATGCGTCTATATGGGTCTATGTAGCGTTTATGGTGCTGCTATAGTCAGTCTATAATGCGTCTATAGTGCGTCTATAAGGTAATTTTGGGGTGGGTAGTGCGCCTATAATGCGGCTATACTGCGTCGCGTCTATAAAAATGCGTTTATATTGCTGTTATAATGCGTCTATATTGCGTCTATAGTGCTGCTTACGAAATTGCGTCTATATTGCGTGTGTCTATAATGCGTCTATAATGCGTTTATAATGCGTTTATAATGCGTCTATAGTACGTGGGTAATGCGTCTATAGTGCGATGCCCGCAAATGCAAAATTGCCTTAGTTGTTATTATTCCAATATTATAGTGTAGTTTAATACTACTCACGGCTCATGATGAGGTTATCCAGGGTGTCTTTCAGCCACGACACCACTCCGAATGTATCCTTCCCAACCCAGTTGAACATATCCACATTGAAGGTAAACTGAGGTCTGAAAACACACGTGTGTCCAGCTAAACAATTGTGTAACCATGGTAACACGTGTGTCCAGCTAAACAATTGTGTAACCATGGTAACACGTGTGTCAAGCTAAACAATTGTGTAACCATGGTAACACGTGTGTCCAGCTAAACAATTGTGTAACCATGGTAACACGTGTGTCCAGCTAATTCTTACTTCTCGGTGAAGGTAAAGGTAGCGCTGACAAGGCCAGGCATTGCAGCTCGGGTATCCATTAGAACTTCAACTCTCCCAGTACTCATAAGTGCGACCTCTGATATCGCAACCCCTCCACTCACCCCAAGAGGCAACTGAAGTGGGATTTCACAGGCATTCATAGAACAAAGTGAGTGAAAATTAAACGCTAAAGTATTTGTAGGACATTACAATTCTCTACAACTCTAAAATACCTTGACAGTTAGTTCAGCGACATTACAACTCTAAAATACCTTGACAGTTAGTTCAGCAACAGAAGTTTTGCTGACAAACGCCACGTGTACATCATACACAATCCTCCTCAAGATGACGGAGCTGTTACAGCCGTTAACAGAGGAGTCACAACATTCCACAACATCCTGTTGAACACATGTGAGTTAACAGAGGGTACGGACAGAGATAACAGACACTGGACAAAGATAACAGAGATAACAGAGATAACAGAGATAACAGAGATAACAGACACTGGACAGAGATAACAGACACTGGACAGAGATAACAGATGGTGGACAGAGATAACAGACACTGGACAGAGAAAACAGACACTGGACAGATGGTGGACAGATGGTGGACAGAGATAACAGAGATAACAGAGATAACAGAGATAACAGAGATAACAGAGATAACAGAGATAACAGAGATAACAGAGATAACAGAGATAACAGAGATAACAGAGGTAACAGAGATAACATAGATAACAGAGATAACAGTGATAACAGAGATAACAGAGATAACAGAGATAACAGAGATAACAGAGATAACAGAGATAACAGAGATAACATAGATAACACAGATAACATAGATAACAGAGATAACAGAGATAACAGAGATAACAGTGCAGAGATAACAGGGATAACAGACACTGGACAGAGATAACAGCTGGTGGACAGAGACAACAGAGATAACATAGATAACAGAGATAACAGAGATAACAGACACTGGACAGAGATAACAGAGATAACAGAGATAACAGAGATAACAGAGATAACAGAGATAACATAGATAACAGAGACAACAGAGATAACAGAGATAATATAGATAACAGACACTGGACAGAGATAACAGAGATAACAGAGATAACAGAGATAACAGAGATAACAGAGATAACAGAGATAACGGAGATAACAGAGATAACAGAGATAACAGAGATAACAGAGATAACGGAGATAACAGAGATAACAGAGATAACGGAGATAACAGAGATAACAGAGATAACAGAGGGTACAGACACTGGACAGATGGTGGACACAGGGATTAATACAGGGTGCATGAGGGATTAACAGAGGGCTTATTCAAAGAGTACTAACATGATGACTGGCAATCCGAGATATTATCGGAGAATACCCCGGCTCTACCCCAAACTTTTCCAGCTTCAACCCCACCATCCAGCTGGGTAGATAGCCCTCCACAGCCTCGCTCAGCATCTCCCCAACCCTATCTGTCAACTTGGCTGTGTTCGTTTGAACCCTGGAACAGGATCAGTTAGTTAGTTCTAACAATGTCTGTGTGAAACTACTTGGTTTGTAGATGTTATAGTGCAGTACCAATTCTTGCCCTATGCAAAAAGGGACCACTGCAGTAGATGTATAATTCCAAATAAGTACTACTACAGTGGTTACTGCACTTATAACACCAGTGTTTCCAGCTGTCATGCTCTCACCAGTATTTCCCTATCAGACTGCACTCACCAGTATTTCCCTATCAGACTGCTCTCACCAGTATTTCCCTATCAGACTGCACTCACCAGTATTTCCCTATCAGACTGCACTCACCAGTATTTCCCTATCAGACTGCTCTCACCAGTATTTCCCCGTCAGACTGCACTCACCAGTATTTCCCTATCAGACTGCACTCACCAGTATTTCCCTATCAGACTGCACTCACCAGTATTTCCCTATCAGACTGCACTCACCAGTATTTCCCTATCAGACTGCACTCACCAGTATTTCCCTATCAGACTGCTCTCACCAGTATTTCCCTATCAGACTGCTCTCACCAGTATTTCCCCGTCAGACTGCACTCACCAGTATTTCCCTATCAGACTGCACTCACCAGTATTTCCCTATCAGACTGCACTCACCAGTATTTCCCTATCAGACTGCACTCACCAGTATTTCCCTATCAGACTGCACTCACCAGTATTTCCCTATCAGACTGCACTCACCAGTATTTCCCTATCAGACTGCTCTCACCAGTATTTCCCCACTTACCAGTCATCAATGAAGAGGTTCAGCCACCCAAGAGAGTCTGCTTTCTTGGTCGAGGCAGGGTCAGGGTACCCCGTCCAATTACAGACGAGACTTCCATGGGTTACAGAGGTAAGGAGTAGCAGCAGCAACATATTATAACAGGGTTGTAGCATATGTTGTAGCAGGGTTATATAATTCAGAAATATCCTCTTTAGACGGGCCCTGTTTAATTATTCACGTCCTTGTCATTCGATTTAACACATTTGATTTGACACGTGTTCTCTTATAGTGCTAATTCACTGTCTCCATCTGTTATTCCCTCTCTGAGTCTCCTCAGTTGTTTACTGGAAAACAAGTTGACACGGTGTTAACTAGGTTTCCAGTAGAGAGAAAGAGAGAGAGAGAGAAACGTGGGGTTGCGATTTTTGTTTTAGGTCGGAGAGTGAAACGGCCGGTACAGTGGTAAACTAGATTAAAAACTGTACGCCTCGTTAGACGGCGATTTTTCCTATCTTGTCTGGTTCCTGAGATATGGCCCCCTAAAGAGTTGGTGTCTCAAACTGCTGAATCGGGGTCACGCGAGGAAAATGGGCATCAGTTTGCGTGTACTGCTCCGTTTTTCACGGGACTTGAACGAGGGTGACGGCAAGAGTCTCACCTATTACATGGTATCCTTACATTGTGTATTAAATCTAAAATGACTGAGCAGCATGCTTGTTAATGAACCTTGACGTGTTTGCTTGTCTCGCAAGCGCGCTCGCGACTAGCAAACACGACATGCAGTTCACACCCTGATTACGGACAGCTTGCTGATGATACCATTGATGCATTTGTGCAGTGGTTCAAAGATGATTGTTTCTTATTTGACTACGATTGTGAGAGGTTGGCTTGTGAAATCAAGGAGTGGAAGAATAGAAACAACTTGTAAAACTTTTTAGTTGTTTTATTTGCTCACCGATTTAGTCACATCATCGTCCCCACCCACTATTCTGAAATATAAATCCACCCCTCTGACCTTTCTCGAAACGAGAGCTCGCTGTGCTCCCTAATCGGTCCAGAATGGTTAGGGTTGCTGTTTGGGATCGAGGGTATTGTTAGGGTTAGGTTTAGGGTCGGGATTAGGTTTTAGAACTAGCGTCCGGGGACTCTTTGTCTAATGCCTGAGTATGGGGGACTCTATGTCTACCAAGTCTAACACAGGGGGACTCTATGGGTATTTTTCGATTTTCTTCCCTATTTAATTCTTGCTCTGAACTCATTATTCAGAATACTAATTCATGTAATTAATCTCTCCTTAACCGAGTTCTGCCCGTGTGTGTGTGAGATTCCCCATTAAACTGTTGTACAGAGGGCGTGTGTGTGTGTTGATCACCAGAAGGAGATATCAAAATTACTTCCCTTTATGTATAAAGTCTAAAGTTAGACTTAGAGTCCGTTTTAGACTTAGAGTCCGCCTTTTTTAGACCTGGAGTCCGTTAGACTTAAAGTCCTCGACCCTTTTGTTTAAGTTAAATTTTGTACTTTGTTTATATCCCAATTTTTTAACCTTTGTTATAATATTCCGTGTTTTAGTATTCGACATGCTTTTTAGCAGACCAGAAAAACATGACTGCTGTCCACATAAGGGACCAGTTACAGATTTGGTTCCTGGTGCGCGAATTTTTCCACACTGCTGACAATGAATCCTGCTCAACTCGCCATGCATTCATTCTAGCTGGAAATTTAGTCGCGCATTGTAAATGATGACGCACAGCATGGTTCATCGGGAATCTCCCATCAGGAATCTCCCATCAGGAAACTGACGCCCGGTTCCAAATCTGTAACTGGAGCGTAACAGGGATTGGCTGTCAGGACAATGCTCTGACCACAGTTCTCGCGCGCTCCGAGAAGCGAGAATGGGTCAGGCCAATGCTCTGACAGGGGATTGGAGTGGCCAAGGGTTTATGAGGCGCATTGAAATCATTCAGTAATAAGAAGCGTGAATAGTATTTTGTTGCTAAGTTGAAAATTTTTGAATACACAAAGTGTTGCACGTGTATTGGGATGTTCTAGGGACTAATTTCCGTGTTTTGAAATTTTAAAATTTCAAAATTTTTTTTCGATTTTTTCCCGATTTTTCACCGAAAACAAGGGTCACAAAAGTGGCTTGCGATTCGAAGCGGCTCAACCGTTTGGGCTGAAACTTCGAATATCAGTAGAAAATTACCCACTGAATACCAGACATATTGTTCGAAAGCGATATTTTGAGTATATAGCAAGGTATACAAAATATAGTGCTCCATTGACTTCATTAACCCTAAAATTCCCATTATTTACGCAAAAACGCGGGTTATGAAAGTCGCTTGCGACTCGAAACGGCTCAACCGTTTGGGCTGAAACTTCGGAAATGAGTAAAAAATTACCCACTGAATACCAGACATATTGTTCGCAAGTGATATTTTTCAACTTAGCAACCCCTAGTGAATACCGGCGGCCTTTTAGGTTGGTAAACACCAAGTTATTTGTTTACCAACCTAAGAGGCAGCCCGTATTCACTCTCCTTATTACTGATTTCTACATGTTATCGGGATTATATTAGATCAGTGATCCATAATGATTTTCGCTAGCTATTTTTACTCTCTCGTTACATTGCAATTCGTTTCACTTTTGCTTGTCTCGGACACCAATATGGGCTCTTCTCCTCAATAAAATGCTACTGACTCAAATACCAATATTCTATAGTAATATTCTAGCACATATGATCTCTCCGCTACCAGTGAGCACTCTCCCCGGCATGGCCTAGTCCAATCATCTCACATACTAGAAAACCCGTTTATTTACAGCGCTCGTTATCTCAAATACCCACTCCCCCTGCCCAGCAGTACAGTACTGCCCTTTTGCTGTACCCATCTGCACGTGCAGTATAAACCAACCCGCCCCTAACAACCTCTTCAATTTGCACGTGCACAAACGGTTGCTAGCGACATTTCCAAATTATAATAGAGATTATCTCGCGAAGCGAGAATAGGTTGCAATGGATCCAACCCGTTTGGACGGATCTGGATGAAATCAGACGGAAACCAAACCCGTCTCGAGCAAGTCTGGACGGCGCCAATAGAAATTCTGTCTGATTCCGTCTCAAGCCCGTCTGGGCCAAAACCCGTTCTAAACGGGTAGCGGTAAAGTCAAAGGGTCACCACACACCAAAGTTAAAATTAAAATTAAAATTTTGATTTTAAACCCGCACACACCAGCGGCCGTTAAAATTTCTCTCCCCCATTCTAAAAGTAACAATCTCGCGCCCGATTTTGACGGCGTGTTAAAATTGTGTCATCCAACGCGACCGTCAAAATCGTGCGTGAGATCGTTACTTTTAGAATGGGGAGAGAAATTTTAATTTTAATTTTAACTTTGATGTGTGGTGACCCAAACACTTTTTACTTTTAGCACCAAAGGGCCCATTCACCGGTAGCTGCAGATAGCTGTGAGAATACCGCACGTTTTTGATCATAACTCAGCCATTTCTTATGCAGTTAATTGGCCTGACCCTATTCTCGTTCCAACCGCCAACCAACAAAAGCAAAACACGAATTCTGTAAATTAATTATTGATCACAAGTAAAAACGTAAATCATTATTTAATTTGAAAGTGAAACGGCTAAATCTGACGGAGAATTGCTAATTCAGATGTGTGGCAGATCTCGTGGTAAAAAACAGTTTGTTATAAGTCCTGACGGAAAACGTCCTGACGGAAAACGCCGCGACCCCATCTGGATCTGAGCGCACTGTCAAATGGGGTCTGGCGCCGCCAGACAGAAAACGTCTATATTTAAATTCCCCAGTTTTCCACCAGACACATCTTCAACCCCAACCCATGATTTGAATAACTTTCATCGTGGTTAATTTGTATTATCCGGGCCTGTCACCATGGATACCAAACTGCATTATCCGGGTTTGTGTGATTTGAGTCGGAGGAGAGCGGTGACTCCGACACAGATGGTTAAAATGATGGAGGCGACCATGAGGAAGCCACTATATCCGGGTCTTATCTCAACCGGCTGGAGGAGTATCAACTTCTTCTCTGAAGTATGGAGAGGTGAGAGAGAGAGAGAGAGAGAGAGAGAGAGAGAGAGAGAGAGAGAGAGAGAGAGAGAGAGAGAGAGAGAGAGAGAGAGAGAGAGAGAGAGATAGAGAGAGAGATAGAGAGAGAGAGAGAGAGAGAGAGAGAGAGAGAGAGAGTGGAGTATCAACTTCTTCTCTGAAGTATGGAGAGGTGGTTAGGGAGGGTGGTTAGGGAGGGTGGTTAGTGGTGTTATAATAGAGAGGGTGGTTAGCATCGGGCTTTTTCATGCAAAATTTTTCAATTATTTCACGAAAATTGTATGGATTTCAATGTCAATTTCGCCGTATTAACCATATTTCGAATCGGTGGTGCTATGTGGAAATGATTTCGCTAGTTAGCGGGTTCGATATGGATTGATTTGATACCTGACTTCCCGTCGAATCGTGTCCTCATGAGAGGGTCAACAAATTCAGAAACTTTTTTTCAAAAAATTCATGGAGAGCACCGATCAAGGTGTTAAGAATCATTCTCTGAAATTTTGTAAAAAAGTTTGGAAAATATTTCAAAGTCAATTTTATGGAAAATTTTCTATGTCAATTTTTGCGTACGAATCGTGTTTCGAATCGGTATTGCTAAGCGGGAGTGATGTTGCTAATTAGTGGGTCCGAGATGGATTATGCTGATACGTGATCCCCCATCAAATCTAATTAGGAAGTTTAGGGGAAACGATTCATGTTTCAATAAATCCTGCTAATTAGCGAGAGCACTGCCGCATAGCATCACCGATTCGCAACACGATTCGTACGGCAAAATTGACATAGAATTTTTTTTTCCGAAATTGACTTTGAAATATTTTACAAAGTTTTTTCACAAAATTAAATTTTTCTCTAAAAATTCATGGAGAGCATCGATCAAGGTATTGAGAATCATTACCTGAAATTTTGTGAAATTTTTTTGTGAACAAGAATTATTATTGCATTATGTTTCATAATGCTGTGTTTCCCTGCCAACGAATACTCCAACCGATCACTGATAAAGTTAAACGATGAGATCTGGTAAGCGCCGCTCACAGTCACACCAGACGATACCGTGCAATGTGATCTGATCGTCGTCCGCCAACGCCTAATTACAATGTTATGTGAGACGAAGCTATGCATGGGAAACTTCTCACGTTCCCTCAGTCACCATACTAACGAGCTGAGCTTTCAACGACTTTTAGTTTCAATCAGATTTACCAAGAAGTTAAATCCATTCGAGCGCTACGGCTATGCTGTAACGCGCGAGGTGTGTATACATACGCTGCATTGAGAGTGTGTGCGCGCACAAGTTTTGAGCGCGCGCCACCGAAATCCGTACTGTAATAACTTTGCGGACGACGCTTTCAAAATGGATCGGTTGTCAGGCGTTGTCCGTGACGGACGGACGGACGGACGGACGGACATTTAGTTAACTACACGATCTGCTGATTTCTAAACCCTGAATGATCTTTTTAGCACGTGCGTGCTAAAAACATCATCCCGGGTGATTGCAATAATAAAACGAGCTGAGCTTTCAACGACTTTTAGTTTCAATCAGATTTACCAAGAAGTTAAATCCATTCGAGCGCTACGGCTATGCTGTAACGCGCGAGGTGTGTATACATACGCTGCATTGAGAGTGTGTGCGCGCACAAGTTTTGAGCGCGCGCCACCGAAATCCGTACTGTAATAACTTTGCGGACGACGCTTTCAAAATGGATCGGTTGTCAGGCGTTGTCCGTGACGGACGGACGGACGGACGGACGGACATTTAGTTAACTACACGATCTGCTGATTTCTAAACCCTGAATGATCTTTTTAGCACGTGCGTGCTAAAAACATCATCCCGGGTGATTGCCTTCGGCAATCACCCGGGCAGGGAAAAAATATTTCAAGTAAATTATGGTATACCAATCGTGTTTCTAATCGACAATGCTAAACGGGAGTGATGTTGGTAATTAGTGGGTCCGAGATGGATTGTGCTGATACGTGATCCCCCATCAAATCTAATTAGGAAATTTAGAGAGACACGATTCATGGTTCGTTTAATCCTGCTAATTAGCAATACCATTCCCGTATAGCATTGCCGATTCGAAACACGATTCGTACGCAAAAATTGACATAGAAAATTTACGATAAAATTGACTTTGAAAATTTTTTCACAAAATTGACTTTGAAATTTTTTCAAACATTTTTTAACAAAATTTCAGAGAATGATTCTCAATACCTTGATCGGTGCTCTCCATGACTTTTTAGAGAAACATTTATACAGAAAAAGTTTTGTATGGTTCGGTTCGGTTCGGTTACCGAAATTCGGTTCGGTTCGGTTCGGTTCGGTTCGGTAAAAAAGTTTTTCAAATTCGGTTCGGTTCGGTTCGGTGGAAAAAAACCCGGTTCGGTCGTTTCCTGGTGGTTAGGGAGGGTGGTTAGGGGTGGTTAGGGAGGGTGGTTAGTGGTGTTATAATAGAGAGGGTGGTTAGGTGTGGTGGTTAGGGAGGGTGGTTAGTGGTATTATAGAGAGGGTGGTTACTGGTTGGTGATAATACTCCGGGTTTCCCCACTACTGCAAGCGACCGGGATAGGGGTGTAGCGAGGGTGGTTAGGGGTATTATAGAGAGGGTGGTTAGGGGTGGGTATTATAGAAGCTATAGCTGGCTATTTTATTGAAAATAAAAAATGAATAACAGGGGAATACTTACTTAGAATACTCTCGATAAAGTCAATATTAATGCCCTCCTCTCGCGAGGTTTGAATGATAGACCGCATAATTTCCAGGTTTAAATAATCTTTCGTCATGTCTTGGAGGGTCATAGAAACGAGCAGTGACGTCACAAGAAAACAAACTGAAATAGAATTGGCACATATTATCATGTTGGAAGAATAAAGCAAATCAGGGCAGAATTGTGGCATACCACCGTCCACCGAAACATTATTGGCCGGGGACCTATTATTAGTTTACCTGTCACACTGGCGCTAATACAAGCAATGACTTTAGTCAAATGACGTCCAGCAACGATCACCAAAATAATGAACAACCATGTAACAAAGAGAGAGCTCAGACCCATGAACATAAGGATCTTTCCAGTGCGGGTCCGGGATTTCATTAGCTCAGGCTGGTTCTCCGTCTCGATTACTGGGGGAGGGGGAGATTTTAGAGATCACTGGGGGAAATTTTAGAAGTCATTGACAGTAGAAAGTCCAGTATGTACCCGGCCCTACAATCTGATCATATGTTTCATTGCTAAAAAGGACCCCACTTGATAAGTATACCTTTGTGGCAAGCAACCGAGAAATCAATTTTCATTCCTCCTTCATTCTCCGGGATTTCACTGTTTGTCGCCTTAAGAGCTGAAGTTACTATTGTCATGAACTCTTCCGAGAAACAGAAACTGAAAAATGAAATGTGAACATCGGAAAGTTGCGTGATGAGGCCGGTTAATTGTGTCGACATCGGCCCTTCTTTCAAATCTCACGGCACCAGTTTTAGGGTTAAAACACAGACCAACCTGAATAGCCCAAAATCAGCAAGTTTGAGAACTTCAGGAATCTGAAATCCTTCCGGTAGGGGAACAAAGGCCTTGAGATTTTCAGTCATCACTTTGGGGATAACTTCCGAGTCAATTTCACCGATCATAAAGTTAGTCGTGAGGAGTCCAGTTAGACCAATACCAAACGCTACATATAGGGGGAGAGAAATATTAAAACAAGCAACTAAAAATAGATACACTCTTGCAATGAAAATAATAGAGAAACACTTAATCAATTAATCAACTGATGTTAACGTTTTGTAATTACTTTCACCCACCAGTCAAAGAGAGGAAGCACAGTGTGACCCATATTATAGTATCTGGAGGTGGAGGGCGGAGTAGGGTGGTATCCACCGTTTCTTGACGACTGAAACACCAATGTAAAAGTAGGGTATGAAGGTTCGGGGTGGTTGGGTGGTTAAACTTCATCAAGCAGACCTTGACACCAGTAGTTCGTGAGAGAAACCAGGGCATACAGAAAATGTGCTGATATTATTCGATACCCCAAAATGTGTAATTGGTATCCGGTATATCAATATGTGGTACTGCCGGTCTAGATCTAGGCCAACTACGTAAATTGTACAAACAAGTCCCAAAACTCGTCCAAAAAATGACTGAACAAGCTCCTGAAATCTAATTTATATTACCTGAGTTTTTGATCAATCGGTATCTCTTGATATTTGTTCAACCGAAACTTTGCCACCATAATTACCGCAACTAAAATAACAACAGGGATATTTGTCAAAAGTTAAGAAACAAAGTAAAGATATTTAGGAACTGTGAGTGTAGAAACACCTTTAGTTGACTAAACTGACAACAGCTGCAGTATTATAGTAGTTCACTGGGAGAGGAGAAGAGGGGAAAGAGAAGAGGGAAAACGAGGAGGAGAAGAGGGGAAAGGAGAAGGGGAAGAGGGGAAGGGAAGTAGGGAGAATGAGAGGGATAATTATAGATAGAAGAGGGGTAGTAGTCAAGAGAAAGGTGGAGAAAGAGAAGAAAAGACACCGAGAGAGAGACAGGAGAGAGATGTGTGTAGAACAGAGTGCAAGGCAGTAAAGAGGGGGATGAAATCTGGAAACACGCCAATAATGACATTTCGCATGCATAAAATCAAGTTGTGTGCAAAACGAGTATATTTCTCTGTACAACACTCACACACAGTTGATGTATTCAAGAAATGTACAAGCTAAGTGTATACAAATGTACCTACACAAATATACATCAATGTACACAATTTTAATTTTTACGATGTGATATAGATCAGACAAATTTCAGTTCAGAGAGAAAAATAGTGAGAGAGAATTCCGAGAAACATACAGAGAGCGGGAGGGAGAGAGAGAGAGATGACATAGTGTTGCAAATTGCCCCGGATGTTTTCATGTAATGGAGAAAGATGGACAGATTTAGAAAGAGAGAGAGAGAGAGAGAGAGAGAGAGAGAGAGAGAGAGAGAGAGAGAGAGAGAGAGAGAGAGGGAGAGTGGAGAGAGATAGAAAGATAGATACATATATAGAGAGAGCTAGTGAAAATGTAGACAAACACTCAGTCAGCAAACAATGGTACAAGCTACAAAGCCACAATACTCTACACAGTACTGCAATTCAATACACTTTTCTCTCCCCTTAGTTGTTCTATATTTCTCTCCACTCTCCCTCTATTTGTTCTATGTTGCTCTCCATTTACACTCCGAATATGAATGTTTCATGAGGTCTAAGGAAATAGGAATAACGATATCTGTTTGTTATACAATCATTATATTTCATTCAAAATATTGAGCAAAGTCCATGTAGCGAGAGTCGAGAGAGAAACACAAAAAAAGCTACCTGCACACACCCCTACAGCTGAACAGCTGTGTGGCCCACAAGATAGGCCATGTCTCATATTACATGTGTTGATCTGCTGCCACTCAGGTTACACAGATATCTGATAGTGTAATTTAGAGGCAGTTCTGCACAAACTCAATTTGTTGTGCAAGAATGAAAATACAGATCACAAAAAAAATAGATCACAATAAAATATAGATCACAATTTGAAATTTCAAGTTACAACTATACATTCATTGGCAAAAGATGTGAAGCTGAGATTGTGATAAACGGGCAGAAGAAGAATAACAAATTAATAAGAAAGTAGGTATTGCATAGCTCCTCACTGCTGCTGCAACTGCTGCAGTGAGTCTATAACAACACTGCATGTGAGTGTAGTATTGTAAAAAGTAAAAACGGAAACGCAATTTAGAAAGTGTGTGAGTGGTGTAAAACTGTCTCCTAGAAAAGACACGGCTTCCACTCGTGCAGCTTGAATGTAGGTATAATGGTAGCAAAACATGAGGGAGCTAAAGAGAGGTGTGTAATAGCATGGCAAGGAGGTGGAAGTTAAAGTTTATACCGGCCTTGGTGTCGTATTTTATATTTTAAGAAAGATATATAGGGAGACTCTCCCCGAGAGAGATAGCCGTGAATAAAATAGAAGTGCGGCCTTGGTTTCGTATTTTATATTTTAAGAAAGATAGATAGGGAGACTCTCCTTAAGTGAGATAGCCGTGAATAAAATAGAAGTGCGGCTATTCAGGAAACCTAACAATTGTATCAGACTGAGAGAGAGAGAGAGAGAGAGAGAGAGAGAGAGAGACTAGAGAGAGAGAGAGAGAGAGAGAGAGAGAGAGAGAGAGACAGAGAGAGAGAGAGAGAGAGAGAGAGAGAGAGAGAGAGAGAGAGAGAGAGAGAGAGAGAGAGAGAGAGAGAGAGAGAGAGAGAGAGAGAGAGAGAGAGAGAGAGAGAGAGAGAGACAGAGAGAGAGAGACAGAGAGACAGAGAGACAGAGAGACAGAGAGACAGAGAGAGAGAGAGAGAGTGAGAGAGAGAGAGAGAGAGAGAGAGAGAGAGAGAGAGAGAGAGAGAGAGAGAGATATGATAGGGCTATGAAGTATGAAACGTGACTTGTTGAGTAAGGGCAGGGTATGGAGGAAACTATTTTCTACTGCTTCCTTCATGGGATTTTTTTCCGTGTCTTCATGGGATTACATTTGTCATTTATAAGATGCAGAATATTGCACAAGCTAGGACGGTACCTACTACCTACGGATGCAAAGTGAAATTTGAGAGGATAAATGGACTTTATTTATTATTGTGGCTCATTGTATGCTCTTATTTCTCTGAGCAAAGTCGGACCACGGTTTTTTTACCACCGGTTACCAATGGATACATCGACATTATTTATTATTTACGGCCGGTGGAAAATATTGGGAGATATTGGCCGGAGATAAAGATTAAAGAGCTCCCGAAAACAGGCTACATTTGTCTCAATTCTCATATAGGTAAGATAAGACCGTCCTCTCCGCACCGGGTGCGCGATGATACAGTCAGTGCCTGACAAGGCTACAAAATATCCCTTTATCATGGACAACATATCGTGTTACACCTTGTTCTCACCCGGAAAGAGGGTCGAGACAAGTGACACATCACGCTGATAACAAACCCCTGCTGCTGCAGAACTAGACATGAGGGAGGACGTGAAGGGGGGGGCACGAGGGAGGACGTGAAGGGGCCGGGCTCCTTGGGTGGAGTCGGAACATTAGCAGCAACCAAGTGTCCAAGAGATAATGTCATTATAGCTTATCATATCATATAGCTTATCTTTTGGAAACTTGGTCGGTATGTGGAAGAGAGCTGACCACATGTGTGTCGGTTTAAATTTCATTTTGTACAAGTTTCAAGGAAAATGAAAACAAGAAGCGGGTGAATATCCCGGGGAAATGTGTGTGAGTTTGTTCACTGTGTTGTAGGAAGTAGAACGATCAACGAGTGAGATGCCAATGCTCTGACCACTATTCTCGCGAATATGAATAGGTAGGGTCAGGCCAATGCTCTGACAGAGAGAGGAGTGAGTTGGGAATTATTGAGATACCTACCAAATTAAAGGTGTTATTAATATCAATGAGGCGATAATATAGAGTTGTTGATACGGAGCCAGGGATTTCCTGTTCCAGGAGATATAATGGGACAATATAAATAAAAGAGAACAAATACTTCATATCAACCAACAGTACTAGTCATGGTTGATCAACCAATTCATTACCATGTTACCAGGGTGATTGTCTGCAGTAGATTCAGAGCACATTTTGCTTGTTGGTACACGTTAAACGGCAAATTCTCTGATGATTAGGACACACAGGACTACCATGGTTGCCTGTCATTGGCCTGACCCTATTCCCATTTCCTTCTGCACGCGAGGTCGCAGAGCATTGGCCTACTGCAGCAGATGGTTGCGGAGAACTTACGAAAAAATGAAAATTATCATCCACATCTGACGTCATAGGTTCTCCTATTACATATGGTGAAACTACCTTTTAGGTGTGTGTGTGTTTGATATTTTCCCATCTGCCACTGCAGTTGTTCAGTGACGTAATTTTGTTGATTTCCTGCCAAGTTTGAGTTTTGACAGTGTGCAGTTTGTTGTTGTGATTATTCGGTAGTGAGCTGGACCCCTGAAGAGTGAAGAATTGCCCCATAATTTGATTGAAAAGTTTAATTTTAAGCTTTTCACAGCTGGAGACCGTGGGAAACGGACCCGCCCAATAAATAGTGATAGGTGTTAAAAGCATTTTAGTTGAGTTTTAACCCTGGGTTTGTTTTAAATGCCGTTACGCCTATTGAATGCGTTAATGGAATGGAGAGAGGGAGAAATAGCAATAACGCATGGTTCCTTCCCATTCATTTTATTACATAGCACATACATGTTTTATATGTGAACCATTTGAAGCCACCAATCTCAAAAGATTAAAACTCCGTTTAGCCTCTACAGTGGGACACCCTGTGCTATCGCAATATAGGCGTATCATATGCACATTACACACTAAATTTCCTACCCCGGTGATTCATTACGCACACGTAGGTGTAATTTTCCCACTGTAATATTTGAGGTTGTATAAAATCTAGAAAACTGCCTGTCGACATTTTGTTCAAACCCAAACAGGGTCTGTCTGGCGTCGCCAGACCCCAATTTGATTCTCAGTGCGCTCAGATGGGGCCGGCAGCGCCAGACAGAACCTAGGGTTTAGTTAGGCAACATAACATTATACCACAGTAAAAATAATTAGGTTTCCCACTTCTTCTCCTACTACAAATTTGTTTTCTTCTTATCTCTGTCATTTTCTTGAGTCACACGGCTACTTTTTCGACACACCTGCTTTTGGAACGTATTTACTAACAACTTTTTTGGGTTCAATTCTTATCTTTCAAGTCAAATCTTACGACTGTGAGGGAAATCATACGACTCTTACTGAAGTTATCAGGTGACAAACCAACTTTTGGGTTCAATTCTTTCAAGTCAAATCTTATGGCATATGTTTTTACGGGTTAGGTATTCTTGATCCAATTTCTCCTGCATGAAGCTGCATTGGGGGAAAACAGTAGTGCCTGAACTTCTGTATGGCGGCGCCATAGACCATTTGATTCTCGACAGTGCGCTCAGATGGGTCGCGGCGCCAGACAGCTGAACTTCAGGTCCAGGCCACTGCTATTTTCCACTGAGACCTAAGATCTCAGGTTTCAGTGACGACCATATACCTACAGGGAATATAAATGGTCGTCACCAAAAACCGAGATCTCAGGTCTCAGTGGAGCATAGCCGTGGCCTGAACCTAAGGTTCAGGTACGACTGTTTCCCCCGATGATCTCCATACAAAAAGAAGACACATGTCTACTCGTAGTGACGTCACATTTATACAGGGTGTCCCAACTCCCACTGTCTTTGAATCGCAGGTCACGCAAAGACAGTGGGACACCCTGTACAGGGTATCACTAGCTGAGCCGCCACTCCACGGAGTTTAGTGTTACTAGGTCGATAATAATAATGGGGAGGTGCACAGCTGCAGCAGCAACAAGAACAGGGATCTTAGGGGTCCGGATTTATGAAAAGCATGGTTCTGATTTCCTACCGTCTTATAGAGATTTTCATGCTGAAAAAGAAGATACCATTCTTTTTTCTCTACGATATCGTTTAGTAGATTAAGTGGGCTCATAAATGAATGGGGTCTACTTATAATGCTGACAATTCCCCCAAGCGCGGTCTGTCGCTCTCCCCCCGGGTAAAGGGTCACGTGATATGGTCGCTGAGTGAGTGCGGCTTCTTAATTAGCTCTTGAGTACACAGTTACACACGTTTGTAATTCAAGATGCTTCGCCCATCCTATACCGTATATCTCCCACATTTCAAGCGACATGTCAATGTGGGTTCAGATAGGGACCTGAATGTGAATATGAACATGGTTCAACTGGTCCTATTTTAATTTTTGACACAATTTTGAAATACTTAGACGATTCAGATAGAGAGCTCCATAGGAGTTAAACTCAATATAAATTCAATATGAATCATTTATAAACTAAAACATCTCAGAACTCGGTTGTATTTTTAAACTAGAAGTAGAAATAAATGTTAGATGTATTGCTCACCTTGCCGAAAAATTTGGAGTCTGACATGAACGTCTCAGTAAGAAGTGACCAGACAAAGTTATCCTTCTTTTCCTGTATATATCTCATGACCTTTCTCGTCAGTTTTACCAGTGAAGTCAAGGACCTGCACAAAATATGCAACTTGTAATAATATGCATTTTAATTATTATAAAGCATATCCATCAACAGAAACTGCAACAATTTCAAACTCAAAAATAAACTTACGAAACAACATTGGATTTAAGAACGGCATCATGTCCCATGTTTCGAAACACAGTGAGTACAACATCAGCGGTGAGTGCGATAGCCTGCTTAGTTATGTCTGATTTTGCGACACCAACAAGATCCTCGGCACAGACAGCTCTGAAATGGGCTAAAACTTCTCTCTTCGTAAGGTAGTTAGAAAGATTTGAAATCTTTTCACTACCGATCTCATTATTGAAAGCATCTCCGAACGACATGTGAACAAATTTACGGAATAGATAGAAAACTTGTGCATCATGTCCTATATAAATATAGCTTGGAATAGGGTGTGATTCAGACTGATTGGTTCGGAAGCTGGGGTATTTTGGAAGCTGGGGTATGGTTCCGGAACTCTGCATTTGAGCTCAGCCTCACACTGTCTGTATTATTTCAAAATTGTGTCAAAAACTGAAATAGGAACAGTTGAATTGTATTCATATTTAAATTCGGGTCCCTTTCTAAACCCACATTGACATGTCGCTTGAAATGTGGGAGATATACGGTATAGGATGGGCGAACCACAGTGTGTAACTGTGTACTCAAGAGCTAATTAAGAAGCCGCACTCACTCAGCGACCATATCACGTGACCCTTTACCCGGGGAGAGAGCGACAGACCGCGCTTGGGGGAATTGTCAGCATTATAAGTAGACCCCATTCATTTATGAGCCCACTTAATCTACTAAACGATATCGTAGAGAAAAAAGAATGGTATCTTCTTTTTCAGCATGAAAATCTCTATACGACGGTAGGAAATCAGAACCATGCTTTTCATAAATCCGGACCCCTACAGGGATCTGTGTGCTTTCACATGGGCCCCGCAACATTTGGTACCTCTCCGACGTATAATATATGACATAAATGCGGCCTCTCTCCACCATTTGGCAGCCATGATAAGTTCAGCTGATAAGTTATTGTTTGGCGATATAATATTGTTTTGTAGTTTTGTACACACCACTTCGCAGATTCTAGTGTGTAGGTACCGTATAATATGAAGGGGTGAAACGTGCCCAGCGCTCAGTTACAATGAGAAACTAGTGGTCAATGATAGTCGTTCCACCGCTGTCAGGCCAATGCTCTGACCACAGTTCTCGCGCGCTCCGTTGAGAGAAACGAGAATGGGTCAGGCCAATGCTCTGACAGTTCCACCGTATTAAATGATCTTTGTGGTGTTCCAGTATGTCCCAGCTGCCCAAAAACTTTGTCAATGTATAGTGTGACACTATCTCTCTGATCTGCCTATTATAGAGGCTGTCTCTCGTTCCAGCTCTTATCTTGGGGATGTCGCTGCTGTCTATCTCCCTGTTTATGAGCTGTACCTCTGCAAGTGCTTCACAATAGCACGTGCTAGCGGTATCACTTAATACTATAAGGGGGGGTGGGGTGGTATCTGGTTTTCTTTCATCGATAACACTGCAAGGTCGAGCCATGCTTTCTACAAAAATTGGTGCGATGTGCCCAAACAATGTTTTCTTTCTGGCCGTTCACATTCTTTTTTAATCCCAAAGTTATTGTGAATTATGATGTTGTGTTGTTGTACAAATTAAAACATGAATCATGAATCATGTTATGTCAAATTATGTTATGTCAAATTATATTCATCACCAATTAAATGCCTATTAGTTTTCCAGACTAACCACATTTGCATTTTCATTGCTTTTTTTTCTTTTGTATTCCTCGGAATTAGTTCGCAATTATACTATCCCTATGAGCTGCCTTTTTTTCCTGTAAAATTACCGTGGTAAAACCGCATCAGCTGTATTCCGCAGGCAAAGGCATGGTACGTGTACAATTTTATTATACTTGTCAGGCGCTCGTTGACCACTGTACAGAATGAAAGTTTTACATAGTGAAATAAAGCCATTCTGTTTTGTTAATAACACGTACAATTCTATTCGTTGAAACAGCATTATATGGCGGGTTTTATCACCACGCAATTCATTAGCTTCCACTACTGCCTTTGTATAATATGCACATATGTATATATTAGTACGCTGCTTTGGCGAGGCGATGAGTATAAACAAAAGTAAGCATAATAAATATCTTTCATTTCTCCCGCTCGATATATTTCCATGCCGTAGTATGAATCCCAAAATTTCCGGTTAAACTCACACGTCATCTTTTCACAATTTAGCTGATTATTAGTAAAATATACTCACTACTATTCCACAGCTTCACAAAAGATTAAGTTCAAGAGCAGCACCTTGTCATGGTAGCTGGGTTATGAACCCCCCCCCCCCCCCCTGCTGATATTTCCCGCAGTCTACTGTCACAGTAGAGGGAATTATCTGATATACTGTCACAGTAGAGGGAATTATCTGATATACCACAGTGGTATATCAGATAATTCCCTCTATATTATTATAGTGGGTGGTGATTCATTACAGGCACGTGTTCCTCACAGTCACACAGCTTTGCGTGAACCCGGGAACCCCAGCTCTTACTTGAGAGTCGAGACTCATTATGTTGTTCCTCACGGCAGCTCTTACTTGAGACTCTGTACGTTCACTGTTCCTCACTGCTCACAGCTTTGAACCCCGGCCTCTTACTAGAGACGACAGTAATGAAATTGGAGTTACTATAGCTATGAAAACTTGGTTATTCTCATTAAAATATTCTACTTGTTCTTTTTCTTTGTAAAGTATGACCTGTGTCGCCTCTTGGTATCGAAGACACCTTCCCGGCAAGGGAGGGTAACTTCGTTACCAATGTCGCCTCTGTTTATATTAGTTTGTGAAAACTGGAAATTGGATGATCTCTGAAGGCACATCGATTGTCTATCCTTTAGTTTTTTTGTGTTTGGGCATTTATGGCTCTCCATCTAACTATATCTAATGCAAATTTGGTCGGAAATGTGACACCCTATCGTCAGTGTGACGACGTGATCCGTCAGTGTGACGACGTGATCCGTCATTATGACACTTGATCCGTCAGTGTGACGACGTGATCCGTCAGTGTGACGAACGTGATACCGTCATGTGACGACGTGATTCGTGGTATCACGTATCACAAGTGCTAGAGAACTGCTTGCAAACTAGAGGGGTCACATCAACAAAACATAAAAGGGAGAGAAGAAGAGAGAGGAAAAAGATGGGATCACATAGCATATACATATAGCGAGAGAGAAAGAGAGAGGGAGAGACAGTGGGACAGAGAGGCCACAGAGAGACAGAGACAGAGAGAGACAGAGACAGAGACAGAGAGAGACAGAGAGATGGAGAGAGATAGAGAGAGACAGAGAGATAGAGAGAGACAGAGACAGAGACAGAGAGAGACAGAGAGATGGAGACATCGAGAAAAAATATGGAAACAGATCCCTCGATTTGCGATCGGTACGATCGCCCCAGTTTTGCTAGTTCTTTTAATTGTATTTTGAGATCTATTTTAGCTGCGATGACTCGATTTCACATGTTTCATGGGAATTCTACAGTTGACAGGATAAACGTTTTGTTTCCTGTTAGAAATCATGACAAGCTTGAATAAGAAATAATACATAATTCCTAAACAATATTAGCTGTCATTCGGCTATTTCAATACGGCTCTCCAATGCAATGAACTGTTCTTCAAACTAGGAAACTCTAGGAATCTGCAGTAGTTCCCTTTAAGGAAACTCTAGTTTAAGGAAAACATATATCCCTCTGGAAACTCTAGTTCCATTTAGTTTAAGGAAAACCTATATCCCTCTGGAAACTCTAGTTCCATTTAGTTTAAGGAAAACCTATATCCCTCTGGAAACTCTAGTTCCCTAGGAAAACCTATATCCCTCTGGAAACTCTAGTTCCATTTAGTTTAAGGAAAACCTATATCCCTCTGGAAACTCTAGTTCCCTCGGAAAACCTATATCCCTCTGGAAATTCTAGTTCCCTAGGAAAACCTATCCCTCTGGAAACTCTAGTTCCCTAGGAAAACCTATATCCCTCTGGAAACTCTAGTTCCCTCCTCGGGAAAAAGACACCATTGACGGATCAGGGAGCTGTAACTTTACCCGGGTGTTACATTGACCATCATACTTCCACAAAATACTACTTTAACACATCGCCGCACTGTCGTTTTGAGCATGAGTCTTGCTCTCCCACGTCATGTAGCTGACAGGTAAATGCTTTGGTAGGGTCGTAGGTAATTTTAGCTTGTAGGTAATTTTGAATAATTGGAGATCTTATTAATTTTAACTTGTATAGGTAATCTTGAATAATTGGAGATCTTGTTATGTATTATTTAACGCTCTTTAGCGGCAAACAGTTCGGTAGGCTATTCGATCTCTCATGCAGAGCAACTGGCCTGGGGAGTCCTAACATCTGTTTTTACCACATCGGCCATATTCGGTAAGATTTTCTAATTTTGGGGGAAACAGTCATGCCTGAATCTGACTCTGAGGTTCAGTCACGACTGTCTCCCCCTGATGAATACCTTCCAGCGCCTGTGCCACAACATCAACCTAGGCATGGGGGATTGGGACATAAACGGGACCCAAAAATTGTGTTTTGTTCAAACCCTTTTTATTTTTCAAAAAAAGTTTGGAACGAAAACAGGGTCGAACAAGTCGATGACAGTTTACATAGTATTTCTATGTTTTACAATTATTGGTCTAAAGATACATGAAAATTAGAATTAATTCAGCTAACTTTGGTGTTGAATTTCCTCCATAGCATTTCATATAGCTAGAGGGACCGGCAGGTGCACAGTTGCTCGACAGTCTATTTCTGGCTGCTATTCTGCTGCTATTCTGCTGCTATTTCTGGCTCTAGCTATTTCTGCTGCTAGACCTATTTCTTTCTGGCTGCTAGACCTATTTCTGGCTGCAAGCAGCCAGAAATAGTTTAGCAGCCAGAAATAGATTTTAGCAGCCAGAAATAGGGTCTAGCAGCCAGAAATAGGGTTTCTCTCACGTGATCTCTCTATCTCTGTATGGGATACAAGAGACGAATTGGTGAAGTGATTCGGTATATGCAACTAATTGGGTATGGGATACGGGAGACGAATCGGTGAAGTGATTCGGTATCTGCAACTAGTTGGGTATGGGATACGAGAGGCCTGAGGCACCTCTTTTGTTTTATCGGTCCCCTAGTATAGCCCGACTGAGGACTACACCATACTCGATCTGCAACTAATTTGGTAGGTCCCGTATCCCATACCCAATTATTTCATATACTAATTACTTCACCGATTCGTCTCTCGTATCCATACAGAGATAGAGAATCACGTGAGAGAAACCCTATTTCTGGCTGCTAAATCATTTCTGGCTGCTAGAACCCATTTCTGGCTGCTAAAATCTATTTCTGGCTGCTAGACCTATTTCTGGGTGCTTGCAGCCAGAAATAGGTCTTGCAGCCAGAAATAGGTCTAGCAGCCAGAAATAGCAGCCAGAAATAGCAGCCAGAAATAGCAGCCAGAAATAGACTGTCGAGCAACTGTGCACCTGCCGAGGGACCACCCTCCTCAAATATAGGGGAAAATAATGGCAGCTTATGCATCCGGCCCCAAGTTTGCTCTGCCGGGGTGGGGGGGGGGGGGGGCAACACTCTCTCTCTCTCTCTCTCCCCGCACTCCCCTGGCTCCGCCGGGGGTGGGGGGGGGGCAACACTCTCTCTCTCTCTCGCACTCCCTGGCTCCACCGGGGGTGGGGGGGGCAACACTCTCTCTCCTCGCACTCCCCTGGCTCCACCGGGGTGGGGGGGGGGCAACACTCTCTCTCTCCTCGCACTCCCCTGGCTCCACCGGGGGGGGGGGGGGGGGGCAACACTCTCTCTCTCTCTTCGCACTCCCCTGGCTCCGCCGGGGGGGGGGGCAACACTCTCTCTCTCTCCTCGCACTCCCCTGGCTCCACCGGGGTGGGGGGGGGCAACACTCTCTCTCTCTCTTCGCACTCCCCTGGCTCCGCCGGGGTGGGGGGGCAACACTCTCTCTCTCCTCGCACTCCCTGGCTCAACCGGGGTGGGGGGGCAACACCTCTCTCTCCCACACTTATCCCCTGGCTCCACCGTGTGGGGGGGGCAACACTCTCTCTCTCCTCGCACTCCCCTGGCTCCACCGTGGTGGGGGGGTGGGGCAACACACTCTCTCTCCTCTCTCTCTTCGCACTCCCCTGGCTCCGCCGGGGTGGGGGGGGGGC
>CM035359.1:880022-937285 GCA_020137815.1 Hormiphora californensis
CTGAAGAAACCTGGAAATAGCGAACCTACAAAAAAGCAAAAAGTTGAAGCTATTAGTAACAAGAAAAGTGTCAAAACAATAAACTCTGGTTCCTGCATCCGGCAGTTTTCACGCCCACCCATCCAACAGACATCTGCAAAAGTACTTCCAGGATCAAAGCATCCTCCTGATGGCCTCTCTCCCGGTGGAGTCCAAACCGGAAATGGTGGAAAAATGAAAACCAAGCCAACATATAAACCCCAGCCCCGGTCGCCCAACAGACATGCACTGGGTTTGATTGATTTTGAGAAAATACGAACGACCGCTAGAACCAGAGCCAAGAGACCAGATGGATCGCCACTCAGTCGTGGGGGAAGTAGAAGTGGCTCCCCTCAGGTAGTGATTCAGGATGTTATAAAGAAGGAAATGGTTAACGGGGTTGATAATATCAACAGCTGTCCTGATATTAAGGTTAACATTGCAGTCTCTCCAGATGTTAACACCAAGGTTAACATGGTTCCTGAGGTTAACACCAAAGTTAACATGGTTCCTGAGGTTAACACCAAAGTTAACATAGTTCCTGAGGTTAACACCAAAGTTAACATGGTTCCTGAGGTTAACACTAAACTTAACATGGTTCCTGAGGTTAACACCAAAGTTAACATAGTTCCTGAGGTTAACACTAAAGTTAACATGGTTCCTGAGGTTAACACCAAAGTTAACATGGTTCCAGATGTTAACACTAAACTTAACACAGAGAACATGCAACTAAACAACATGGCAGGATCACAGCTGCAGCCACACAGTATTCAACAGATTCAGGAGAACACAGATGGTGGACCAACAAACCTGAAGGGAATCTTCTTGGTCAAGGTTGTGCCAATTGTAAGTATAGGTTCCCTTTATTATGGGATATTATATTGTGTAAATACACAATTGGGGTGACAAGTCCCACGTTTACTGAAACAGTTGTAGTGCATGCCTTAATATATAGCTATCCCTCTCTCTCTCCCTATCTCTCTCTCTCTATCTAATCTATCTCTTTCTCTCTCTTTATCTCTCTTCCTCCCTTTCTACAGAAATGTCATCTCAACTCTTCCAATATGTGCCGATATGTGTAATTCACTGATAGTGCACAAAGTAGCGACATGCTGATACTTCTTGAGTTTTATCCAATAGCTGCAGATTGTTACACACAAGAGCACTCTCTCTCACTCTCTCTCACTCTCTCTCTCTCTCTCTCTCTCTCTCTCTCTCTCTCTCTCTCTCTCTCTCTCTCGCTCGCTCTCTCTCGCTCGCTCTCTCTCTCTCTCTCTCTCTCTCTCTCTCTCTCTCTCTCTCTCTCTCTCTCTCTCTCTCTCTCTCTCTCTCTCTCTCTCTCTCTCTCTCTCTCTCTCTCTCTCTCTCTCTCTCTATCGTTTTTACTCGGCGTGGGTGGTTGTTATTTTGGGGGCCATGCGTGACCACCTTCTTATTACCGACATGAGGCATGTGTGTGCCTAACTGTTGCCTAACTCCCCCCCCCCAAAGGAGGGTTGCTGGTTAGAAACTATCAAATCCTAATACCTGACATCCTTTTTATTTAGGTGAATCCTGTCCGAAGTGCACCTACACCAGTGCCTACAAAAAAGACTTTACGACAAATTCTACCCGCTCCAGCTCCGAGACCACCGCAAGTTCCACCGCCCATTGCAGGCCCTCAAAAGCAGCCACTTCTGGTGCTAAAACTCACTGAAAAACCAACCCCAGGTAAATTTGAGATTGATAATAAACGGCAACTATTATCTTGCAAACTCATTTATTATCAGATTCCTTGCTATAACACCCAATCCCCATCAGATCCTGTCCCGGCAGTGGTCATGAAGGGAGTTAGGACTTATGGGGGTGGAAGTGGGACAGCAGGTGGTGCACCCTCCCCTGGACTAGGAGGGGGAGTAGGACAGAAGAAGAGACGGAGCTGTGAGGATGAATTTGATGAAGTAAAGTGAGAGAGAGAAGGAGAGTTTGTTACTTTAACTAAAGGGAGAGTTTGTTACTTTAACTAGAGTGAGAGGACAGAAGAAGAGAGAGGGTGATGTGAACACTTGGAACAATCTTGAAAGCATTTGAGATTTGAAGATTGTAATGATAAAGCGAGGAAGAGAAGAGAAGTTGTGAAAGAACTTTTTGGGTATTTAAACAGTAACTAGTACTAAGTGACGTGGCTGTGTTTAGGTCTTAGGACTCTTGACTAAAAAACCCTAACAGCATTTATTTTTTTGATAATCGTTTTTGTGCGTTTGTTTGTTTTTGTTTGTCTATTGTGTGTTTGTGTGTGTGTGTGTTTGTGTGTGTTTGTGTGTGTGTGTGTCTGTTCATGTAACTGTTTGTGTGTGTGTGTCCTTGTGAGTTTTTCTGTTTTCTGTTTTCGTTGTGTAAAAACAAAACCTGAAAAAAAGAGAAAGAGTCCATTCGTTTATAATTTTCCACAATTGTAATTTCTTTATTCGCCCCCTTTACTTGAAATATATCAATCGTTTGGCGAGACTAAGTTGTTGAGCTGAGGTAACAAGATAACTGTTCGATTGTGTAAACGATATATATTACCGCTCCCAAATATGTTTAGTTTTATACAATCCCATTATTATTAATCCCTGTTTGTCACACTTTCTTGAAACGATCTTGTACTTCAATTTACCCTTAATCCCACGAATAAATCGTTTCTATTTCTTTAGACCCTGATCCCTTGCAGTCAACCCTCTATTTACCGGGATCTGTGGGGGTAGGAGTTATTTGTACGGCAAATCTATGTTTGAACGGTGTATATAACTCCATGTTATATATGGATATAATAATATAAGATAATATATATATTATCTTATTAAGCCAAAAACTAATGAAATTAGTTGGCGGGAAAGGTGGCCCACTTACACTTTGGGGGGGGGGTTTTTCCGGGTTTTGGGGGGGGGGGGGAATTTTTTGGGGGGGAAAAAATTTTTTTAAAAAAAAAAATTTTTTTTTTTGGGGGGGTTTAAAAAAAAAAAAAAATTTTTTTTTTTAAAAAAATTTAAAAAAAAAAAAATTTTTGGGGGGGAAAAGGGGGGGTTTTTTTTTTTAAAAAAAAGGGTTAAAAAAAAAAAAAGGGGGTTTCGGGGGTTTTTTTGGGGATTTTTTCCCCTTTTTTTTTTTTGGGGGTTTTTTTTTTTTTTTTGGGGTTTTTTTTTTTTTTTTTTTGTTTTTTTTTTTTGGGGGGGTTTTTTTTTGGGGGGGGGGTTTTTTTTTTTTTAAAAAACCCAAAAAAAAAAAAACCCCTTGGTTTTTTTTTCCCCGGGGTTTTTTTTGGCCCCCAAAATTTTTTTTAAACGGGGGGGTTTTGGGGGGAAAAAAAACCCCCCAAAAAAAAAAAAAAAAATTTTTTTTAAAAAAAAATTTTTTTTAAAAAAAAATTTTTAAAATTTTTTTTTTTTTCCCCCCAATTTTTTTTTCCCCCCCCTTTTTTCCCCCCCCCGGGGGGGTATTTTGGGGGGGGGGGGGTTTTTGTTTGAATTTTAAAACCCCTTTTTTTAAAAAAAAAAAATTTTTTTAAAAAAAAAAAAATTTTAAAAAAAAACCCAAATTAAAAATTTTCTTTTAAACCCCCCTTTTTTTTAAAAAAACCCCCAAACCCCCCCCTTTTTTTGGGGGCCCCCCCTTTCTTTTTTCCCCCCCCCCTTTTTTTTTTCCCCCCGGCCCTTTCCCCTTTTTCCCCCCTTTTTCCCCCCCCTTTTTTTTTTCCCCCCCCTTTTTCCCAATTTTTTTTTTTCCCCCTTTTTTCCCCTTTTTTGTTTTTAAAAAATTTTTGGGGGCCCCTTTAAATTTTTTTTTTTTTTTTAAAATTTTTTTTGGGGGGGGAAAATTTTTTTTTTTTTTAAAAAAAATTTTTTTTTCAAAAGGAAACCTTTTTTTTTTTTTGGGGTTTTGGAAAAAAATTTTTTTAAAAAAAAAAAATTTTTTTTTAAACCCCGGGGGTTTTTAAAAATTTTCCCCCCCAAAAAAAAAAGGGGTTTTTTTTTAAAAAAATTTTTTTTTTTTTTTTTTTTGGGAAAAAAAATTTTTCCCCTTTTTTTTGGGGGAAAAAAAAAAGGGGATTTTTTATTTTTTTTGGGTTTTGAAAAAATTTTCCCCCCCGGGGGGTCCCCCCCCGGGGGGTTTGGGCAAAAATTTTTTTTCCTTTCCCCCTTTTTTTAAAAGGGGGGCCCCCCCAAAAATTTTAAAATTTTTGGGCCCCCTTTTTTTAAACTGCCGGTTCCCCAAATAAAAAAAAAAAAAAGGGGGGGGGGGTTTTTTTTTGGGTTTTTTTAAAAAAAACCCCAAAAACCCCTTTTTGTGGGGGGGGTTTTTAAAAAGGGGGGGGGTTTTTTTCCCCTTTTTTTTTTGGGCCAAAAAAGGGAAACCCCGGGGCCCTTTTTTCAATTTTTTTTTAAAATTTTCACCTTTTTTTTTTTTTTTTTTTGGGGTAGGGGGAAAAGGGGGGGTTTTTTTTCCCTTTTTTTTTTTTTTTTCCCCCTTTTGGGGTTTTTAAAAAATTTTAAACCTTTTAAATTTAAATTGGCCTTTTTTTTTTTTTTAAAAAAACCCTTTAAAAAATTTAAGGGGTTTTTTTTTTTTTTTAAAAAAAAAAAAAATTTTTTTGGGGGCCCCTTTTTTTTTCCCGGAAAAATAAAATTTTTTTTTTGGGGGGGGAAAAAAATTTTTTTTAAAAAAAAAAAAGGGGTTTTTGGAAAAAAAAAACCTTTTTAATTTTTTTGGGGGTTTTAAAAATTTTTTTAAAAATTTTTTTTTTCCCCAAAAAAATTTTTTTTTTTCCCCCCCTTTTTTTTTTAAAATTTTTCCCCCCAAAAACCCCCAAAAAACCCCCCTTTTTGGGTTTTAAAAAGGGGGGGGGGTTTTAACCCTTGGGGGCCCCCAATTTTTTTTTTTTTCCCCTTTGGGGGTTTTTTTTTTTTTAAAAAAATTTTTAAAAAAAAAAAATTTTTTAAAAAAAAATTTTGGTTTTTTTGGGCTTTGGGGGGGGGAAAAAAACCCCCCCCAAAATTTTTTTTTAAAAAAAAAAAAAAAGGGGGGTTTTTTTGGGGGGGGGGTTTTTTTTTTTTTCCCCCTTTTAAAAATTTTTTTGGGGGGGGGAAAAATTTAAAAATTTTTTTGGGAATTTTTTTTTTAAAATGTTTTTGGGGGGGGGGGGTTTTTTTTTTTTGGGGGGGGTTTTTTGGTTTTAAAAAATTTTTTCCCAAAAAAGGGGAAACCTTTTTGGTTTTTCCCCCCTTTTTTGGGGGGGGGGGGGGGTTTTTTTGGGGGGGGGGGGGGGGGGGAAAAAAAAAAGGGGGGGGGGAAAAAAAAAAGGGGGGGGAAAAAAAAAAAACCCCCCGGGGGGGGGGAAAACTTTTTTTTTTTAAAAAATTTTTTTTTTTTTTTTTAAAAAAGGTTTTGGCCCCCCCCGGGATTTTTAATAAGAACCAATTTGGGGGGGGGGTTTTTTAAAATTTGGGGGGGGAAAATTTTATGGGGTTTAAAAAGGGGGGGTTTTCCCCAAATTTTCCCAAACCCTGACCCAAAAACCCCCAAAAAAAAAAATTTTCCCTTCCAAAAAAAATTTTTTTAAAAAAATTTTTTTTTTTTTTTTGGGGAAAAAAAAAAAACCTTTTTGGTTTTTCCCTTGGGCCCAAATTTTTTTTCCCAAAAAAAAAAAAATTTTTTTTTTTTAAAAAAAAATTTTTCCCCCCCCCAATAAAAATTTTTTTTTCCCCCCCCTTTTTAAAAATTTTTTTTAAAAAAAAAAAATTTTTTTTTTTTGGGTTTTTTAAAAATTTTTTAAAAAAACAGGGTTTTTGATTTAAATTTTAAAATTTTTTTTAAATTTTTTGGGGGGGGGAAAAACCAATTTTTTTTAAAAAAACCGAAAACCTTTTTTTTTTAAAAAATTTTTTTCCCCAAAAAAAAAAATTTTTTTTTGGGGGGAAAAAAAAAAAATTCCCCTGCCCTTTTTTTCGGGAAAAAAAAAACCCCTTTTTTTTTCAAATTTGGGGGGGAAACCCCAAATTTCCCCCGGGGGCCCCCAAAAAATTTTTATTCCCCCCCCCCCGGGGGTTTTTCCCCAAAAAAATTTAAAAAAAAGGGATTGTCTTAGAAGTAAATGTTCTGAATTCTGATTTGGTGGTTTGATTCAAGCATTAAGTACTGTTGACTAGGCAACCTCGTGATTAGTTGATAAGAACCAACTGGGTGACGAGGGGTATGTTAAAACCTAGCTTGAAGGGGATAATTTGATGTGTTGATAAGACATGGGAATTCTCCCGAATTCTCTCAAAGCATGACCATTACAATGGTAATACGCAGACAAGGTAAGGTAACCATGAAGCGGCTGCTGGAAGTGGAATTTGATTGTACACTAAATGTTTAGCAGGCGAGTCAGTGAGTCTGTATAGTATGGAAAGTGAAACCTACCAATTCAAATGTTGTAACCCATGAATGTCTGTAAGAGAGTTAAGTGACAAAAATATCTGTCAAGATGTTTTAATACCCTTCAAAATATTTATCCGCCCTACCAACCCACGTACATGATAAGTTTGACTAGGGGAAGTCCCCCCCCCCTTTAAAGATATATATATTCCAACGGGTAACAAGTCCCGGATTCGCTATAAAACTGTTGTCATGTGTATTCGTTAATATATGTTACCAAATAATAACACGTGGTCTATGATACAACCATCTGAATAAGATTGGTTCAGGTGATGGAGGTTATGTAATTAATCAATTTATTATACCCCCCAGAAAGAGGCCGATTAGTTCCGTGTTTAATGTGGAAAGTGATGAAGAAGATAGTGATATGGAGCAGCAGCAGCAGAAAGCCAAAACAAAGAAGGATGGGTTTAAGAATATGAAACGTCAGGCTAAACTTGACATTCAGCGTGCCCTTGAGGTCAGATATATAATACTGATAACCCTTTGAGTCCCTTAGCATATATGCTGATCCATATTCCGGTCGGACCCCGATTTACCGGAAACCCGGTTTCCCGGAAGGATACTTTTCCACCGAGCATCCCGGTAAATCGTGGTCCAACTGAACATACACTTAGAATGCATGTATATGCACTTAGAATTTACGGTTTGGATTTCTCATTCAAAACTTAAAATTGAGTGTGTATTCTTACCCCACTGGCCACTGCTCGTAACATGTAATATGTAACATGTAACATGTATTACCCTCTTTGACAGGACGATCCAACAGTCTACCAATATGATGAGATATACGATGATATGAAGGAGGAAAAGGCACAAAAGATAACCCTTGCCAAACAGGATAAAACGTCAAAGTATGCCAAGAATTTGCTGAGAAATGCAGCAGTGAGAAAACTACAAAATGACAGGTAACAACTTCACCACTTAGTCCACGTCAGGGACCGACCGAATCAGGAAATACTGGTCCCTGATTGGCTGATAACCAGTCACGTGACCTAAATAACGAGTTCTGATTGGTTGTTTACTTGTTTCGGTAATAAAAAAGTCAAGTTAACCAAAAGAATGTTTCGAGCATATTCAATTCGGTGACTCTGATAACTTATCTAGATTATATCCGAGTTCATATATATAATTTCTCCCCAGGCACTTTGAAAGGAAATGTCAGAAAGAGCTTGAGGACGAGGGGGACGAGTTCGCTGACAAGGAATCCTTTATTACGGGGTCCTACAAGAAGAAACTAGAGGTATGGAAGATGGAGAGATGTCTCTGTCTCTGTCTCTGTCTCTCTGTCTCTGTCTCTGTCTCTCTCTCTTCTCTCTCTCTCTCTCCGCTCTCGTCTCAGTCGCTATCTCTCTACCTCGCTCTCTCTCTCTCTTCTCTCTCGACTCTCTCTCTCTCTCTCTCTCTCTCTTCTCTGTCTCTGTCTCTGTCTCTGTCTCTGTCTCTGTCTCTGTCTCTGTCTCTGTCTCTGTCTCTGTCTCTGTCTCGCTCTCTGTCTCTGTCTCTGTCTCTGTCTCTGTCTCTGTCTCTGTCTCTGTCTCTGTCTCTGTCTCTGTCTCTGTCTCTGTCTCTGTCTCTGTCTCTGTCTCTGTCTCTGTCTCTGTCTCTGTCTCTGTCTCTGTCTCTGTCTCTGTCTCTGTCTCTGTCTCTGTCTCTGTCTCTGTCTATGTCTCTGTCTCTCTGTCTCTGTCTCTGTCTCTGTCTCTCTCTGTCTCTCTGTCTGTCTCTCTCTCTCTCTCCTCTCCTCTCTCTCTCTCATCTCTCTCTCGTCTCTCTCTCTCTCTCGCGCTCCTCTCATCTCATCTCTCTCTCTCTCTCTCGTCATCTCTCTCTCTCCTCTCCTCTCTCTCTCTCTCTCTCTCTCTCTCTCTCTCTCTCTCTCTCTCTCTCTCTAGCTCTCTAGCTCTCTTCTTAAAAGTCACCAATATATCTGTTTCTTAGGAGCTTGAAATACTTGAAAAGGAGCACAAAAAGATGGAGGAGGAAGATAGACGGAATGATGTGACAAAGAAACACGATCTTACTGATTTCTATAGGTATTCTAAAAAGCTAGAATGTTCTATCACAATTGTTTCTCTCCCTATTTTTAGCTGGTTGAGGGGAGTCAAATCTATTTCCTCCCACTGGGTTAAATCTTGAACGTCTGTCCCAAAAAATAATCAATTTTATTCGCCACGATCTTCTTCAGGAATATACTCCAGCAACGAACAACGGAAATAACAGAATCATCATCCACCGCTGCTGCAGTTCAAGAAACACCCCTTCCAACAACAGAAACCGCTGCTACATCATCAAGTGCAACAGAAACCATTAAGAAACCAAGTACAAACAGATCGTACAGGAGGAAGCAGGCCACTGGAGAAACAGGGAGAACCACAGCTCGGCATGATTCAACGAGTGATAGCGGTCAGAGTGAGCCAGAACCTGAGATCAAACAGGAAGTGGTCGATGAAGAAGAAGAGAAACCGGCAACTGATCAGAGTGCTGTTGCTAAGGACGCAGGATTGGTTGCTAAGGACTCAGGATTAGTTGCTACGGATTCCGTTCCCAAGGTGAAAGAAGAGCCTCTTGATCATGATGATAGAGACGATTCAGATGATAGCTCAGACAGTGAAGAAGATGACGTGAAACCCAAACAAGATAACGACATCAAGGCTGAGGAATCAGAACAGATACCAGAAACACCCCAAGCCCTACTGACAGAAGAGGAGCAGAGGGAGTACAGGATTAAACTAATTAAGGAAGCGTGTAAGAAACGGAATACTGAGGAGACGATACAAGATGCGGTGGCAAGGTATTGGAAGAGAAGAAGTGATGGACTATGTACACCAGTTATTGCTGCCAAGTGATTTATACAATTCGATACAACATGACGTGATATATCTATCTCAAATCATAACAAGAATTATTGCATTATGTATTCATAATGCTGTGTTTCCCTGCCCTACCGTTTCACATGTCAGTGACATTGTCACTGCCAACAGGATCAAGGCTTGGTCATAATGTAATGTGAGATGCATACGATCTAGCTGTCAGTATACTTCTCACATAGCTTAGAGTTAGCTAACTCCCAATCACATGACACTTGCTAACCAGCTTTTGACATTCCAACTTAACTACTTATCTAACATCTCATACTCTACTCGCAAGATGAAAATGTGTATGTAACACGCGAAATGCACGGCAGAGCATTTCATGTTTTGTTGAGTGGTGCGCGCACACACGTCCATCAAACTGTGTCAATGAGGTGTTTGATGAAGGAGTAGCTCGTCACTGTGTGCGCGGCTCTAGTTGCTACACCGTTGCCCTCGCAACGAAAGTGTGACCAAAAAATGTCCCTCTACCGATTAGTTAGTATACGAAAATGTCGTTTTCGAATTCTAACCCTGCTATGCCTTTTTACAAAGTAAAAAGGCATCCGGGTGAATGCCTTCGGCATTCACCCGGGCAGGGAAAAAATTTAAGTTTTAATGAATGATAATCCTGGACTTTCTTTTCATGTCTCAGCTTATCTAATTCTGAAAATATACTACAATTGCTAACAATCCCTCCCCAACCGTCTTTTAGCAGAAACCTACTATGCACGGGCGTCTAAAAGTAAAAACCACGGCTGAAAAAGAGGCAGAACGAGCGAAGGAACGAGAGAAAAAGAAGGCAGTATATCTGGGAGCGATGGCTAAAATTCGACACCTTTACAACTCCGGAGATCGTTCAGAGAAGCTGTTGGTTCTTCTTGGCCAGGTTCTGGAGCGGGTACCTGAGTTTACAACTCTGTGGAACTGGAGACGGACTGTGTTGGGAGAACTACTGAAGAAGAGAGAGGAGGTCGGGATTGTAGATAAGGAGAAGGATAAACAACTTCCCTCTTCGGAGATGAAGAAAGAGGATGTGAAGGAGGACGATTGTGAGGATCAGAAGGAATGATAATAACGAAGATGATAACGCGATAGCTGGAAAAATGGAGAAAGAACGGGTTGAGTACCTAATCGAAGGAGAGAAGAAAGAGAAAGAACGTGTTGAGCAAGCTAATCGAAGGGGAGAAGAAGTTTGTCGTGAGGTGTCTTGAGGTCAATCCCAAGGCCTATGCTCTCTGGCTACACAGGCGATGGCTTGTCTGCCTCCATCCCACAGGTGAGAGGATTGTTAGCCCTTTAATTGGGCCCTAAAGAGCTACACCCTTCATGTCAACTGTTCTATCGTTTCGGAATACAGTAATGCGATCTGATATCAGTCGAACCCCGATTAAACGGAATAATTGGTAACGAAATTACCCTCGTAGAGGGGGGATATTGCTAATTCCCTATTATATATCGGGGGAAATCTATCCATCCGGGGATTCCGCTAAATCGTGGTCTGGTAGTTCAGTGTATTTTGATGGTTTACTAAATTCTATTTCCAGATGAGGTGATAAAAAGGGAAATTGATTTGTGTAATCTCTACCTGAAATTTGATGAACGCAATTTTCACTGCTGGGACTATCGCAGGTAAAAAAACAACTGTTATCCATCTAGTTTGTACTTCTATGAGCCAGGCTAATATAGACTATAGACTTGTTAGATCTGCCCTTACCACCCTCACTCTCATTATAGCTGAAGACGTGATACACAGTGATCTCGAAAGCTTGTGTCAATATTTTATGTTTTAGCTATTATCTTTCATACAGACCTCAGACTTTAAATGACACCGTTCTGTCGTGCGGCAGAGTTTGGTACGCTACAAGCTAGAGCCACACACACACACACCCTATATATATCGGGGGAAGATTATCCTGCCGTTAAATCGGGGTTCGACTGCAGTAGTAACTAACTCAATTATTCCCCTGAATAGGTTTGTTGTTAACCTCGGTGGTATCAGTATGGTTGAGGAATTGACGACAACAACAGCGCTGATTGAACGGAACTTCTCCAATTATTCCGCGTGGCATTATAGGAGCACCCTACTGGACACGGGCAGTGCTGATACTGTGAACAAGGAGCTGGAATGGACGCAAAACGCTTACTTCACAGGTAAAATTAAAACTTTAATTAATTAATTAATAACATTAATTAATAACAGAAATCAGGAAGCGTAATTAATTTATATACAGCATCAAAGAAAATGAGTTGGGTTACATTTCTTTTATTTCTTGATAAAACTCCCTTTCGCGCATTATATACATATGGTCACCTTTGCTTGTCAGCACGGTGACTATCAGACATGAAACGTATCTATGAAAAGTTAGTCAAACCTTGATTCATTTTATTCAAGAGTATTTTGCTTGGTAAACCAAGATTCCGATAAAGCAAGTTTCCAGTTAATAGTCTATACCTCAGCTCCGATCGATTTTTGCCCAACAGGGACATAACACTATGTGGTCATGTCCGATAGGCTCGCGAGATCTAGTGATTTTGATAGAAAACGCGCAGTAGAGACTCAATTTTGACCTAGATCCAACCTCGTTGCGCGTTTTTACGTGTAAAACCAGCGCTGACAAGTGCTTTTTTAGCATAAATGTCGCATTTAATACATGACCGCATCGGACCGGTTGCGATGGATAGGTTGCATAGTAATCTCTAGCCCCCTAGCTTTCTTTTGATACCAAAACTTAGGTTGCGCTTTGAACAGAAGCCAGTTTTTGGGCTATAGGACGAACTTTGATGCCGTGCTGTCCTAAACCTGCCGCACTTTCAGCCAAGTTATGGGTAGCAAAATGATCTTTAGTCGATTACCTACAACTGCTACACAATTTCCAGGGTGTTTGACAGCACACGCAAGCGTGCACGCTCCCTGAAAGCGCCTAACAAGATCGCGCAAAACCCCTCAAAACGGAGGATTCCTGTCGGACAAATGCGCGTTTTGACCACATAGTGCATAATTGATAATTGTATGTTTTGATGTTCTCAGCCATACATAGTTTGCGATCTGCATCTGTTTGTTCTGGCCTTTACAATCGGCTGGTGAAGGTCTGACTCACACAATCACCATGGTGACGGTCTGACTCACAATCACCATGGTAACGGTCCGACTCACAATCACCATGGTGACGGTCTGACTCACAATCACCATGGTGACAGTCTGACTCACAATCACCATGGTGACAGTCTGACTCACAATCGGCTGGTGACGGTCACATCCTCGGTTCGGCGGGCACATGGCATTACCTTCCGTTTTCCAATTGCCTCGGTGATGAAATACACAATAGGGTTGACAGCTGAGAGAAAGATGGGAAGAATAACATAAAATACAGTTCCACTCCATTTGAATATACAAACTCGCGCTGAGCATGATGACCTATCTGAGTTATTATCTCCCTTTTCCCCTGAGATATTATCTCCCTTTTCTCCTTTGTTACGACCTGCTCGAGTGCTGTTTGTTGTACCTGCACTGTCGGTTATTGTTGTCCAAAGGCTGAATGTGTATGCGATAAGGAAGACAAGTGACACTGTGTGAAGAAGACTTCCCGCGTTCATTAAGAAGGATCCTGTACGTTATCCTTGTCGTGTCTCTCCCAGATTGACTTGCTGCCATTCCACCTGATTTCCTCAGATGTGATATGGTGAGAAAGATGAAGGCCACGCCAGCAACTTGTAGTATTGACGGTATAGAGAGACTCATTAGCATTGAACCTAGCATGGCGGTTTTACTACCTGCATCACTGCTAAATGGGTTCCAGTTAACTGCCATCACATTGTTAACTGACCACCTGATGTTACCAAGATGTACAGAATAGAAGCAGATCATGATGAGGACTTGGGTGATTGAGACACCGGAACATATGGCAAAAAAACGTTTCTTTGGTTGCATTCGTAGGGGGAACCGAAGTTGAAAGTACCGTGCCGCAAGCATTATTGCGGTCAAAAGGTTTGGAATCAGGATTAAACTGCTTAGGATTACTGAGTAGGATCTTTGTACTGCATCTGTTTCACCCAAATCTCTAGACGGGTCATCTTCACTTTCTGGTAATATGTACCGGAAAGCCGCGTAGATTTGAATGATACTGCTGATAAGATTTAGTAGGGCAATGAGGACGCTGGTTACTCTGTGGACGGTGAAAGGAGCACCCAGGTGCCGGTACAGAACCAGTGGGTTAAGGATCAGCGAGATCAACCCGCACACAACCACAAATAGAAACACACCGAAATCTGGGAAGGTTGTTCCTCCGTCAGATTGAATACTCATCCTACAAGATGAGTGATGAATAAATCTATACATGGGAAGTGGGAATTTAGGACAAATAATTATAATTCAATTATTTAATTCAACTCACAACACACATGGCATGTATGCCCAAAGGGCAAAGACCCCTCATACAGGGTGTTCATTTTGGATCTTTACAAGCGTTGGGCTTCACCCAGAAAAAAGTTGACAAGATTAGGTTATGAAACTTCATACTTGGACTATTCTATACCCTCATTCAAGGTTCCTGGGGGTTTTGGAGCTTTAGGACCCTGGGAAGTGTGTTTTTGGCATCAAAACTACCAGAAGGAATTTTTTGCTGCTGCTGAGACTTTGCTAAAGTGGTTTTTGGGTATTTTCTATGTCAATCCTAAAGTTTCATAGAGATTGGAGGTGTTTTTCAGACTCAAAATTTCGTAAAAAGTGGCTGGAAAGACTCAATTTTAGCCGTTTTTGAGCTGTTTTCGAGCCTTTCCAGCCACTTTTATCGAAATTTTGAGTATGAAAAACACATCCAATCTCTATGAAACTTTAGGATTGACATATAGAATACCCAAAAAACATTTTAGCAAAGTCTCAGCACCAGCAAAAAATTCCTTCTGGTAGTTTTGATGCCAAAAACACACTTCCCGGGGTGCTAGAGCTCCAAAAACCCCAGGAACCTTGAATGAGGGTATAGAATGGTCCAAGTATGAAGTATCATGACCTGATCTTGTCAACTTTTTTCTGGGTGAAGGCCAACGCTTGTAAAGATCCAAAATGAACACCCTGTAGGACACCTCAAAGGACACCGTCATTTACCAAACTACTAGTGTATTACAACTTGTAATACACTATAGTAGTTAGGTAAATTACAAGCTCTTGTAATTTAATACAAGTGGATGAGCTACCTCACCAAGAAATGGCAGAGAGGAAACTTTATTGGGCATGAAGGTGATACGTGAAGCAAATATGAACTCTTTGTGTTGAACTCTGTGTCTGATATATCAGATACTCAGAACACAAAGAGTGAATTGTCTTATCACAATTCATTGCTATATTCTTATTAAGCCTTCTTTTATAAAGTCTCTGGTGAGAGAATATGTCAAGAAAGACATGCCATTAATAATGCTAGCGTGAGCACAATCAAATATCGTTCTCACAGAGTCTTTATAATTATTGTATGTGTTCCATCGACTGAGATATATTCGAGTATCAAAGTCGACACTGAGTCATGACAAATTCAAATATATATATTGCAACATATATTAATTAGTCTCAATATGTCATAATTAATAATTTATATACCAACTCTTTATTATATATCTGATATTAATATCTCAATTGCGCCTCAAGCGGTTTAAAAACCTAGTGCTCAAAAGATACCACAAAAGACTATGTACCTTCTAAAGAACGTCACCACAAAGACAATGTGTATCCAATGGATACTATCCATGCTATAAACGAACAAAAGAACGCTCAGATTTAATTGATATATATATCGAGCTAATTACCAGTACTCATTACCATTACAATATCTTACTAAAAGACTCGCTAACGAGCGCAATGGGCCGTCAGGAAGGTTTAATTGATGTCATGTGTGACACGGATCATTACCATGACAATGAATTGCCTTTGAAACTACTTGCCCTGCTCGACCCTCTCTTTCTCCTCATCAGCCCCGACGGCGAGAGAGGTTTTTTGAAAGAATTAAGAAACTACTGCTAGACTAGGACTAGTAGGAGCGCTTAGGTCATGCACGTGCAAACTCACACGCCACCCGAAATTTAGGTTACTGTCACTCCTGCTGTCCCAACCCTGACGGGCTGGTGACACCGACCGCGGTATAGTAGTAGAGAATTTTCTGAACAATTTTGATTTTAGAGTACATAGTAGAGGAAAAGATGCTCTAGAGACATTTTTGAAAGAGAATATTACAATTCAGAGGGTGCGCCCGAGCCTGAATGAATGCCAACAGAACGGGTTCATGTTCTGATCAGTTTAGTCTTACACGGGTCCACCCAGACTTACAAACTATCAGAACACGGACCCATCTGCGATCATATTACGGACCGGGTAAACCCACTAATTGACCGGTTATGTGTTATGTTTATGAAGGAGCACCGTTTAAATTAGTGCATTTTGTTTACAGACGTTAGCTTAACACTGAAGAGGACATTCTTATGTCGAAACGTTTGTTATAATAGCTATTTGATTTTGAAGAACTGAATCAACGTCTTTTTTCCTGAATGCCTGATTACACGCTAACATACGCGAGACCAGTTCGGAGGTCCAACAGTGGCCCCCACTCCAAGGGTTACTGTCACTCCTTTGCATCGAATCAAAAAATGATCCTCCAGTTTTTTGTAGATCTCGACAAGATCTTTCGAAAACTTGAAAGTTATTTTTTGATTGGAGGTGAAATGAAGGAGCTTTGACAACGTGCCAAAAGGGTGTTGTGCGACTTTTGGCGCGAACTGATCTACCCCCATCAAAAGTTCGCGACGCTAATTCTTGGTTGGCGTCGCGATTAACGTCGCTAAAAAAGCTCATTAACTGCAAGATTCGCGTCGCGAACCCAGGTATTTGCGGCGTTTTCACTGCGTTTTTTCAAAAAAGCAAATTTTTCAGCATTTTATTTTTTCAAAATCAGCTGCTGAAATATGCAAATGCTGAAAAATTTGCTTTTTTTCAAAAAACGCAGTGAAAACGCCGCGAATACCTGGATTCGCGACACGATTCTTGCAGTGAATAAGCTTTTTTAGCGACGTTAATCGCGACGCCAATCAAGAATTAGCGTCGCGAACTTTTGATGGGGGTAAGCGTGATCCTACTATACAATATGTATACAGAATGCACAGATTAGTATCTAGAACTAAAGCAGCTGGGGCCGGCCCATTGTTAGATCGTGACCCATTCATCAAAACAAAATAGACCAGGAAACTTTGAACTGAGAGCAGTGAGAGAGGGAGGTGGTGATTCAGACTCTAACGCGTTTAGAACTATGCAGCTCGCTCCCAAACAATGCGAAGGATGTCCTGAGTCGTCTTTACTGTTATAATATACGTTTATGATCATATATTATAAACGCGTTAGTATGATAAGACAGCAAGGGTGAACACTATATACAAACAACAGCTGTGACTGCTGTATAATTGTAAACACCTGTATAGTGTGTAATGATCTCCAAGGCTCTCTAATATTAGTAATGTTATCTATGATACTTGGCCCAGCTCCCCCAGTATACTAACATGAAGACACGCCTAAAACCATTAGTCTTTAATTAACGAGCAAGGCCAAGGTCAATCGTTTTACTCTCCTACTGAGAGAATAATAACAATAGTTCAGTGCTAAACTATAACTATTGTGACAAGTGAAACAAGGTTTTACAAAATCTAACTAGTGCTAAACTATAACGAAGCTTTGGGAAATGTTTCACCTTGTTGCTCTCAACACACGTTATATATCAGTTTGAAAACAACAAAACAAGGAAACCCATTATATGACGGTCGACGTGTGGCAATCGGCAAGAGTTTTTGGAGGCGTCGCTATTTTAGAGAGCTCAAAAGATATTGCTGATCTAGGTGGGGGATACGTATAACATGTGCCCACCAGTTAAATAACTTGTGGGCACACGTTATATTGCCTTGACATTCGACTGGAGACTGGATCTATATGCGGGCTAAGTGAAGAATCTCCCATCTGTATGCGTGATAATTATACCGGCGGCTGAAATGAAATATAGCTGACAGCTGTGATCCTGCTGCAGACTATTGCCTACAGCAGGAATCGACCGAATCAGGAAATAATGGTCCCTGATTGGCTGATAACCAGTCACGTGACCTAAATAACGAGTTCTGATTGGTTGTTTACTTGTTTCTTTCGGTTCCTGGCCTACAGACTAATGAATGTAACTGTCCACCACTAGAATTATTATTGTTGAATAATTCACAACCACTATTATAGTGACTAGGCATTATCCACTATTCAGTAAATTATGTAATATTGGAATCGGGGCAGCAGCTCCCCCCCCCTTTTCTTCTTTGTGTTTACTGTACCAGAGAAGTTGAAAGAAATATATTCAGGAGCGGGGAGGAGCAGACTGCAGAGCCCCGATCGAATTTTGAGTCATATCTATAGTATTAAAACTGGCAGAATCAGATCAAAAATAAGCAGAATTTAAGCATTTTAGTCCCAATTGTGCTGGAAAAATTCTTTCATCAGATCAGATACACATTGCAGAGAGATTTTATCTTTTGCAGACTGCAGCAGTGTGAAGGAGAGAGAGAGAGAGAGAGAGAGAGGAGGGGGAGAGGGGAGGGAGATGGAGAATATGTGTTGGTTGGCGCCAGTTGTGAGTCGTAGTGCCCGACACACAGTCTAGAGGGGGAAAGGGGAGATTATGAGAGATTCATACATACCATTGCAATGAATTGGCTCTCTCTCTCTCTCTTTTTCAGCGCGACCAGTTCAACCAATCTGCTGAAAATCGTGCTGAAAACTGACCATTTCAACCAATCTGCTGAAAATCGTGCTGAAAACTGTTGTCGGTGCATTACGCAAAACTGGAACATTCCCCAGCATATTCTGTCTCTCTGTCACACACAACCAGCACATAATATCCCCAGATATCTCTCTCTCTCACTCTTCAGTCTTTCACATTCACTGCACCACCTATATTTTCAGCAGAATTTTCAGCACATAATATGTAGATGAAATTTTTGAATTGTAAAAATCAGCATTCTCGTTAAAAAAAATCAGCATCCTGGGAGACATTTCTTTCCAATTGGTTGGCAAATTTTGAATTTTCGAACGGGGCTGCAGAGGGGAGATTAATTTTGATCCTTGGCCAACCAGTGTAAACCTCAATCAGTAACCCTTCATACAGTCGACCAATTGGATCACACACATACATTACATGCATGTTGTTCATGATACTAACTCCTTTATTTCTCAATCATACCTTGATAGTCACTAGAGTCCTCTCCCCTTAGATCTCACTCTTTTGTCTCCTCTCTTTCTATCTCTTTCTCTCTCCATCTCTCTCTCACTATATCTCTCTCCCTCTTTCTCTTTATATCTCTCTCTATCTCTCTCTCCCCCTCTTGCAATTCAACTAATGAGTCAGGGAACAACACCCTAGATGGTATAAAATCAATATAATATATATATATGCTGAGAGTAGTAAGAGCATACACTACACCTTTGTACATACTTGAGAGTAACGGAGAGAATTGAGTCTGAAAGGGGGCATGAAATTGCAAGTTCCCGTGACAAAGTTATTCTCAATCTATCCAAGCTGCTAATGAGGCGTCAGATACAGAAAGTGCTAATATATGTTGGCAAACTTCCAAACCTAGGAATACCCCTTTACAAAACATATTCCCCAAGTTTAGCCTTCCTGAAAACCCACGTACACATGTGACATCCATGCCAACAGGTAGTTCCTTTCTCCCTTTCCGTTTAAAATTACAGTATACTGCCCGAGGTAGTTAGAGAATGTGAGATGTGACAGGTCGACAGGAGTCATATATATTTTGGAGAACTCTCCGAGAGAGCTATGAATCTCTCTCCCTCTATGCACAGTTGGTGATGATATAATTCAGAATTAGTGCACGTATGTACACATGTACTACTGACCTCACCACCTGCTCCAAGGAGTCTTCAACCCTCTCAGCCATGCGTTCACCTTCCCCTCGTGCCTCTCTTCACTGTCTCTCTTTCTCTTCTATCACTCACTGCCTCTTCTACCACTCACTGTCTCTCTTTCTCTTCTATCTCTCTCCTTCTCTCTCCATCCTTCTCCTCTTCTCTGCCCTTATTCTTCTCTATCTCTCTCCTTCTTCTCTCACCCTCCGTCTTCTCTCTCTATTTTGTTGTCTTTATCTCCCTCCATCCTCCAGATGTCATCATTATTCTAGAAGTTCCCAGGTCCTATTAATTTAACAACCTCCATCATAATTTACTTTTCCCTCTCTCTCTCCTCTAACTTTTCCCTCCTACTTCCTTTTTCTCACCCTTTTCTCTTCCCTCTCACCCGACACTCCAGAAAGAGCAGCCGGTAGTATTCGAGACACATGTGTTAAAACTCTGTAGCAGCTGGTCAGAGTGGGGTCCGATAACCAACGGTGGAGAGGTTTTAAAACCGGGGAATGATAACAAGATAGAAGGGGAGAGTGGGAGAAGGAGTGAGAGTGGGAGAGAGTGAGAGAGCGAGAAGGGGAGTGGGATAGAGTGAAGGAGTGAGAGTGAGAGAAGGAGTGAGAGTGAAGGAGAGTGAAGGAGGGAGAGAGAGAGAGTGAAGGAGTGGGAGCGGGAGAAGAGAAAGAGAAAGATATGATAAAGAGATATGAAACAGGCTGGAAACATTACCTCTTCAGGTTTAACCTCCTCGTCTCCCTCTTTCACCTCCTCTTCTTTGGCAGGTTCGGCAGCTTCCTCAGCGGCAGCAGGTTCGGCAGGTTCTCCCTCTTCAGCTGGGGCTACCTCCTTCTTCTTAGGGAACTTGATGTTGAACCTGGGGAGGGGAGTAATTAATTAGCAACTAATTAGCAATTAATAAGCAATTAATTAGTTTTAAATCGAACGGGTTGATACTTGATGAAAGTTAAAAGTGGGAGGGTTAATTTAGTAGGAGAGTCATCTGACAGATTGTAACAAGATCTTAGTTTTACAACCCTGAATGTATATGGGGGAAGGGTGGAGAAGTGACTAATTGAAGGCCAGCTCTGACAGTTCACATCTAAGTTCTAGAACACTCTAAAATCCAAAAACCAACATTTCAAAGAAAAGCCACAGCTTGGTTAATTCTTTACAGATTAATTCTTCACAGATTAGGGCAGATAAATATACGTTCTAGAACATTCAAAACAACCAAGGCGACATACACACGAACATGTTGATTTGAGGTAAAACACCCTCATCCCTCACACTCCACCCCCCCCCCCACCCCGGCCCACATCACCACTTCTGGGTTGTTCTACTCACTTGCTCATGAAGCCCTTCTTCTTTGATGGTGTCTCACACTCCACCCCCCCCCCCTCGCTGGTCTCACATCACCCCCTCCCAGGTACTCACTTGCTCATGAAGCCCTTCTTCTTTGAGGGGTACGGTGGCAGATTCCGGCCAACTGTTTTTTTAGTCAAGTGAAATATTTTTGCTTGAAGTTTTATAAAAATTTTATTTCAAAATAAAAATAAACATGTCCTTAAAATTATTGGCCGGAATCTGCCACGCGAGTGGCAGATCTCGGCCAAGATTCTAAAAAAACCTTGGCCAGAATCTGCCAACCACGTGGCAGATTCCGGCCAACAAACTGAAACTTACTTATATCAAAGCGAAAACCGCTGTACCCGACTAATTTTGATACGCTGAATCACGTAAGCAACTTTTCCAATCCCCTCAGAGGTCGGGAAAGTGTCCTAATTGAGCATAATAGGGTCTAATTGACCCCACTTACAACTTTTCACCTGGAAACGATAGACGCTTATGTGAAGGCACTTTTCCGACTAATTTTGATAAGCTGAATCACGTAAGCTATTTTTCAAAGCCCCCCGAGGTCGGAAAAGTGCCCTAATTGAGCAATTAAGGCCAATTAGACCAAATTATACTTAATTAAGCCAAATTCCCGACCTCGGAGGGCTTGGAAAAGTTGCTTACGTGATTCAGCGTATCAAAATTAGTCGGAAAAGTGCCTTCACATAAGCGTCTATCGTTTCCAGGTGAAAAGTTGTAAGTGGGGTCAATTAGACCCTATTATGCTCAATTAGGACACTTTCCCGACCTCTGAGGGATTGGAAAAGTTGCTTACGTGATTCAGCGTATCAAAATTAGTCGGGTACAGCGGTTTTCGCTTTGATATAAGTAAGTTTCAGTTTGTTGGCCGGAATCTGCCACGTGGTTGGCAGATTCTGGCCAAGGTTTTTTTAGAATTTTGGCCGAGATCTGCCACTCGCGTGGCAGATTCCGGCCAATAATTTTAACGATATGTTTATTTTTATTTTGAAATAAAATTTTTATAAAACTTCAAACAAAAATATTTCACTTGATTGAAAAAACTCTTGGCCGGAATCTGCCACCGTAGAGGGGGTCTCGCACTCCACCTCCCTCCCCCTCCCCCTCCCGGCCCACATAACCACTGGGTTGTTCTACTCACTTGCTCATGAAGCCCTTCTTCTTTGAGGGAGTCTCACACTCCACCCCCTCCCCCTCACTGGTCTCACATCACCCCCTCCCAGGTACTCACTTGCTCATGAAGCCCTTCTTCTTTGAGGGTGTCTCACACTCCACCCCCTCCCCCTCACTGGTCTCACATCACCCCCTCCCATATCACTCACTTGCTCATGAAGCCCTTCTTCTTTGAGGGAGTCTCACACTCCACCCCCTCCCCCTCACTGGTCTCACATCACCCCCTCCCAGGTACTCACTTGCTCATGAAGCCCTTCTTCTTTGAGGGGGTCTCACACTCCACCCTCTCCCCCTCACTGGTCCCACATCACCCCCTCCCAGGTACTCACATCACCCCCTCCCAGGTACTCACTTGCTCATGAAGCCCTTCTTCTTTGAGGGAGTCTCACACTCCACCCCCTCCCCCACACTGGTCTCACATCACCCCCTCCCAGGTACTCACTTGCTCATGAAGCCCTTCTTCTTTGAGGGAGTCTCACACTCCACCCCCTCCCCCACACTGGTCTCACATCACCCCCTCCCAGGTACTCACTTGCTCATGAAGCCCTTCTTCTTTGAGGGAGTCTCACACTCCACCCCCTCCCCTCACTGGTCTCACATCACCCCCTCCCAGGTACTCACTTGCTCATGAAGCCCTTCTTTTTTATGGTGTCTCACACTCTACCCCTCCCCCTCACTGGTCTCACATCACCCCCTCCCATGGGTACTCACTTGCTCATGAAGCCCTTCTTCTTTGAGGGAGTCTCACACTCCACCCCCTCCCCCTCACTGGTCTCACATCACCCCCTCCTGGGTACTCACTTGCTCATGAAGCCCTTCTTCTTTGAGGGTGTCTCACACTCCACCCCCTCCCCCTCACTGGTCTCACATCACCCCCTCCCAGGTACTCACTTGCTCATGAAGCCCTTCTTCTTTGAGGGAGTCTCACACTCCACCCCCTCCCCCTCACTGGTCTCACATCACCCCCTCCCAGGTACTCACTTGCTCATGAAGCCCTTCTTCTTTGAGGGAGTCTCACACTCCACCCCCCCCCCCCTCGCTGGTCCCACATCACCCCCTCCCAGGTACTCACTTGCTCATGAAGCCCTTCTTCTTTGATTGTGTCTCACACTCCACCACCCTCCTCACTCACCCCTCAACTATGTTGGGGTGTCCACACTCACCCCCCCCCCCCCACGGTCTCACATCACACCCCCTCCCAGGTACTCACTTGCTCATGAAGCCCTTCTTTTTGAGGGAGTCTCACACTCCACCCCGCTCCCCCCCTTCCCCTCACTCTCACGTCACACCCCCTCCCAGTCACTCACTTGCTCATGAAGCCCTTCTTCTTTGAGGGAGTCTCACACTCCACCCCCTCTCCCTCACTGGTCTCACATCACCCCCTCCCAGGTACTCACTTGCTCATGAAGCCCTTCTTCTTTGAGGGAGTCTCACACTCCACCCCCTCCCCCTCACTGGTCCCACATCACCCCCCTCCCAGGTACTCACTTGCTCATGAAGCCCTTCTTCTTTGAGGGGGTCTCACCCTCCACCCTCTCCCCCTCACTGGTCCCACATCACCCCCTCCCAGGTACTCACATCACCCCCTCACAGGTACTCACTTGCTCATGAAGCCCTTCTTCTTTGAGGGAGTCTCACACTCCACCCCCTCCCCCTCACTGGTCTCACATCACCCCCTCCCAGGTACTCACTTGCTCATGAAGCCCTTCTTTTTTGAGGGAGTCTCACACTCCACCCCCCTCCCCTCACTGGTCCCACATCACCCCCTCCCAGGTACTCACATCACCCCCTCCCAGGTACTCACTTGCTCATGAAGCCCTTCTTCTTTGAGGGAGTCTCACACTCCACCCCCCTCCCCTCACTGGTCTCACATCACCCCCTCACAGGTACTCACTTGCTCATGAAGCCCTTCTTCTTTGAGGGAGTCTCACACTCCACCCCCTCCCCCTCACTGGTCTCACATCACCCCCTCCCAGGTACTCACTTGCTCATGAAGCCCTTCTTCTTTGAGGGGGTCTCACACTCCACCCTCTCCCCCTCACTGGTCCCACATCACCCCCTCCCAGGTACTCACATCACCCCCTCACAGGTACTCACTTGCTCATGAAGCCCTTCTTCTTTGATGGTGTCTCACACTCCACCCCCCTCCCCCTCCCCCTCCCGGCCCACATAACCACTGGGTTGTTCTACTCACTTGCTCATGAAGCCCTTCTTCTTTGATGGTGTCTCACACTCGGCTGGCGTGGTTGGCTCTTCCTCACCCTCCTTTCCTTCCTCAGGGGCAGCAGCTTCCTCAGCAGCAACCTCTTCTGTCTTCTCCTCTTCAGCAGGGGCGGCTTCCTGAAGAGAACGGGGTTTAGTGGGTGAATATTATCGTGATCAGGAACCGACCGATAGAAGTAAACAACCAATCAGAGCTGATTATTTAGGTCACGTGACTGGTTATCAGCCAATCAGGGACCAGTTTTTCCTGATTCGGTCGGTTCCTGATCGTGATGTTAAGAAACCAACAAGCAAAGCAAGATAATGCAAACATGTGAGAAAAGGTTGGAAAACAAGACTCAGCGCATTCAAACACTGTGGGTCACGTGCGTACTTCAGGATATAATACGTGATTATTTTCTAACCCTTCTTAGTGAGGGCCGAGCAAGGCAATGAACTAGGGGGGGGGGGGGCCGGCTGAAGTTTTTGAAGTTTTTGAAGTCAACTTCAAAAACTTCAAAGAGAAACTTAGGGTGGAAAACTTCAAAAACTTCAAAAACTTCAAAAACTCATATCTCCTAAACCGTTGGAGATAGGCCCTATGTTGCTTCATAACTCTTATATAAACTCGAGGCCGCTGATGATTTTGGTGTCCATATTTTTTTCACTACTCCCTTAATAAAAAATTTGCATTTTGAGAAACTGGCAAAAAGAGTGTGGCCCCAAAAAAATTTTTGAAAATTTACTTCATAATTTTTAAACACTTTCTTAGCATTTTCTAGGCAACTTTTTGAGTTACAGAATGAAAATGAAATCTGTTTTTACAAAAAATTTAAATTTTTTACACCAAATTGTGCCATGGATTTCATGGCTAGAAATCATTGTAAATATCCTAATTTGTGGTAGAAAAAGGGCAGACAAGGAAGGATAACTTTGCCACAATATGTATTAAGCATGAAACTAACCTAAACAAGTGTAATAATAGTCACTGATAGCATAAAAAAGTAGTTTAGAGTTTTTGAAGTTTTTGAAGTTTTTGAAGTCAACTTCAAAAACTCAAAAAGTAGGGTGGAAAACTTCAAACTTCAAAAACTTCAGCCGGCCCCCCCCCCCCCCCATGAACTATAGTATGAAAAGGGAGGGTGCTTTTGGTAGTTGGTAGTGAGGGGAGCTTCAAATCAAGGATGATTAATTAATTAATTAATCTAGTGCAGTGTGTGATTAATTACATGCAAAGTAAAATCTCAGAAAGATCAAAAACAGCAAAGATAAATTTTCGGAAAGGAACGGGAAGGGGAAGAGAGAGAGAGAGAGAGCCGCGGCAGGGGGGAGTATCTTACCGACTGCGGGGTCTCATCAGCAGGTGGTGCAGTGGTAAAAGTTTGATCGACAATCGCAGTGAGCTCTTCAGCCATGCCCGATGTTACTACAGTTGATCTACGAACTTCTTCTCTCTCTTCTGCTGGAACAGCTTCCTCAATCACAATTTCAGGTTCTGAGACCTTGATCTCCTCCTGTTTAGGAGATTCCTCATCCTGTTTAGGAGATTCCGTAACTTCCTCCTCAGCCACTGGTTCAGGATCCTTTTCAGCAATAACAACAGGTTCAATTAGCTCTGCTGGTTTTACAGATTCAATTGATGTCTCTTCGACTGGTTCCTCCTCGGTGGGTTCAATTGATTTTGGTTCCTCAACTTGTTCAGGTTCTTGTTCAATTGATTTTGGTTCCTCAACTTGTTCAGGTTCTTGTTCAATTGATTTTGATTCCTCAGCTTGTTCAGGTTCTTCAATTGATTCCGGCTCGACAGTTTCATCAGTCGTCTCATTACTAAGTTCTGCTTCGTTACTGGGTTCTGGTTCAGTACTAACTTCTACTTCGTTACTGGGTTCTGGTTCAGTACTAATTTCTGGTACAACCTCTGCGACATCCACTGGAGCTTCTGGTTCTGTGGCCTCTGGTTCTGTTTCTGGTTCTGGTTCTGTGACATCTGTTTCTGCTGCTTTTGGTTCTGATACCTCTGGCTCTGCTGCAGATTCATTAGTGATCTCGAGTGAATCAATGTTGCTGCACTGTAGAGGAAAGGAAGAAGAGTATGAAAAACGTATGAAAAACGTGTGAATTGTGAATGAATTGTGATTTATATTGATTTTGTTGAACTTTTACACATTTTAGCACAAGAACATGCGCACGATATAACACACGCACACACACTTGGCAAACTCACGCACGGGACATGCTTTGGAACCAACTAGTAATCCACCAAGAGAGAGATGGTTGAATCCTAATTAGTTAATTAATCAATTACTAACCTCAGTGGCGGGTGCTTCCTCTGCAGCGGCGGGAGCCTCCTCGACCTCAGGGGAGACTGGCTCAGTGGGCTGTGTAGAGGGGGTTGTTTAGTTTAGAAATTATACAGCTGACGTTTGTATAGTATACCAAATCAAAGTGTGATTATTTAACGGTGTGTGATAACGGTGAGATATAGGTGTGATCAGTGATAGAGTTGTGATAGAGTTGTGTTAGAGATGTGATAGAGTTCTGATAGAGTTGTGTTAGAGATGTGATAAAGGTGTGATAGAGGTGTGATAGAGGTGTGTGATCAGTGATAGCGGGGTATGATAACGGTGAGATATAGGTGTGATCAGTGATAGAGTTGTGATAGAGTTGTGTTAGAGATGTGATAGAGTTCTGATAGAGTTGTGTTAGAGATGTGATAAAGGTGTGATAGAGGTGTGATAAAGGTGTGATAGAGGTGTGATAGAGGGGTATGATCTGCAGTGATAGCGGGGTATGATCTGCAGTGATAGCGGGGTATGATCTGCAGTGATAGCGGGGTATGATCTGCAGTGATAGCGGGGTGTGATCTGCAGTTACCTCAACAGGTTCGCTCTCCTTGGGAGAGTCAGTATCCTTCTCCTCAGGTTCGCTCACTTTCTCCTCCTCACTGTCACCATTCACACCGTTAACATCATCAACAACAGGAGTGCTAATGGCAGCTGCAGCCTCTACGGGCTCTTCCTCGACCTGGGGAGAGTGGGGTTTGGGACCAAGTAAACAACCAATCAGAGCTCGTTATTTAGGTCACGTGACTGCTTATCAGCCAATCAGGGACCAGCATTTCCTGATTCGGTCGGTTCCTGGGTTTGGTGAACTTTGATCTCAATTTCCTCTCTCGGATACACATCAAATTTCTAATATTGCCAACTATCTCTCCCACATTCTCCCTCTCTCTCCCACATTCTCTCTCTCTCTTGACAGGTATTGAGGGAACCTTCCCAACGCTGGAGAGTAGCCAGAATATTATTACATATATTGGGAGGACAATTTCGGAGGCAGAAAGTTAGAGGGAGAAATATTGAGAAATAGAGGCCAGGGGTAGAGGGGAAAGGGAGATACTAAATTGCTAGAGGGTGTGGTATCTAATAAATTTAACATTTCGTAAAATACGTGCTGACAATATAAGTGAGCGATGGACCGTGAGAAATCGATGTACCACTTCATATAATATATATTGAGGGAGATGGACAGATAGAAACTGATGGAGAGAAACTAATAAAAACTGAGGCAGATAGCTGATAGAGAGAGAAACTGAGGGAGATAGAGACCAGTCGACGAGTCTGATTTTATAGTCATTGTATGGGAAAAAGTTATGTAATACCGCCTGCACCATACTACGTACAACCACATCCGCGATGTGGTTATGTATTGATGACAACCCCTTGATGACCCATAACACCCTCAACCAATTAATCAATTACCTCAACCAATTAACCAATTAACTCAACCAATTAATCAATTAACTCAACCAATTAACCAATTATTTAATTACCTTGTCATCAGTGGGCTCAACGATGGGGTACTTCACATCGGTTGTAATTTATGAGGTTGTGGGGCCTGCGGGTGTGTGATCCCTTTATATTGTATTAATAGAATCAATATTGGTACTTTTTGAGCAGGGGTTTTGTGACGTCACAGGGCAGCTCAACGACTGGGGTACTTTCAACATCGGCCATTGTATTTAGAGGTTGCTTGGTGGTGCGGGTGTGTGATCCCTATTAATTGAAATATTAATTAGAATTCAATAATTGGAAGGGTGTAATGAATAATTAGAAAACTTGTAATTCAGGGGCGCAGGTAATCGTGTAATTAGTGATTGGTCGGTAATGGTTTTGGATCGCGAAAAAACACCAAAGTTAAAAAGCTAGGCACTAATGCTAAATGCACTAGCCTTGAAAATGATTGGATTAGACGAAAATTGAAGGAACGATTTTAGAAAAAGAAGCAATTTGATCAGGGGTGAGAGAGAGAGAGAGAGAGAGAGAGAGAGAGAGAGAGAGAGAGAGAGAGAGAGAGAGAGAGAGAGCGCGTCAAGAAGGAAATAGTAAAAAAGAAGATTGTAATCGCACATTAAATACTGTGATGTTATTTTGGGTAAACTATTAACAGAAGCAAAAGTGACACGAGTTCAGTGCGTGATGAGAGAGAGAGAGTCAAAAAAGAGAAAAATGAAAATAGAGAAAAGTGCAAATTAAAGACAAAATCAGAGGTGAAGTTACTATGTATGAAACAGACTAAAACCTTTTTGTCTGAGAGCCAAAAAGATTGCACAGTTGTGCCAAAGTCCCCCACCCCCGCCAAAGTTGATTATTGGGCCAGGAATTTTGAGGCTCTGCCAAAAAGCTACAAAGTACCTCTTTCGATATTTTCGAAAATTGAATTTTGAAAGATTTGAATCGAAGAGTCGAATCTAGAACAACAATAAAGCTGCTGATTGTTGTGCTAACAGGGCTCTATTCATGGTTAAGAGTTCGCCAATGAGAGATAGATACTAGATAGAGAGAAAGAGATAGATACTAGATAGAGAGAAAGAGATAGATATATTCTGAGTCAAGAGGGAGAGCAAACTTGTGATAAACATAGACTCATCGAATAGCTAATCGGCTGTGCAGAGCGGTGTGTAAGTTGCACAGACATACGGAGAGAGATCAGAGAGGGACAAGGGAAGGAAGATATAGAGAGAAAGAGAGAGGGAGAGACAAATCAGAAAGATGCGGAGAGAGAGAGAGGGACGAAGATAGCTACATAACAGGTTAACTTCACAGAAGTACGCCTAAGAAGTAAAATCTGCAATTACCAACCACTCCTTGATACTATCAGAGCATGGGACAAAAAGATCTCGGTCAAGAAAAAGGAGAGAGAGAGAGAGCGAGTGAGAGCGAGAGAGAGAGAGAGAGAGAGAGAGAGAGAGAGAGAGAGAGAGAGAGAGAGAGAGAGAGAGAGAGCGGGAGAGAGAGAAAGAGAGAGTGGGGGGAAATGTGTGGTTGTGCACTGATTTACAGCTGCGTATTACGGAGGAAGAATGGACACATAGTAGAATCTGAGATCATTTACAAGGCAAGAGTAACTCTTTATATCTCTTTCTATCCTTTTTTCTGCTTTCTAGTTGGGCCATGGAGATAGAGCTCTAATTGCGACACAAAAAGAAGAGAAAAAGAAGATAGATGTTGAATGTGATTGTTGAATAGTATTTTCATTCCTCAAACCTAACACAGATCTCTAGTAGCCCAATTATTTCATCTCTCTGCATTCCTTTGTACGACAATGCTCGCGCTCCCCCCCCCCTCTCTAGCTCTCTCTCTCTCATCGTTTTCTCTCTCTCTCTCTTTCTCACGTTTAGGTGAAAACGAGGATAACTAGCGGGGAATGACCAAGAAAGTTCGAGAAAGAATTGCGGTGGGATTGCGGTACTGTTGCTCCAGCCTCCGTGAAGAAGAAAGTGACAATGAAAGAGAGAGAATGGGGAGAATGGGGAGATAGCGTGATCACGAAATGAGGAGTAAATCGTAACAATTTACGGCGCTCAGATAATATCGGCAATAACTAAATGGAGATCTGACAGAGGGCAAGAGAGAGAGAGAGAGAGAGAGAGAGAGAGAGAGAGAGAGAGAGAGAGAGAGAGGGCAAGAGAGAGAGTGAGTGGAGTAATTGGCCTGAGACTAAGAAGATATTGGAGAGAAACGAGAGATTATTTGGGGATTAAATAGATAGAGAGAGAGAGATGAGACGAAGAGAGGGAGAGAGAGATAGATAGATAGATAGAAAAAGAAGGGTAGTTACCCGAGATGGCCTCAGAGAGACATCAAGGAAACCAAATGACAGCTCTCTCTCTCTCTCTCTTGTTCTCTAATTAGAACTAAGACACCCACACACACACAAGATGGGGTCTAATTACACTGCTAATTGGTTGAATTGGGAGTGGTGCACCATCATATAATGCCCCTAATGGCTACTCTAGAGAAAACACAGATACGACCGACTCATACAGCAGAGGTTCCGAGAAAGGGGGATGGAATTCCGGCCCTCGCATGAGACAAATCCCTTTTCAAGTCGTGGATAATTAGGAATATATTAATGAACAAGGTATTTGGGAGAGCCCGCAGGACGCTCAAACACAGTACCATCTGTTTGGGTTCTCAGTAGGTAATTCATCACAGACCCCCCCCCCCTCTTCGCAGATCATTAGTTGCTGAACAGAAACTTTTTAGACAAGAGCACGAGTTATTTGTTCTTCAAAATAAATTCCCCTTCCCTATCTCAAGCAATTTTGCCAGCCAAAGTCTCGTGACAATGTGTATATATCTCTTGTTAAGAGCAACACTGTCTATACAACGCTTGGACTCAGTTGGCGTTAAACTGAAAAGATAGGTGTAACAAGAATGGAATTCTTAAAATGTGTCTAGACAAATGACCTACTTTTCTCGTGACAACAAATGACATAACAAAGGGCGCTGAGAACCCCATTTGTGTGAACTAACAAGCAACTATACACATTTTAGAACCCCAGATGCAAGGATGGTTCTATGGTAGAATTTTCTCACAAGCAACTACCCAGACAGTAAACCTCACGAGAAAACAAGGGTAAACCACACACTCACTTTACACACACATCACCACTCTCAAGATACATACAACAGCCAATCAGAGGAGAGAGATTCAGGTCATGTGACTTCGTTAGCCAATGAGGTGTGAGAATTGAGAAATGGTCACGTGATAATAAGTCCCTTATTAGAATTCCCGCGTAGTAGTGGCTCTGAAACAAAGCAAGAAAGAGCTTGTGTTGAGTGAAAGAGAGAAAGAGAGAGAGGGAGAGAGAGAGGGAGAGAGAGAGAGAAGAGAGAGAGAGAGAGAGAGAGAGAGAGAGAGAGAGAGAGAGAGAGAGAGAGAAAGTGTAAATTAAGTGGCACCAGAGCGATGACGGTTGTATTAGTAAATTAGGTGCTGGGCATCGAGTGTGGGGCGGGGGCACCAAAAAAAGATGGAGAGAGAAAGCAGACTGCAGGGAGAAAGCGGAGAGAGAGACAGGAGAGAGAAAAGCGGAGGAGAAGAGAGAAGAGAGAGAGGATAGAAGCAATATGAGAGAGAGAGAGAGAGAGAGAGAGAGAGAGAGAAAGCGGAGAGAGAAAGCGGTTGGGGGCGAATTGATCTTGATGGAGGTTCTCTCTTTGGCAATTATGCTTTATAAGGAAGCTTTCTCTCTCTTTCTCACTTTCTCTCACCCACTGTCTCGCAGCGGAAGGCCGAAGGGAGGGTAATATGATGAACTAATTCAAGTACCCATCAATGAAGAAAGATGCTCGTGGACTAGCAAAAAAATAATCTTTACCGGAAACTTAGGCAGGACTCCAGGGAAAGATGGAGAGAAAAGAAGATGAAAATAAAAAAGATAGAGAAGATAGAGCTAAAGAGAGATAGAGGACAGACAGAGGAAAAAAGACCAATAAATTCAGCACGTGAATAATTCATAATGATAATTGCGCTCCTCATGTGTCCGAATAAACGTGTACACTTCCTGTTCTTCCTCTAGCTTTATTATATATTCTCCTCTCTCTATCTCCCTCTCTCTCTCCCTCTCTCCCTCCCTCCCTCTATTTCGGTTTCTATACATCATTTATTGCAGGGCGGGTATTGCAAAATGAAGATCTCTTACTATAATAATAGGATAGGCCAAATGAACACATTTTTCATTCATTCAGGGCTGCAAATGGTCACTACAACAGAATGAAAGATAAGAGATAGTGAAAGCAGGTGGACTGTTTGAAAGATATATGAATTTTGGGCTGGTGCTACTTCGTGTGAGACTTGAGAGACTAACCAGCAGAGAAATGCTTGGCTTAACATCTCTTTTAAGTAAAGATCTCTTTACGGAAGGTTGTTATCGTGGTTATGTTTTGTAATAGTTCTAACCCCCGGCCTCCTTAACAATACATATAATATGTCGAGGGGCGCGGTGAAAGATTTTCGAGAAAGATAGACCGTAGACAACAAACATCTCTCTGTCTTTTACAACTACTTCTATCTGGGTAGATCTTAGCTACATATTTATCACAAGATCTCCACACTGCAGCTCTCTTTACAACATCTCTATACATGTAGCTAACCTAGCTGACTCGGCAGGATAGACATGTTCAACAGGACAAGGACATCTTTTAGAGAGGGAGGGAGAGAGAGGGAGAGGGAGAGAGAGAGAGAGAGAGAGAGAGAGAGAGAGAGAGAGAGAGAGAGAGAGAGAGAGAGAGGAGAGATGAGAGAGAGAGAGGGGGGAGAGAAGAGAGAGAGGGAGAGAGAGAGAGAGAGAGAGAGAGAGAGGGAGAGAGGGAGAGATAGAGAGAGAGAGAACTTTGAAGAGGACGTTGAAGGATAATCGCCGATAAACTCAGTCCAGATGGATAATGTTTTATGAGCGCAAGCAAGTTAGTGTGTGTATGTATTAGCCTAGAAATATAATGAGAGTGAAGGAAAGAGAAGAGAGGTAGGGAGAAAGTGAAAGAGAGGTAATAAGAGTTAGAGATGCACTTTAATAATCGAAAAGCTAGAGACTGACTGTCCAAGCAACAGCAGATCGTCGTGAAATGAGAACCAAGTCATGACCACTAAAAAAGAACCAACTTCACGTCGTGTGAAAGGTATTAGCCAGCTGATAATAAAAGGAGAAATGGAGTGAAGAATGGATAACTGGGAAGATATACAATGTGAGTTAACGAGAGAGATAGAGAGATAGAGAGATAGAGAGAGAGAGAGAGATAGAGGGAGAGAGAGAAAGAGAAAGAGGGATAGAAAGAGAGAGATAGAGAGAGAGAAGATACCGGAGGCATTAATACCCCACACGAAGAATATTGTTATATCCCACCCCAACACACACACTCACACACACCGTTCATCAAGTACTACTGCTGCACACTCACGCAAGATGCAAAAGATACCCCGAGAACCGATGTAAGAACTTTAACTACCGTGCTAACTGAAGCCGCGGGAAATTCTTAGACCAAAAGACCAAAAGTCAAAGACCAAATAGCCTAACCGAAGAAAGGTCAAACATAATTGTGAATTGAATCGTTTATTCGACATATTACTATAGAATATGTGTAAGGGATAATTCAGAACGCCACAAACAGAGCAGCTCTCTGACTTGTGTGCGGAGGCTTGCACATACTGTAAGGACTGTCTGCCGTGCTCTATCTTTCTATCTTCTATCTATGTCTCTCGACTCTCTCTCTATCTTCTCTCTCTATCTTCTTTCTATGTCTATCTCTATCTTCTCTCTCTATCTCTCCCTCTCATATATCTGCAAATCGATCCTCTTTCTCCGTTTCGAGACAAGTGAAGATAATAGGAATGCCGAATGGTTCTCACTCCTTGCATATTATATCCGTCTCGTCAGATTATTTCTCTCTACTTTTCTACCCCCTAGTGTGTCCCCGGCATCGGTATCGCATTGAAAGCAGATGCATGGAGAGAAAGGGAAATGGAGGAAGAAATATGACGGACAGGTGGACAGGGAGCTGCCCCCAATTATACATGCAGATGTGTACACTCGGGGGGGGGGGGGGGAGGGAGAGATGGGTGAGAACTGAGGGAGAGAGATAGAGAGAGAGAGGGAGAGAGAGAGAGAGAGATAGATAGAGAAAAAGAGGATAGAAAAAGACAAAAGAAGGTCTTTTGTTTGACCTACCCCCCTCTCTTTGTTCCCCATTTTCTACATGGCATGGGGACGAAAGTCGGCGGGAAATCCTAATACCGCTCTGCCCCCCCCCCCCCCCCCCAGCTGGGGGTCCAAGCATCACTATACTGGGACTAACGAACATAAATCTGACAGCACCCTGTTTTTCCCAACATACCAGCACTGTTGAGTATTCAGAGAAAAGACAGATAGTTGCGACAGAAGAAGGGGAGAGAGAGAAGAACAAATCTTTCATTCCTTCTCTCTCTCTCTCGCTCTCTCCCTCTCTCTCTCTCTCTCTCTCTCTCTCTCTCTCTCTCTCAAGATGACGTTAACAAGATACCAAAATGGAAAATTGATTAACAAGGGCAATTAAAAAAGATGATATTTTAAACAGCCACGATCGGAAGTAGGAGTGAAGGACGAAAATACATCGGGTTAGTGTTATCAGATACACAAGAGAGAGGGAGTAATATATAGAAGAGTAAATTTACAAGTAGAAAACTTTTTGAAATAGCTAAGAAAGGAGCCAGCATGGTACTAACAGCTGGTGATTGAGGTAAGAATGCTGGATATAGGATAAAATGAAAGCTGTCTATAATGACAGATGGTATACGAATAGTCTCCCTCGAAATGTTAGTCACGTCACACACTACTGAAGTGCTACTTCAGATCTGCTTTTTATACGAGGGATACTGGACTCCCCCTTATCACAAGGGTGGGAGGAAGGGAAGAGATAAGATTGACGCAACTGCCTGGCTGGGAGAGGAAGAGAGAGGGGAGGATAGATGGAGAGAGAGGGAAAGAGAGGAGGGAAAGAAAAGTGAGCCGTATTACAGATAATGACGTCATATGAGAAGGGCCACTTCTTGATACGGGGCTAAGATGAAACGGCATTATGTTTCCAAAGGGGACCATGCGCCGGTACCCTTACCAAATCAGGCACAATAGTGATACGGATAATTGAATCAACTAATGAGCTGGGTTAAATTATGGAATTCTAGAAAGCACGAGTGAGACTGAGAATGAGAGAGGGGAGAGATAAAGGGCGAGAGAGAGAGAGAGAGAGAGAGAGAGAGAGAGAGAGAGAGAGAGAGAGAGAGATAAAGGGCGAGAGAGAGAGAGGAGGGAGAACCGAGAAGCATATTGGGAAGGTGTGCCTTGTTGGAACCCCATAAAAGGCTAAAAGAGAGGCCACAACCCCAGCGGGGGTTTGATGTCATGCATTAGGTATACGAGGGAGTGAGAGAGAGAGCGTTGTCAAATTAAAGTATTGGCGTGCAATGTCAATTTAGGGTGACACACGCAACATTTGATTCAGCGCCCCGCCATTCCCACAACGCGACAACCAGACCGCAAAGTTACCTCACCAAGGACGTTTCGGAGAATTGGAAGAATTTAAATCGCGCGCGCGTTATTGGGAAAATAATATTTGCGCGTCAGATAACGGGGGCGCGCGGGATTGAAGTGATGATGGCAAGCTTTCATTGCGTGTCATCCCTCGCGCGTTACGTTTACTAACCCGTGGGATCTGTGAAGCTGTATGTACCGGCTGTCGAGATGGGATATCTGAAAGGGATGGGGGAATCAGTAATAAACCTTTCATACACTCGAACTTAAATTGATGCTAAATTATTCTCTAAGTAATCTAACGAGAATATGAGTCGAGATCGTCAGATCGCGTTGAGTGACAAGTAATGTTTTCTGACATTGACCACATGCATGTCACACACACATACAGTGTTGGTCAAATCAATTACATACAGTTGGACCCCGATTTACCGGGATCCATGATGTCTGGCTGTAGAATACCTGGTCGAGATGGGGTAGACCGTGGTCCAATACTTGGTCCAATGTGAACTAGAGATGTTGTCTGCTCCTGGAATTGAATTGATGTGATATTCAGGGCTGAGAACACATGGCTCTCAGAGATCGCGATCTGTTGGAACTTCTCCAGCAGTTCTCTGCTGGTCGTCATAGAAATCAAAAACTCCTGAAATGAACAAAGTGATTAATGTGTTGTTCGAAAGTAAGGGTGGATCAAGGCAATGTTTAATTATAATTTATGCTTGTTAAGTATCAGTTAGTTTATACGGAATCGACCGTCCCTCTTCCCCTTTGAACAAGAACATGACATGCTGAAATTCTAATGACAGTGTAAAAGTGTAGACACCCTGTTTTCTAGTGACGATGGCGATGAAAGTGGCTAGACAGGGCCGGGCCGGGATACAGTGTGTATCACCAAATAAAAAGTATTTTCGTCTCACAAACTATAAACTAGGATTCAGCTTGCTAGATTTATTCGATTATTTTTCACTGGCTATGAATAAAAAACGTCGAGGTTACTCATGTGGGTTTGTAGGTACAGTCGGACCCCGATTTAGTGGCCCCCGATTTAGTGGCACCCCGATTTAGTGGCAGGATTTTTTGCCCCCGATATAAGAATTTAACATTATTTGAACCCGATTTAGTGGCACCCCGATTTACTGGCAGTATTTTTTCCCCCGAGGATGATAAATCGGGGTCCGACTGTACCTTCATCGCTCCAAGATCGTGAACCTTGATCCCCGACCCTGTGTGATTTCTACTGATCTCGGTATCAGTTTCATACTGATGATCGGCCAATATGATACTGTCTTGAATAAACATGAATTTGTAAAACCCTTTATCATAGAGAGAAAATCAAGTACTGTTAGAATTTCTCTACATTTTCTTCCCAAAAATTCCAGTTCCTTTCCTTTCAGTTTCACAAGCATCTCTCAAAGCATAATTACATTCACACATATTGTTTTTCTCTCTCCGTGCATCTCCCAGAACCGGCCCTCGTTTCACTCATCTTGTGAGTACAGAAGAAAAACATCCTACCAAGTACCTGCTACGAAAACACTAAAGAATAAAATGTTCGAAGTTCATATTCTAGATATATTAGCGCAACCATTGGGTGCGCCTGAAATAAGGGCTTTTTGATAACCCACCCGGCTTCGCCGGGTGTTTCTTTTCGCCCCTTTCAACGTCAATAACACGGTTGCCATGGCATCTGAATTGGTGACTACGGGGACTGGCATGTTAAAATTCATTCGAAAATATCAACAAACTTCTACTGGAAGTTCCAAAAGTGTAAACAAAAGCTTTACAGCTTTGGGCACATAAAGTGTTTTATGAAGGAGCACTGTCGCGTAGAAACGCACTGAACGAACGGCCACTTCGACGTTCATCTCCAAATTATAATAGAGACTAGCGCACCCATTGGGTGCGCCTCAAGTAAGGGCTTTTCGATAACCCACCCGGCTTCGCCGGGTGGTTCTTTTTGCCCCTTTCAACGTCTAAAAAACGGTTGCCATGGCAACTGAATTGGTAACTATGGGGACTGACATGTTAAAAGTCATTCGAAAATATTAACAAACTTCCACTGGAAGTTCCAAAGTAAAGTTCCAAAGTAAAGTGTGAATGACAGCTTATACAGCTTTGGTCATATGAAGTGTTTTATGAAGGAGCACTGTCGCGTAGAAACGCACTGAACGAACGACTTCGACGTTCATCTCCAAATTATAATAGAGATGTTTTATTTATGGTAAAACATTGATTGCCGCGAAAAGGAATGAACGAAACACGTGATTGTACAATGGCTTACTACTGTGTGTTCTTCTGTGTCTGAAGTATGATTTGTTTTAGGAACAGACCAAAACAAGTAAACAACCAATCAGAACTCGTTATTTAGGTCACGTGACTGGTTATCAGCCAATCATGGGGACCAGCATTTCCTGATTCGGTCGGTTTCTGATTTGTTTGTTTGTTTGTCAGAAGTACGAGGCAAAAATTAAATCTAATACGCACAAGCTACATAGGACAGGGGGGGCATGTGTCAAAATTGACGTATTTTATTGGGGCCCCCAATATAATAGTAATATGTACTTGGTTACGAAGTTACCCCCTCCCTTGCCAGCGACGTGTCTGACGGTGTATAAGGTCCAAATGAGGCACGGAGTTTTTCTGAATCAGCTTTTCAAGACGAATCCAACGCAACCGGAATTAGCTTTCTATCTTATCGGGAAGGTGTGGTTCATTTTTTTCATTTTTGGCCGCGCGAGCCAATCAGAGGGCTGGATTTCGAAATTCTGGCCTCTGATTGGCTCGCACAGCAAAAATGACTAAAAATGAGTGTGAGTGAACCAAACCTTCCCGATGAGATAGAAAGCTAATTCCGGTTGCGTTGGATTCGTCTTGAAAAGCTGATTCAGAAAAACTCCGTGCCTCATTTGGACCTTATACACCGTCAGACACTGGCCCAGCGTGCGAAGATCGCGAGTTGAGAACATGAAACATGCTGCCAGACCAAACCCAAAGAACCGAGACAAACCCCACAAAACCAACCTCCAAACCAAACAACCAGCAAACCTCCACCAAACCTCCAAACCTCCACCAACCTCCAAACCTCCAAACCTCCAACAACCTCCAAAACTCCACCAAACCTCCAAACCTCCACCAACCTCCAAACCTCCAAACCTAAACGCAACCTTAACCACACCTAACACCGTCAAACACTAAGAGATCCGGAACAGCGGAAAGACCGAGACCCTCCGTCCACTAAGATGGTAATAAGGGGATGTTTCAGCTTGACCGGGAAAAAATGTGTAACAAGAGTTTTCCAACGCCATTGTACTCAGAATTGACCCCTCTAACGATCCCAGCCAATGCTCAAATTGAGCAGAGGGTGCTAAGGCCTCATTTCCTGGTGGGCGTGGTACCTGTGTTTTCAACCTGAGGCCAAAACCATAAGTACCCTTAAAATAGGAGTAGAGATAAAATTGAGGGCACTAAAGTGATCAGCGTCGTCGCATTAGTGGGGGTAGGTGCCGGAATTAAGTCTCTATCTCATCTGGTTAATTAGATAATTGGATAATTAGGTTTGCGCATAACCGTTTTTTGGCAATACGGCTATAGCCACTTAAGAATGGTTTGGAGACTTTTCATTGGTGCCATTTTGTAGCTAAAGCGAATTTATGGGGGGTCGACGTCGGACTTTTAAACTCTATCATCAACCGTTTAACCGTTATCTGGCTTTTAAGATGCTACAAATGAGCAAAATACGGTAAAAAGCCTGATTTTGAACACTGTTAAAGCCAAACAACGGCTAAACGGTTGAAGATAGAGCTTAAAAGTCCGACGTCGACCCCCCATAAATTCGCTTTGCCTACAAAATGGCACCAATGAAAAGTCTCCAAACCATTCTTAAGTGGCTATAGCCGTATTGCCAAACCCAATTATCCAATTATCTAATTAACCAGATGAGATAGAGACTTAATTCCGGCACTTACCCCCACTCATGCGACGACGCTGATCACTTTAGTGCCCTCGATTTTATCTCTACTCCTATTTTAAGGGTACTTATGGTTTTGGCCTCAGGTTGAAAACACAGGTACCACGCCCACCCGGAAATGAGGCCTTAGCACCCTCTGCTCAATTTGAGCATTGGCTGGGATCGTTAGAGGGGTCCATTCTGAGTACAATGGCGTTGGAAAACTCTTGTTACACATTTTTTCCCCGGTTTGGGCAAAAATTGTCGTTAAATCCCCTTATTAATGGTAAATGTGGACACTCGCCAGAAACCGAGACTCAGATCGAACTCATCAGCCGTAAACCTGACACCGTTTCGGGGCTTTAATTCGGTACGGGTACACAAGGTACTAAGTCAGGCGCCCCGGCAATCTCGATAATCTGAGACCACCGTTCGATCTATACCCAGTTGCCCGGAATGAATGTGTCGACTGGGATCCCTCACTGCCTCCCCCTTTGACAGGTTTATGACAGTAAGGGTACACCCGTCCAAACACACACTCCACTGCGAGGGCGAGTCTCAACCACTTCACTGCCTCCACTACTCCACATTCCTGTACTCCCACTCTTTCTTCGCCGAATGGAAGTAGATCCACATGGAACAGTGAGCAGCCTCTTTCCCCGTATCCTTAACCAGCTTCCTAAGACCCCTCCCTCTAAACCCAAGACGAGAAGCTGCTCTAACCAGACTATCCGCGACCTGCCCTCGAGCCCCAACCTCAGCTCTACCGCCATATTAAAACACCTCCACCCATTAGACTCACACTCCCTCTCAAGGTCCGTGTACCGTTCAATCTTGAGAGTATGGGCATCCCCTATTCTCTCTTCTGCAGGGCAAGTGAGCTCCCACCAGATCACCGTCTTTACCTCTCGCTGTTGCAGTACTTCTTTCCGGCAGATTGAAATCATATTTAGCCATATTTGTCAATGTATACTACATGATAATACTATATCATACTATTATTAAAGCAAATAGGGAAATCCTGTGTGACGTTTTTTACCTTATATGGCATTTAGCACGTGCAGGTTTAGAGGAGGACTGTGGAGTACTATTGTAGTGGGGCAAGGGGTCGGAGCCGTTGCCAATCGCTGTTGCTACTATACTGCACGTGCACGTGCATTTGATCTTGCTTTAGTTTGTGTCACTGTTCCAGCTAATATGCTCTCTTCAACAACTGTTGATATACGACAGCGACAATTGGAGTTATTCACGCAAGATCTCACTACACCACCATTCTCTACTTTTCCATACACCGAGAGGTTTAAATGCAGCAACACCAAAAGAAGTGCAGAGAGAACGAACAAGAGGTTAAACAGAACCGATGATCAATCTCAGAGATTAAGGCAGATGAATACTGCAAACAGACGAAATAGTAAGTTCTTATGAAACCCGATAGCAGATTTATCAGTCGTCTGAAGATTTTGCGCGCTCATGATAACTGCTAACTGGGGGATTTAACACCCTGCTCGCTGTTTAACAGTCCCGCTCTCTTTTTCACGCATTTCTCTTCATTTGAATAACATGCGTGTAAAATTCTAAGTATTGAAAATGTGTGTAAACACACAGTTCTGTCAACAAAAGAAAGGGGAACATGTCTGCAACACGTTTCAATGTTATCTCTCTCATAAAGAGTGAAAAGAATCACATTCCATTCATTTCTCTCTCTCATTTTCTCTTTTACTGTTCACTACCTCTGACAGTGTGTATTGCCCCCAATCTTGCTCTCTCTTTCTCAAACATGTTAGGAACAGTAGACACTAAGTCTACACACATTTTCACGGTGTCTGTTGACTAATTGCCAGCAGTCCTAGTACATGATAATACATGGACCGTGTGGTAGTGCTGCAGTTATATACACGCATTCTGCGAATGAACTTGAGTGCTACAATCATTCATTATGACAAGTTGCAATGTGCTGATCGCTCAGTCTGGCTACCCCTATGATTCATTTGGTGCAAGATTTTGAAATTGAGCTACAAAGTTACCATGGTAACAAATGGAGGTTTGTAAGGATATAAGCGCAGCTCCATTCAGTGATCCCAGACATGATAAGAGTGTACAACAATGCTCCTATGAGACGAAATCCCTTTTTTTAACTTTCACTTATTCACTTGCTTCTTAATTCTACCATCATGATTATAATATGTAGTACATATTATGGATGACTACTTTTTATTGATTGATATAGTTGGAGCAAGGAGACAGCCGGACGATGAGAGTAACTCCCTGCAGTATGTGTGGTAAAAGCTGATATGCAATGTCTCGAATAGTCTTACTTGTCAAGTAACGAGCTTGATTCTTACTAGTCATACATGACAGTACACATGGTAGGAGGAGAATGGAGATCATATATTATTATTAGGAGAACATACAGTCGAACCCCGATTTAACGGCACCCTCGGGGGAAAGGGTTTTGTCCGTTAAACACCCCCTGTCCGGAGTACTGCTTTTTTTTCTTCTGTGTGTGTGTCGCAACACTGGAATCGTGCGCGTTCAGGGCATGTTTCAAGTTCCACGTGTCATAGCGTAGCCCCTAATTAGATTAACGAATAATTATTCACACTAGGTTCAAGCCAAAACAATTCCTAATACCGTAGATCAAACCCGGACTTGATTGGATAAACACAGGCTAGGCTATGGGCTCTTTTGTAAAAGTCGTCATGATTCTGTACACCACAGAATCTGTCAACCTAGGCAGCTTCTCCGGCTCACTGAAAGAGTAATATCCCGAAATTCAAAAAAAGGCGAGATATGCCCTCTAGACAATTGTCTGCTGAAGAAGCTGGTGTAATTTTTTTCAAGATCCGACGTAAGACGTAGCCAGTTAGCTGTAACATTTGAAATCATGCTCATAATTCGTGTGGTGCGTCACAGTGCTGACACATTGGATGTTTAGAGAGTACTGCTTTTTTCCGGAGTACTGCTTTTTCTCTCTCTGCCAAGAGGGCGCGTAGGGGGCTGTGTGTGGGGACTGTGAATGTGTTGGAGTGTGGTGTATCAAGGCAGTGTGTGTGGTATTCTGATTTCTGTCTCTTACACGACTTAGTGTACCGGATATTATAAGAGTAGACTGTTATTATACATGACACATAATGCTTCATATTCCCCTGAGCTGTCCCTACCGGCGACCCCACCCCTCATCTGCTCCATCTCTCAGCTAACCTACCCCTCATCTACTCCAACTACCAGGCACCAGCTATCCTACCCCTCATCTCCCTCATCTACTCCATCTCTCAGCTATCCTACCCCTCATCTATACTTCATCTCTCAGATATCCTACCCCTCATCTACGCCATCTCTCTGCTACCCTGCCCCTCATCTACTTGATCTCTCAGCTACCCTGCCCCTCATCTACTTGATCTCTCAGCTACCCTACCCCTCATCTACTCGATCTCTCAGCTACCCTATCCCGTATATACTCTATCTCTCAGCTACCCTTCCCCCTCCCCATCTACTAAATCTCTCAGCTACCCTGCCCCTCATCTCAGCAGTCAGCTACCTTACCCCTCATCTACTTCAACTCTCAGGTACCCTACCCCTCATATAATACATCTCTCAGATATCCTACCCCTCATCTATTCCATCTCTCAGCTATCCTACCCCACAGCTACCATATTCCTCAGGTACCCCAATACTCCATCCTGCTAGATAACTGTAAGATCTTATTAGATGCTTCCCCCAGGATACCCACCAGACCAGGTTGTAAGGGTACCTGAAAGGTTCTAAGGAGTATCTACACAGTTATCTAGCAGGATGGAGTATTGGGGTACCTGAGGAACATGGTAGCTGTGGGGCAGAATAGCTGAGAGATGGAATAGATGAGGGGTAGGATATCTGAGAGATGTATTATATGAGGGGTAGGGTACCTGAGAGTTGAAGTAGATGAGGGGTAAGGTAGCTGACTGCTGAGATGAGGGGCAGGGTAGCTGAGAGATTTAGTAGATGGGGAGGGGGAAGGGTAGCTGAGAGATAGAGTATATACGGGATAGGGTAGCTGAAAGATCGAGTAGATGAGGGGTAGGGTAGCTGAGAGATCAAGTAGATGAGGGGCAGGGTAGCAGAGAGATGGCGTAGATGATGGCTAGGGTAGCTGAGAGATGGAGTAGATGAGGGGTAGGATACCTGAGAGATGAAGTATAGATGAGGGGTCTGGGGTAGGGTAGCTGAGAGATGGAGTAGATGAGGGGCACTGGGAAGGGTAGCTGAGAGATAGAGTAGATAAGGGATAGGGTAGCTGAGAGATGGAGTAGATGAGGGGTAGGGACCCGACTAGGGTATCTGAGAGATGGAGTAGATGACTGATCATGAGGGGTAGGATATCTGAGAGATGCAGTAGATGAGGGGAAGGATAGCTGAGAGATGGAGTAGATGAGGGAGATGAGGGGTAGGATAGCTGGTGCCTGGTAGTTGGAGTAGATGAGGGGTAGGTTAGCTGAGAGATGGAGCAGATGAGGGGTGGGGTCGCCGGTAGGGACAGCTCAGGGGAATATGAAGCATTATGTGTCATGTATAATAACAGTCTACTCTTATAATATCCGGTACACTAAGTCGTGTAAGAGACAGAAATCAGAATACCACACACACTGCCTTGATACACCACACTCCAACACATTCACAGTCCCCACACACAGCCCCCTACGCGCCCTCTTGGCAGAGAGAGAAAAAGCAGTACTCCGGAAAAAAGCAGTACTCTCTAAACACCAATGTGTCAGCACTGTGACGCACCACACGAATTATGAGCATGATTTCAAATGTTACAGCTAACTGGCTACGTCTTACGTCGGATCTTGAAAAAAATTACACCAGCTTCTTCAGCAGACAATTGTCTAGAGGGCATATCTCGCCTTTTTTTGAATTTCGGGATATTACTCTTTCAGTGAGCCGGAGAAGCTGCCTAGGTTGACAGATTCTGTGGTGTACAGAATCATGACGACTTTTACAAAAGAGCCCATAGCCTAGCCTGTGTTTATCCAATCAAGTCCGGGTTTGATCTACGGTATTAGGAATTGTTTGGGCTTGAACCTAGTGTGAATAATTATTCGTTAATCTAATTAGGGGCTACGCTATGACACGTGGAACTTGAAACATGCCCTGAACGCGCACGATTCCAGTGTTGCGACACACACACAGAAGAAAAAAAAGCAGTACTCCGGACAGGGGGTGTTAAATCGGGGTGTCCGCTAAATCGGGGTCAAATACTGTTGATTTTCTATATCGGGGGAAGATTAGGCTGCCGTTAAATCGGGGGGCCGCTAAATCGGGGTCCGACTGTATTAGCATTAGAGAATTGTTAGCAGAATAGCAAAATTATTAGGAGATCATATAATACTTACATACGTATAAGAGAATTATTAGGATAATTATTAGGATATAATATTGTAGGGCTGGAAAATGCTCAGCCTACAAAACCATTTCACACAACCATTAAATATAGGTAGAGAGAAGGTTAGAATCACTTGGTGACTCGGAGGTTGCTTGACATATGTATATTATTTGGTTTGATCCGTAATTCAAAAATGAAACCTGTTTTTTGTGTTATAGAAAAGGTCTTTATTCTACTCTGTTATCTTGAATTAAAAATAAAATTCCTCCTCCCTAAATTCAGTACTTCCATATAATTATTCAAGAATTAACGATATTCCATAAAACCCCATGTAATCTCACACACCATACAGCATTGCAAAGCATTCTTCTAGCTCTCCACGATAATGACACCTGTCACTTAAAAGACATTAAATTAGCACCGATCTGTTAGAGAGTGGAGATATAATATCTTGATATGACTCACTGTATGATGACATCATGAAGTTACTGAAGATTACTCGTCAGGTGACTCAACAGGGAATCCTAGTGTTTTTATTTCCAGTGTTTATTTTCTGAGAGTTCAATCAGTGATCCTTCACTAATAATAATGCGGTATTTCCCTACCCTCCGGCTAATGTAATGTGAGGTCCTTCACCCCCAGCCTAACCCTCCATTGTGATGAGAGAGATGGTCGAACAAGGCAACCACAACCCCATTCACTGGATAGTAGTATACCAGGAACCGACCGAATCAGGAAATACTGGTCCCTGATTGGCTGATAACCAGTCACGTGATCTAAATAACGAGCTCTGATTGGTTGTTTACTTGTGTCGGTCGGTTCCTGTAATATATACCATATGCCATATATTTTCTTTTCATTGTTTCACATTTAATTTCACAATTCACAACGACACTGCAATTCGCGTGTAATGAATGAGGGAACAGGACTTGCAGGAGGGAGAAAGGGATGGGCAGTTAAATGATGAGTGTAGGTTTGTATGAATATTATTCTCCATACCAAATTATTATGCAGCATTCCCTATCCACCGTGTTTTACGGGTAATTATATTCCCTTATATACGATCTTCAACTTGAAGTTCTAACCCCCCGATAACCCATTTAACCTTTATTCTGGGACTGTATATTATATTGTATATAAGAATGCCTTATTAAGGCATAAAATAACGATCAAGACAACTGACAAATGCCGACTGAAAATAATCAGATAATGTCTGGAAAACAACTAAACAATATAAGGGGAATTTGACCTGTCGACTAGATTTAATCAGAGGAGAATTTAACATACCCCATCTCCTGAAGGAGTTGCAGCTAGGATCCTCGTAGGACCACTTGTGCGGGTAACTTTACACAAAGCACTGGTAGACGTTCGGACATCGTCTGTCTTTACAGTAACGTAAATCACATTCTTCAAATCTAGGGGACGTAAAGCAAGGTATAAAACTAATGAGCATCACACAACTATAATTAGATGTGATATGCTGATATATTAATTTTAGACGTGTTATTGTGTGTTTAAACTCTGCTTTGTTTAACGAGTCTCGTATCTGGATGGGTTATTGGGTTACCTCTGAAAGGTGGAGGGGACTGTTGTGGTGGTGTTGACGTATTGAGTTTAACCATACTCCATGGATGGACCGTTTTTCATTTTCTAGTTCATTCTGGAAAGAAGAATGGCGCATGGTTAAGTGAGTTGTTGTATTAATCATGATAACACGGGGGATTACGGGGGCTCGAATAGAAAGTGTGGTGAAACGTAATGCGCAGATGAAACGTCCGGGCAGTCTATACGGGCGATCTATACAGGCGATCTATTCGGGCCCCCGCAATCCGCTGCCGGTGGGCGGACTCTAGTGCTAACGGACTCTATATCTAAATCCAAGGCGGACTCTATATCTAAAAACGGACTCTTTATCTACAGTTAGATTTTGAAAAAAGTTTAGATAAAGAGTCCTCCCTGTGTAGACTTTTTAGATAAAGAGTCCGCCCTGTGTAGAATTTTTAGATATAGAGTCCTCTAGTACATTTTGGCGCCAAATCCTCCAACCCGGACTCTATGTCTAAAATCCTAACCCAACCCAAAACCTAACCCTAACCCTAACCCTAACCCTAACCCTAACCCTAACCCTAACCCTAACCTCGAACCCAAATAACGGCCCTAACACTTCTAAACTAGTATAGGGGTAGAGCAAACTCTCGTTTCCGGCCTAACGGCCGAAATCTCGAGTTCGCGGCGAAAGGCGGACTCTATATCTAATTTAGATTTATGTAGATATAGAGTCCACTTTGTTTAGACTTTTTAGATAAAGAGTCCGCCCTGTGTAGACTTTTTAGATAAAGAGTCCTCCTAGAGTTTAGACTTATTTGGACTCTTTATCTAAATCTAAATTTAGATATAGAGTCCACTGTAGACTTAGAGTGTAGCACTAGAGTCCGCACACCCCCGGGGGCGGGATGCCCCCATTAGGTGCTAGAAGTAGAAGTCAAAACGACCGTATCCGTAGGAAGACACCACCCATCGATTCGCACGTGTAGTATCCACCAACTCTGTCCAGTGTCCACTGTCCAGTCTTCACCAACCCCCTTTCCCACCAATCATAAAAACAACAACCCCTCCATTTTTACGTAAAAATCCCGTCCTACAACCTGTATTTAATATACAGGGTGTCCCACTGTCTTTGCATCACCTGTGATTTTGGGTGATGAGTGGGTTCCATTCAAATGCCCATAACTCATCGAAAAGTAGGTCAAAACGGCTCAACCAAAAACAGTGTTGTAGAGAATTGTCAGGCGCACATTTGGGTACAAGATTGACGTTAAAAGTCTTACCAATCGTCTGATATATCGTCGTAAAGTCAAAATTACGTGTTCATGAAATCCGACCGGGGTTCACGTTTTGAAAAATTCACAAATGCAAAGTTGCTCGGATCACATTGCATCCCTCATAAGAGTTGTAGGAAATTGTCTGGCGGTCATTTTGGTACCCGGGTTTTTATCCTAGCTCAATGTTTAGAGTGTCTTAAGACTGTCAGAACTGGAATTTTCCCAAAAGTAGTCCCAGGTATCGCATTGCATTTTGCCCTGTTATGAAGCTCATATCTGCTTGAATAACATCTTAGTGCATGATAGGGTTGAGATAGACCACTTGCGTATCCTACACATTAACAGGGGCCTTGCCAAATCGTCATAACAACCCTGTCAAGTGTCTAGATGAAATTGAGACGATATGTGCTGATTATCATGCGATTACACACGACACCGAGCCACCTAATTAGGGGTTGTGAGCCGATACCAACTAAGACTCAGCATAAAAAATCTTCATGTTCCTACAGTCATAACTCAACTTAAACGTAGAGCTATGGAAAAACCATGGTATCAAAATGAACCTTAGACGATTCCAATGAAGCTCTTGTAAATTTCAAATAATTTTACCCATTTGTTGATGACACGTGATCCCCTCAAAAATGCTGGTTGAATTTCGTCTTTAGACAGTCATAAGACACTCTAAACATTGAGCTAGGACAAAAACCCGGGTACCAAAATGACCGCCAGACAATTTCCCACAACTTTTATTAGGGATGCAATGTGATCCGAGCAACTTTGCATTTGTGAATTTTTCAAAACGTGAACCCCGGTCGGATTTCATAATCATGTACTTGTGACTTTACGACGATATATCTGACGATTGGTAAGACTTGGAACATCAATCTTGTACCCAAATGTGTGCCTGACAATTCTCTACAACACTGTTTTTGGTTGAGCCGTTTTGACCTACTTTTCGATGAGTTATGGGCATTTGAATGGAACCAACTCATCACCCAAAATCACAGGTGATGCAAAGACAGTGGGACACCCTGTAGTAAGATGCAAAGATTACTCTTCGTTAAATATGGTTTCTGTCTAAGAAGAAACATGCACTCGAATGTTTCCTAAACAGCGACAGAAAAGAGGTTTTACCCAAAACACGTGGGCTGGAAACTCGAGATTTCAGAAGATCAGGCCAAAAAGTTAATAATTATCAAGAAGTTTTTCGCGCGCGGTGTGGAATTTATCTAATGCGCGGGGAATATTTGCGCGTCCAAAAACTACGTTTCTTGCCAGTACAGTGTGATATTTTTTTCCAGACAACCCCTGACTGACCCCAGTACAAAATCTAAACAGTAAATTTTGGGAGTTTATAATTGTCGTAAATGATATATATGTATTTCCACATGCAATTCAGTGAATGACAGCTCAAATTCAAAATAAATGTTTCAGTTTATCTCTCACTCTCTATACAACCCTTTCCCCCTCTCTCTCACTCCCCCTCTCTCTCTCTCCCCTCCCTCTCTCTTTCCTCTCACACACTCTCACTTGCACTTTGACCTTGATAGCAATACTATGACTCTCGAGTTAGACGATAGACTATACATAATATTAACAACAATTTGAAGTCTATTACATATTTCTAGAGTCTCTATTATTAACATAAATCATTTGGTCAACATATACCAGTACCAAAAAAAGCAGGTCTGTTATTATTACACACAAGGTTCAAACGCCCGGTACCTCCTCAATATAATCCTCCTCGACAAATCCCAGCATCCGCTCCAGCGCATCTGTTGTGCTTATAATGGACCTAAGGGAGGGAGTTGGTGAGTATGGGGGTCAAACAAGGTCAGGAGAGAGATGGGGTTGCAGTGAGTAGGCTGTAGGGGATCAGACAAGGCCAGGAGGGAGGGGGTTGGTGAAATAGGGGGTCAAACAAGGCCAGGAGAGGGAGGTATGTAGCTGTAAAAGTCACAATCATTTTCAATAGCCTCTGCACTCATGTAGGTCTACCTCATCAGGCAATGGGCATTTGGCAATCTTGTGTTTTATTCTTTGGTCCCTTTCTAGTCTCTTCCATATTTCTCTCTCTCTCAAAATCTCTCGTCTCTCTCGTCTCGATCGCTTCCTCTCTGTCATCTCATCTCTCAGGGCTCCTCTCTCATCTCTTACAATCGTCTCTCTCCTCTCTTTTCTCGTCTCTCTCTCTCTCTCTCTCTCTCTCTCTCTCTCTCCCTCTCTCCCTCTCTCCGGATGTGTGGGGCAAAGCCCACCTTGAGAGTGGATATAATACTTGTTCACTGAGCACCAATACTTCGTCCGTGGTGCAAGCCCTTTCATAACGTATCGGTAGGGCGCGGTGAGACAGAGTATAAGACAGCCGCGCGACATTGCTTGCGCGCGCATCTTGCAGTGACTTGTCAAAAACTCATCAATTTGCTGATCAATCATGATCATGTTTGACCGACGGACCCGTGATGTTGTTTGCCTCGCCCCTGTTTCAGCAAAACATGATATTATTCAAACTTTCATTAATTAGTTAATCGTTTCAGGAAGTAGAGATAGAATATGGGGACCTAGGACAAGTAGCTCTGGGGCGACCCGGCCGATTATAGTCGAAGTGGTCTCTTTGTCTGTCCCAAATTGGCTTCTGTTGTGCCTATGCAATCTTTATACCAACAAATATTGTGCAGTGCCTACCATCAATCAACTACCATATTTTATTGTGAGTATTCCTTGCCTCTTACTAGACCCACTGTATTCTCTTTCTGATCTAACTAAACTGAAAGAAGCAAGAAAAAATTTCTGTATCTTTCTCACTCACACTCACAAACGTCACAAAGGATATCCAAACAGACATCTTACTTATGTTTCCCATTTTAAACTTGCCTAGCTAGCTGTACGTGTGCCCGGCGAGCCCGCAACCCTTAAACAACATTCATCACTCTCTCGCTGTAATTCTCATGATCCTATACTCTTCCAGGCTTTTCCTTCTCCTGATGGATTCTACTAAATCTACTGCGTACTCTCAAGTCCCTCGCGGTATTTTCTCTCATGGCTGATTTCGCTACTTTATTCGCTTATGTAGTCGTGTTCTGGTTTGATTTCGAGCACTTCGACATATTGAGTGAGTTATAAAGTTAGCTGGTACAAGTGTTTAGTTGGCTTTTTGGAGCTATCATTAATCTTTGCCTTGATCGACCCTCCTTTAATAATAAAATAGTTTGAACAAAACAAATTAATTTTAACATCCCCATCCCCCATTATAGGAAGGGACTACGGGAGGAATCTCTTGCTAATTTACCGTTCTTCCTTGGTATCAGTATATACTGTTTTGAGGGCGCTGGAATGATTCTCTCTCTAGAAGGATCCGTTACTGGATCTCTTAGAAAATCATTCAAACAGATCTTCAGTAAAGCGTGAGTTTTAATCACACTAGCGCCTAGTAGTTTCTATTTCTGCTCTAGTCACCATTTCTCATTCCTTTATCTTAGTTAACTTCTAATACCTAAAAGGGGGGATTATTTATCATTTCTAACTGTAAATATATTCTCGTTCAGTATTCTGGTGTTAACAGCGTTATACATAACATTTGGGGTGTGCGGGTACATGTCACTTTGGTCCACACTACAGAGCAGATAATCACACTAAACCTACCTACTGGTGTTGTTCCCAATATTGTGAGATTGTGTCTCAGTTTCAGTCTCTTCTTTACCTTCCCAGGTACAGGAATGAGTTGGTAATAATCAGCGGTGTTTGATTGCCAAGCTAGACTGTTTTACAGGCTACAGTGTCCACCACACCGCGAGCAGCCGCTGTGTTCCTAGTTTCATGTCAGGCCAAAAGACTCCCCCTAACCACTATTACTTTTCAGTTATGATGTTCCCAGTAGTTAAACTATTAGATAAGAAGTTAGCTTTGAAAGACAACAGAGTCAAATCGGTTAGTTCCAAATATCAGAAATGCAGCCTTGCAATTACACCACCCCGTTCCCCAGGGCCCACGACTTTGCATTGATTTTTTAATGGAATGCGGTTTTTGAACTGAATTTTGTCTAACAAAGCTTCCTCTCTCCTTCAGAATTGTATGCGAGTCTGCTTGGTCCTCCTCACCTATGTAGTAATATCGGTTGTCCCTAATTTCTCGCTCCTGATGGCATTTGTTGGGGGGACTTGTTGTACTTTACTGGGATTCATTCTTCCCGCTCTTTTCCATCTTACTATCTTTAAAGAGTGAGTTAAATGTTAACATTGGTAATGTTAATTGATATTGGCATGGTTAACATTATGATTAACTGTAATATTGTTAACACCCCCTCCCCCTTGTTCAGTTCACTGACACAAACGGAAAAGATATGGGAAATCATTATTCTATCCATTGGGATATTAGGGTGAGTTGATGGAGAGAATCCCAATCCCCTGTCTTTAAATCCCCCCACCCATTGTTGGATATATATGATATTATGATAGTGTGACTTCTACAGCTACATACCTCCCTCTCCTGGCCTTGTTTGACGCCCTACTCACCAATCCCTCCCTCTCCTGGCCTTGTTTGACGCCCTACTCACCAACCCCCTCCCTCTCCTGGCCTTGTTTGACGCCCTACTCACCAACCCCCTCCCTCTCCTGGCCTTGTTTGACGCCCTACTCAGTACTCACCAACCCCCTCCCTCTCTTGGCCTGTTTTGACGCCCCTATCACTCAACTCCCTCTCCTGGCCTTGTTTGACGCCCTACTCAGTACTCACCAACCCCCTCCCTCTCTTGGCCTTGTTTGACGCCCTACTCACCAACTCCCTCTCCTGGCCTTGTTTGACGCCCTACTCAGTACTCACCAACCCCCTCCCTCTCCTGGCCTTGTTTGACGCCCTACTCACCAACCCCCTCCCTCTCCTGGCCTTGTTTGACGCCCTATTTCACCAACCCCATCTCTCTCCTGACCTTGTTTGACCCCATATTCACCGACCCTCTCCCCAGGTCCATTATAAGCACAACAGATGCGCTGGAGCGAATGCTTGGTTTTGTCGAGGAGGATTATATTGAGGAGGTACCGGGCGTTTGAACCTTGTGTGTCTCATCCGGGCCCCGTAATCCGCTGCTGCTTAGCAGCGATTACGGGGCCCGGATGAGACGCCCGTACCAGTCGCCCGTACCAGTCGGCCCCGTACATTTGCTTTGCGCATTACGTTTCACCCACTTTCACCACAACAAAACACATGTGCGTAACGCGGCATGTACCTTATTTGGTTGAAAGGCAATGAAACTAATGCGCAAAGCAATTACGGCGACTGGTACGGGGCGATCTATTACGGGGCGATCCTATTCGAGCCCCCGTAATCCCCGGTTTTAATAACAGAGATGCTTTTTTTTGGTACTGGTACGAGTGTGGTGTTACCAAATGATTTATGTTAAGACTAATAAGAACTCTAGAAATATGTAATAAACTTCAAGTGTTCGTTATATTATGTATAGTCTATTGTCGACTTCGAGAGTCCTAGCTATCGAGTATTGCTATCAGTGTCAACGTGCAAGTGAGAGTGGGTGAGAGGAAAGAAATAGGGAGGGGAGAGTGGGAGCGAGAGAGAGAGAAGAGACGTGAGAGAGAGAGAGACCCTGACGGAGAGAATGAGATCGAGAGAGAGAGAGGTGCCGAGGGGGGGGGAAGGGAGGGTAGAGAGCAGTCGAGAGATAAACTGAACATTTATTTGAATTTTGAGCTGTCATTCACTGAATTTGTCATTGTTTGTTGTGGAAATAATCATATCATTACCGACAAATTATAAAACTCCTCAAAATATCTGTTTTAGATTTGTACTGGCGTGTCCGTCAGGGGTTGTCTAGGAATAAAAATATCACACTGGTCTGGCAAAGACCACGTAGATTTTTGGACGCGCTAAATATCCCCGCGCATTAAATAAATTTCACACGCGCGCGCAATAAAACTTCTGATAATTATTAACTTTTTGTCCTGATCTTCTGAAATCTTTTATTTGGAATGCGCTGCAGCCCCTTGGCTTGGCATGCGCTGCAGACCCCAAGTGCGCGCGTTTTCCACGTAGCATAGGCCAATGCAGCCCCCTCATGCGCGCCTGCAACGTATGCCAACTGAAATCTCGAGTTTCCACCCCACGTGTTTTGGGTAAAACCTGTTTTCTGTCGCTGTTTAGGAAACAATCGAGTGCATTCTTCATCTTACTATATTAAATACAGGTTGTAGGACGGGATTTTTACGTACAAATGGAGGGGTTCCGGGTTGTTGTTTTTATGGTTGTGTGGGAATAAAGGGAGGTTTGGTGGAGACTGGACGTGGGACACTGTCACTGGACACGAGATCGGTGGATACTAACAACGTGCGCAATTGACTGGGTTTGGTCTGTCCTTCCTACTGATACGGTGGTTTTGAGTTCTACTTCTAGCACCTAATGGGGGCATCCCGGGCAGGGAATGAAGTTTTCTCTAGATTTGCGATCGGAACGACGGAACAATCACCTCAGTCAGTTTCTAAAATTAGTTTCTAGTTATGATTAATACAACACCTTACTTAACCTTGCGCCATTCTTCTTTCCAGGATGAACTAGAAAATGAAAAACGGTCCATCCATGGAGTATGGTTAAACTCAACACGTCCACAACACCACAACAGTCCCCTCCACCTTTCAGAGGTAACCCAATATAATAACCCATCCAGGATTACACGAGACTCGTTAAACAAGCAGATTTAAACACATACACACGTCCTTAAAATATACAGCATATCACTCTAATTATAGTTGTGTGATGCTCATTAGCTTTATACCTTGCTTACGTCCCTAGATTTTGAAGAAGTGATTACGTTACTGTAAAGACAGACGAGGTCCGAACGTCTACCAGTGCCTTATGTAAAGTTACCCGCACAAGTGGTCCTACAAGGATCCTAGCTGCAACTCCTTCCGGGGATGGGGTATGTCTCCTCTGATTAAATCTAGTCGACAGGTTAAATTCCCCTTATATTGTCTATTTGTTTTCCAGACATTATAGCTGATTATTTCAGTCAGGCATGTCATTGTCTTGATGTTATTTATGCTTAATAAGGCATTCTATATACAATATAATATACAGTCCAGAATAAAGGTAAATGGGTTATCGGGGGGTTAGAACTTCAAGTTGAAGACGTATATAAGGGAATATAATTACCGCTAAAACACGTGTAGGATAGGGAATGCTGCATAATAATTTGGTATGGAGAATAATATTCATACAAACCTACACTCATCATTTAAACTGCCCATCCCTTTCTCCTCCTGCAAGTCTGTTCCCTCATTCATTACACACGCGAATTGCGTGCGTTGTGATTGTGAAATTAAATTGAAACAATGAAAAGAAATATATGGCATATTGGATATATTACAGGAACCGACCGACACAAGTAAACAACCAATCAGAACTTCGTTATTTAGGATCACGTGACTGGTATCAGCCAATCAGGGACCAGTATTTCCTGATTCGGTGTCCTGGTATACTACATCCAGTGAATGGGTTGTGGTGCCTTGTTCGACCATCTCTCTCCTCACAAAAGGAGGTAGGCTGGGGTGAAGGACCTCACATTACATTAGCGCAGAGGGTAGGGAGATACCCGCATTAGTGAAGGATCACTGATTGAACTCTCAGAAATAACACTGGAATAAAACACTATGATTCCCTATGAGTCACCTGACGAGTAATCTTCAGTAACTTCATGATGTCATCACGTGACTAGTGAGTCAGTAACCGACCTAATCAGGACATACTGGGCCCTGAGTTGGCTTGATACCAGTTCACGTGACCTAAATAACGGAGTTCGAATTGTTGTTACTTGTTTTGGTCGGTTCCTACAGTGAGTGATCATATCAAGATATTATCAGTTTTGTTGCTCACGCTCGCTTTGAGGCACCATTTTCAATCGATCATGTTTGTAAACTTGAAATTCTACTACGGAGATGGGTATGTGTGTCTGGTTCTCAGTTTGGCTCCAAACGGGGGGTCCATGTGAACATGCCAGCAACGCGGACTTCCAGAGGTTAGAGACATCAATCATATCTACACTACGGCGTGCTGCAGGTACTCTGAACCCAACAAAGAGGGAGGTGAGTTTGATCCGAAAAAGTTGACAAGCAATTACCTGAACAGCCTAGACACACCCAAAAAGCTGAAGTTGATTGCTGATATGGCAGGCCTTCTCTGGTACCGATCCTTGCCCCTATCTCGACTAGGTAGGAAGCAGTTATCTGGAGAGATAAAAGAGGAGAAAAAATCCGACATCAATTCCCGATCAAATGAGAATATGGAAGTTGACTTTCAGGTCCTTGATGACTTGAAGACCACCCGAGACCGTCTGACGAGCTACCAGGAGTGAGTGTTGGAGCGGGATCGGAAATCTCACTCTGTCAGGACGAGGTGAGTGCACCGAAGGACTCCATCCTCTTCCATGAAGGATGCTTGTTGGAGAAGAGTGATAAACGCTGTTCAGATGTAGTGAGGAGAGATTCAGAGCTACTCTTCTGTCTTGAGAAACCGTCGCCACAGCAGTCAAAGAGAGCTGTGTGCTGGCAACTGGCCCCCAGTAAGATCGGTCTGCCATCACTAGTGCACACAGGGATCGTTTCCGAGAATTGATAGTTTATGGACTGGCCAGAACGCGAATGCACCGACCATGACACAGCATAAAGGACCTTCTTCAGCACTCTTGATAGAGCTACCAGTTGTTTGACAGTTTGAGAGTCTTGGGAGGAGTGGGCGACAATACACCTCGCTAGGTAGTGATGAGGACCAGAGCGGGGCAGACAGTTCTGGTAAATTCTGCTCAGCTGCAAAGACTCAGACTCTTATCAGAACAGTTATAGTGTGCTCCAGACAAGGACTGTTGAGGAGCGAGCTGAACGTAGAGTTTAGTAGCGAGAGTAGAGAGAGAAGGGAAGTGAACCAGAGGAAGATTTGGCGAATAGAAGGGGTCAGTTTGCAAGTGAGACCAGGAAGAGGAGATTTTGAGGGAGGAGATGAGGAGAGAGAGAGAGACGTTACGAAGAGAGAGAGATAGAGAGAGAGAGAGAGAGAGAGATGAGAAAAGACAAAAAAGAGAGAGAGATAGAGGAGGAGACGAGAGAGAGAGAATACTTTGCTAGCAGAGAGAGAGGAGAGACGAAGACTGGAAGAGACGAGAAGAGAAGTAGGAGAGTAGCAGACGAGAGCGAGTGAGGAGAGTAGAGAGAGATTGTATTTTAGATATTTAATGTCTATATTTTGCTTTCACGTTTTTCAGTTTGTAGGGACGCAGTGGGGACAGGAGGGGGTAGCATGTTCAAAAAGCACACACAAGACCTTACCGTCTCGTGCTAGCGACCCGTGTTACCCACCCTGATGCCTCACTTAGTTTGGTCGTGTGGCATGGTTGCCTTAAAGTTATATGTTTATTCGCGAGCAATGCCACTTGCCAGCGGCAGTTTGAATGAATGAATGAATGAATATCTCCACTCACTAACAGATCGGTGCTAATTTAATGTCTTTTAAGTGACCAGGTTATTATCGTGAGAGCTAAGAAGAATATGCTTGCTGCAAGGTGTGTGAATTTACAATGGCGTTTTTTTTATGTGAATATCGTTAATTCTTGAATAATGATATGAAGTATGAATTTAGGAGAGGAGGAATGTATTATTTTTAAGTTCAGATTACAGAGGATGGGCCATTGGGATGGGAACTGGCGAGTGGGCACCGACGATAAGAAGTATAACAGAGTAAATAAGTCCTTTCTATAAACACAAAAAACAGGTTCATTTACGGATCAAAGCTTCAACAGAACTCTCCCCATACTGATCG
>CM035359.1:937385-1104885 GCA_020137815.1 Hormiphora californensis
CTCACTCATCTCTACTCTCTCTCATCCGATCTCGATCCTCTCTCCTCTCTCTCTATCTCCCTCTCTCTCTCTCACACTCTCTATCTGCATCCTAAAAAGGCCCCCCCCCCCCCCCAGTCACAGCATCAAGGCGATGTTTGGTTATCGACTGCAAGGATAATGGTGCTAAGTAAATCTGCTGATGTTGAAAAGCCTACTGCAGGAAATCGAGTGAAAACAGGATGTTTTTGGTGATATCACTGGGGAGGCGAGGGGGTTTTGACATAGTACGGAGATTGAAAATATCTATGTTAGTTAATCCGGGTAATTAAAGAGTACGAACATATATGGACACGTGTTAAAGATTGAACGACTACTATTATAACACTCGTGTTCAACCACTGTCCACCGGATACAAACCGCATAACTTCTTTGGATGAGAAGCTTTTAACATTGTCTGAAACAATAACTCCAGGTAAAACTCGTTCTCTTTAACCCAATAAGCCTGGTGCGGTGCTTGCAGTATGAACTTAGAAAATAGAAAGTAAGAGTCTAAATTTTAAGACTATCTGAACTAAACTCTATAGCTATACACCGTTGAACATTGGATCTGTTGTGAAAGCTTCTTGATGTGACATAGGATTGTAACTCTGAACGAATGTAGGTCTCTACTCTCAGGAAACTGGCAGGGAAAAGTTGATCTTGGATCTTAAAAGGAAAATGGGAAGAGTCGAGCATAGAGAGAGCTTCTATCTTCTCATCTCTCTATCCCTTCTCTCTCTCTATCTCTCTCTCTCTCTTCGTCTCTCTTCTCTCTCTGCTCTCTCTCTCTATCTCTCTCTCTCTCTCTCTCTCTCTCTCTCTCTCTCTCTCTCTCTCTCTCTCTCTCTCTCTCTCTCTCTCTCCCTCTCTCCCTCTCTCCGGATGTGTGGGGCAAAGCCCACCTTGAGAGTGGATATAATACTTGTTCACTGAGCACCAATACTTCGTCGGTGGTGCAAGCCCTTTCTAACGTGATCGGTAGGGCGCGGTGAGACTATGATGATGAAGAGTATAGACGCCGCGAGACATGCTTGCCGCGCGATCTTGCAGTGACTTGTCAAAAACTCATCAATTTGCTGATCAATCATGATCATGTTGACCGACGGACCCGTGATGTTGTTTGCCTTGCCCCTGTTTCAGCAAAACATGATATTATTCAAACTTTCATTAATTAGTTAATCGTTTCAGGAAGTAGAGATAGAATATGGGGACCTAGGACAAGTAGCTCTGGGGCGACCCGGCCGATTAATAGTCGAAGTGGCTCTTTGTCTGTCCCAAATTGGCTTCTGTTGTGCCTATGCAATCTTTATACCAACAAATATTGTGCAGTGCCTACCATCAATCAACTACCATATTTTATTGTGAGTATTCCTTGCCTCTTACTAGACCCACTGTATTCTCTTTCTGATCTAACTAAACTGAAAGAAGCAAGAAAAAATTTCTGTATCTTTCTCACTCACACTCACAAACGTCACAAATGGATATCCAAACAGATCACTCTTACCTGTTTTCCCATTTTAAACTTGCCTAGCTAGCCTGTGTTTCGTGCGCCCCGCCCGCGAAACACTTAAACAGCTTCTACACCTCTCTCGCTGTTAATTCTCATTTTGATCCTATACTTCCAGGCTTTTCCTTCTCCCTGGATGGATTCTACTAAATCTACTGCGTACTCTCAAGTCCCTCGCGGTATTTTCTCTCATGGCTGATTTCGCTACTTTATTCGCTTATGTAGTCGTGTTCTGGTTGATTTCGAGCACTTCGACAAGTAGTGAGTTATAAAGTTAGCTGGTTCAAGTGTTTAGTTGGCTTTTTGGAGCTATCATTAATCTTTGCCTTGATCGACCCTCCTTTAATAATAAAAAGAGTTTGAACAAAACAAATTAATTTTAACATCCCCATCCCCCATTATAGGAAGGGACTACGGGAGGAATCTCTTGCTAATTTACCGTTCTTCCTTGGTATCAGTATATACTGTTTTGAGGGCGCTGGAATGATTCTCTCTCTAGAAGGATCCGTTACTGGATCTCTTAGAAAATCATTCAAACAGATCTTCAGTAAAGCGTGAGTTTTAATCACACTAGCGCCTAGTAGTTTCTATCATAGTCACCCATTTCTCATTCCTTTCTAGTTAACTTCTAAAACTAAAAGGGGGGAGGCTTAATTTATCATCTCTAACTGTAAATTATTCTCCTTCAGTATTCTGTATTAACAGCGTTTACATAACATTTGGCGGTGTGTGTACATGTCATTGTCACACTACAGAAGATATCCATAAACTACCAATACGTGTTCCCAGATATTGTGAGATTGTGTCTCAGTTCAGTCTCTTCTTTACCTCCCAGTTACGGAATGGAGAAAAAAACGATACTCTTTCTATCGTTTTAATTTTAGGCTACCTTAAATAAGAATTTTCAGGTGCTCCGTGGTTGCAGAGGTCCCCTCTAGGTACAACCGGTGGTTTAGCTCGGCAGGCTGGGCGAGGTTGAACGTCCTTCAGGAGCACCGTGGTTGGTAATAATCCGCGGTGTTTGATTTCCAAGCTAGACTGTGTGACAGGCTACAATGTCCCCCACACCGCGAGCGGCCGCTGTGTTTTATGTCGGTTAAATTAAGCCAAAAGACTTCCTCTAACCACTATTTCTTTTCAGTTATGATGTTCCCAGTAGTTAAACTATTAGATAAGAAGTTAGCTTTGAAAGACAACAGAATCAAATCGGTTAGTTCCAAATATCAGAAATACTGCCTTGCAATTACAGCACACACCCCCCCCCCAGGGCCCTACGACTTTTCATTGATTTTTCAATGGAAATGCGGTTTTTTAACTCAATTTTGTCTAACAAAGCTTCCTCTCTCTCTCCTTCAGAATTGTATGCGAGTCTGCCTGGTCCTCCTCACCTATGTAGTAATATCGGTTGTCCCTAATTTCTCGCTCCTGATGGCATTTGTTGGGGGGACTTGTTGCACTTTACTGGGTTTCATTCTTCCCGCTCTTTTCCATCTTACTATCTTTAAAGAGTGAGTTAAATGTTAACATTGGTAATGTTATAATTAACACGGTTAACATTATGATTAACTGTAACCTATTGTAACTCGTTAACACCCTCCCCGGTGTCAGTCGCTCTGACACCAAAACGGAAGAATATGGGATTATCATTATTCTATCTAGTGGCGGATATTAGGTTGAGTATGGAGAGAAGCCCAATTGCCCCCGGAATTAAATCACCCCCCCCCCCCCAACCGGCACCTCCCCCAACCACCCATTGTTGGTATATATGAATTATGATATTATGATGATACAATCTATGACATCAAGAGCTTAAAAATATCCAAAAAACAAAAGATCCAAATTTCCAAGGGTAATAATTAAAGGGCTATAAAAAAGGGTTTTATGTCTAAGACTAGTCTATAAAATTATAGACTCTTACTTTCTCATTTTCTAGAAGTTTCATACTGCAAGTCACCGCACCAGGCTTATTGGGTTAGAAGAGAACGAGTTAACCTGGAGTTATTGTTTAAGATGCAAGTTAAAAGACTTCTCATCCAGAAGTTAGTATGCGAGTTTTATCCAGGTGGTACCAGGTGGTTGAACACGTAGTGTTATAATAGTAGTCGTTCAATCTTTAACACGTGTCATATATTGTTCGTACTTTTAAATTAACCGGATTAACTAACATAGATATTTCAAATCTCCGTACTATGAAAAACCCCTCAGCCTCCCAGTGGATATCACCAAAACATACCTGTTTGCACTCGGATTCCTGCAGTAGCTTTTCAACATCAGCAGATTTACTTAGCACCTTATCCTTGCAGTCGATAACCAGAAACATCGCCTTGATGCTGTGACGGGGGGGGGGGGGGCTTTTAGGATGCAGATAGAGAGGGAGAGAGAGAGGGAGAGGAGAGAGAGAGGAGAAGAGAAAAGAAGAAGGAGAAGGGGAGAGAGAGAGAGGATTGAGAGAGAGATGGAGACGCGTGAGAAGGTGTCGAGAGATAGAGAGAGAGAGAGAGAGAGAGAGAAGAATTTGGGGAGGAAAAAAAAGGGGAGAGGGCCGTTTTAGGGGGAAGCTCCCGGGCGTCCCCATCGCGCGCCGTCGACGGGGCGCAGCGGCGCTAAGCGGCGGCGCGCGCCGGGAAGAGCCGGGGCGAGCCGGGCGCATTTCTGCGGCGCTCCGGCCGTCGCGGCGCGGAAGCGGAACGAGGCGAGCGGAGGGGGAAACAAAGGGGTTTAGTTCCGGCTACCCGGGAAACTGAGCTTTTAGTACGCAGAATGAAAGGGGGGGGGGGTGGAACGGAGGGGAGGATTGACAATGGGCTTTTAGGAGGCAGAGAGAGAAATGCACAAAGAGGTGGGGTCAAACCTGGACATATTATTACAATTAGAACTCCCTATGAAACCATTAGTCTGGTTACCATGGTAACAAGATTAATGGTAATATGGTTACCATGGTAATAAGATATATGGTAATACGGTTACCATGGTAACAAGATATACCTTAGTAGTGAGACACATGCCAACACCACAGCTCCTTCAATAATACCAGCCTGAAAAAGAGAGAGAGATTGGTGTGAAGGAAATGTATACATGGAATGAAGGATAAATACCTAACCCAGTAGTCGCCGACTACAAGTGTAATATATCTTTCATTGTGCTCTTCAGTCGGATTGTACCCATTACCCAACCTATATCTTTTATTTCGGTCGATCAACAAAGGAAATTGATGGAAGCTACAAACACCTCTGACGCCGTCGAGTTTAAAGACATGTAACCCGGGTTGAATAGTCTAGTTTGAAGACCCTTCTTTCAGAGTGAAGTAGGGTCGGGCAAGGGTGGAATTAGGACAAGCTGCTAACCTGATTAATTAACATGATTAGATGATTAATTACCTCTTTGAAAGCATAAGGAAGGCCAAGTATTCCAGCTCCGATAAAGGTAATGAAGATATTTCCACAGAGTTTTAACTGGCTGTCTGTTGATCCTCCCCCTCCATCATGCATACCTAATTAGTTAATTAGTTAATTAGTTAATTAGTTAATTAGTTAATTAATTGGGTAGTTGATATCTTTTGCAAATACCCACGATACACGGGATATGTAAGCTGTTGTTGTCGGTAAAAAGGGATTGAGGAATGTGTAAGCACTAAGCGGCAAGTAATTATAACTCGCTAAGATCTAACATGTGTTAAATAAAACCTGGACAATTTATGCTGTTTAAAAAAATTCGGTAGCTTAACATTTTTTCCCCGCCTGGGTGAATCAAGTTTTATTACGGGATAATGCAGACTGCAGTGGTTTTCAACAGTATGAAAAGGAGACACTGCAGACTGCAATGAGTGCACCCAGCTACAAGTAATAATAAAAGATAAAAATACTAAATCGTGTTTATTATGTTTAGTGCTTGTTTAGTGGGCGAGAAGTGCAGAGACAACAAAAAAGAGTTGGAGGTTTAGTAGGGTCGGCTATGGGAAGTTGGGTCTGGGCGATTTCAAATATTGGTAACAATTCCCACGGTCAAAAAGTCACATTTTTTTAAACTTTTTCCAAGTTTCAGGCTAAAATATTCGATCAATCAATATCAAACATCGTTAAGTTTTGTTAATACATTGGAAATTAGATTCGCATATTCGTGGTTTTTTGACACTGGGCGTGGGAGGTCGTCATTGGTCGCGTTCGATCGGGCTAGATGAGGTGATCAAAACCTAGTGGGGCCAGATCTTGGCCCCACCCCGTTCTAGGGTTATTAGGCTTTTTCGGTTTCCCGCCAAAAGTCTGTACCGTAAAAGGACCTCAGCCAAAGCACCATCCCATAGGTCTCTATCACCCCCGGTTCACTAATTATTCGTAATTATGTGATTTATGACGTATTCGCCAATTAGCACTAATAATACCAGTTCCTGGTCACTTACAGCCTAGATTTTGATACCATATGATAGAATATCACTAGATTAGTGGGGATACAAAATTTCAGGTCGATCGGAGTTATGGTTGAGGAGTTATAGCCGTTTTTCCGGTTGGCTGGCAGGTGGCTGGCACCACGTAGGATTACGGGTTTAGGACATCGTCCCACAAGGCACCGTGCTTGCCCCTATCCTATTTCTTCTCTTTTACGGTACAGTAACTTAAGATGGGATGATGCATGTCAATAGTTCGACTGATGATGTCAGTGCTCCCTAAACCCAGCTACTATTCCCCGAAATTCGCGAACGGGTTTACTAGTGTTTTAAATGGTTTCCCGATAAAATTATGATCTACATGAAAGACGTTAGAAACGTGACTATCAACAACGAGTCGCCGTGATGCTCTCTCATATTGTCCGCCCGTATAAAGCGTCGCCCAAAGCGTTGTCCACGACGTCTAAGACGCAGTCCGCTGACATTAGAAGCTTTTTGTGCGTTCTGGACGTCGTGGACAACGCTTTGAGCGGTTCTTTGCGGGTGGCCCATATGACTGGACCAGAAGCTGATAAACTACATACAGTGCCCTGGTTTCACAATTTTCAGATTGTTTTCAGACAATCACGAATTAAGGCGTTGTCATACGCTACACGCCCCTCGTTGCGGGGCTGTCAGAGCATTGGCCTGACCCTATTCTCAGTTCTCGGATCTCGTGAGAACTGTGGTCAGAGCATTGGCCTGACAGTTGCGGGGGGGGGGGGTTGCAGAGCATTTCGAATCAAAAGAAAATTTCAAGTTGTGCCATTTCTTTTTGGACGCAGCATGTTTACAGGTGTGCACTAGCAAAGAGACTGGCAAACGCTGCTGGCCCCCAGCGCGGGATAAGGCAGCGCTTTTCAAGCAAAAAGAGAACACTATTATTTTTAGACCGACTTTTCAAAAGGCTATAGCCATGCAACCACATGACCAATTTGAGTAGACTAAACGGTATCTGATAGATAATCGATAGCACTATGCGATAACTTTTACTAGGCACTAACGGGTAGCCTAAACCCGTCTCACTCGACACCCACCCAAATCGCCACCACCAAGATTTTAATTTCCTCCTCTTTTTTGGCATACGTTGCAGGCCCCTTATAATATAATATAAGGGGCCTGGAGGGAATACCGCGCTAGGGGGGAATACACAATCAATCATATCTCCGGTTCCAGATAAGGTACAGAAATCGTTTTGGTAGCGTTGGAAAGAGGAAGATAACAGCTTTCAAATGCAACCGGTTTCAGGTCTCTATCTTATCAGGAACAGGAGATATGAACCAAACTCCGCAAAATCGAGTGCGGTAAAATAAAAAATTCGAGATTTTAATTCAAATTTGAAACAAAGTGTCCCTGCAGGGACCTGTGACGTCACTTTTTGAAAACAACCAATCTTTGAACGGCTATTGCTCAGCCTCCTCAAGTCCAATTAACTTCTCTCAAAAACAGCAAGGTAGATAATTGTCAGATCTAACAGCTAGTGAAAGAATCAAGCAAAACGGACTTCAGGGGCCAAAGTTATAAGCACCGCCGTTTTTTCGCTCGCAAAGTTATTTTCGACCCAGCCGGGCTCAGGCCAAACGCGCGCGCGGCATTCCCTCCAGTCCCCTCGTTGCGGGGGTGCGCGCATGAGGGGGCTGCAGCGCATTCCAATCCTCTTTTCTTCTTCGTTCTTTTTTAAATTTTTTTACGGCGCGTATACTCCATTTTTTTTCAACTGTTCACCCCCCAAAGTCGCGCGCGGAATTGTTTTGCGCGTTTATCACATGTTAACGTGTAGCGCGCGCCACAAAATTTTTAAATTTCAGTTTTTGGGTGAACAGTTGAAAAAAAATGGACTTTAGTAGCGGGCAAAAAATAAATTCAATCGGATTGCGCCGCGCATGACGCGCAAAACAATCACGCGCGCTCGTTTCCATAATTCAATATCATTTCGGCATTTTTCGCCAGAGACAAATTGATTAAAAACAAGATTTTTCAACAAATAAGGTATCATAAAATTGATAAATTAAAGCCAAGTTGTGAAAACATTTGCTCAAAATCTGTCTGGGTCGGCTCCGCCAGACAGCTGAAAATATATTAAGATAGGCCAGTCATTTTGCACTCTCTGCGCCCACATCCCCAAACTGATGTCAGAACAAGTCCTGCTTGATGGATTGATAGATAAAAAATAGGCATCGCCACACCACACTAATAATAAGATTAAGAATGTCTCTCAAAACAATGGGCCACGAAGAAGTTGTCCTCGAAACCCCTACTCCTAGATCCAGGGAGTCTACAGAGCCTCAGGCCCCTCTCCACCCGGAATCATCATCGTAATGTTGGAACCTGGAAAATTGTTAGGAAATTAAGTAGATTTAGTATCAAGATAATAGGGTTCACTTGACAAGGGAATTAAAGTTGCCTAAAAGTTCAAATATGCCCTGAAACCCGCCCTAAAACCCAGAATTGACCTTATATACAAACTTGATCCCCTCAAAAGTATTGATTCTCCCCAACTCAAATCCCCAAAAATTGATCTCCTATTATCTCATACCGTGCAGTAGAATCTGGTCGAGTTTAGTGACTCTCCTTCCCTCGGGGGTGTTCTCATATTCAGTTACGTCCTCCAGGACCATGTTCACAAAATCATCGAAACCCAACAGTACGCCAACAATCTGATAAAACGGTTAATATCTGTTGAGTAACAAGTTGATATCTTAGTGTATGTACAAGGTGGGCCACGGATTGTTGGTCATGGTTAGCGAGATGGTGCGTCAAAACGGTGATAGTTGTGAGAATAAAAATTATGGGAGCACTCTGGATAAATTCCTTGGTAACTTTTTCCATAATTTTTTGTCAAAAATTCGAAAATTCATTTTTCATTCCTTCATTCATTTCTCGTTCATTCATGATGTGAGCATCCTAATTTTCCATCATTATGCTATTTTTCTTTGGCTTGAATTTATCTTTCCAATGAGCACCATGAAAATGAAATTGAAGCACCAGGTCACTCAGCAGTTGAGAAAATGTTCATGCATGATTTTGGCTCTTTTTGCGACTTTCAAACAGCTGTATCACAACTACCTTTCGTTCAATCTTCTTAAAACTTTGGGAAAACATTAGATAAGCAAAGATCTTTGCTCACAAGAAAAATCAAGGCCAAAGATTAAAGTTCATTTTTCATTTTTTGTTAGTTCATTCCGTTCATTCAGGAACCAACATCCCTAAAGTGATGAAAATGTTTGGGTTTTGTTTGGCCCATGTCCTGCAATGACAGAGAGGTGTAATAGCGTGTTTCCGGGCTAGTTTGTGGGTGTCCATGTCATCATGATGATATCTGACACCTTTTCTGAGCCATGATTAAGGGATTTTCTCAAATTCAAGCATGTAACTTGGATTTTCTGCGATTAGTACCGTGCAGCAATGTTATGAGATCTCATAAAACCTCAAAAATGATGATTAGCTCAATGAAATGAGTTGATTTATGATGTAATTGTTCGTTTCGTTCAATTTGACATCGGTTTTAATCTTTTCAATCATAAACCAACTCATTTCATTGAGCTAATCATCATTTTTGAGGTGTAATGAGATCTCATAACATTGCTGCACGGTACTAATCGCAGAAAAACCAAGTTACATGCTTGAATTTGAGAAAATCCCTTAATCATGGCTCAGAAAAGGTGTCAGATATCATCATGATCACATGGACACCCACAAACTAGCCCGGAAACACGCTATTACACCTCTCTGTCATTGCAGGACATGGGCCAAACAAAACCCAAACATTTTCATCACTTTAGGGATGTTGGTTCCTGAATGAACGGAATGAACTAACAAAAATGAAAAATGAACTTTGACCTTTGGCCTTGATTTTTCTTGTGAGCAAAGATCTTTGCTTATCTAATGTTTTCCCAAAGTTTTAAGAAGATTGAACGAAAAGTAGCTGTGATACAGCTGTTTGAAAGTCGCAAAAAGAGCCAAAATCATGCATGAACATTTTCTCAACTGCTGAGTGACCTGGTGCTTCAATTTAATTTTCATGGTGCTCATTGGAAAGATAAATTCAAGCCAAAGAAAAATAGCATAATGATGGAAAATTAGGATACTCACATCATGAATGAACGAGAAATGAATGAAGGAATGAAAAATGAATTTTCGAATTTTTGACAAAAAATTATGGAAAAAGTTACCAAGGAATTGATCCAGAGTGCTCCCATAATTTTTATTCTCACAACTATCACCGTTTTGACGCACCATCTCGCTAACCATGACCAACAATCCGTGGCCCACCTTGTATACAGTTAGGTAAGAGCCTCACAAGTAGCTCAAAGAAATAATTTGTCTAGTGGCCCAGACCCATATAACAGACAACAGTTCCGGAAATTGGTGACACAGACACCGTGCGCGACCAAGATTGAGCTCACATTGTGCGGGGGTCGCGCCAGGTGTCTATATATGTCACCAATTCCGGAAATAGTTGTAATTATAGAGGAACACGAATTATCATTTTTACCCTGTCAGGCCAATGCTCTGACCACAGTTCTTACGCGAAATAAGAATAGGGTCAGGTCAATGTCCTGATAGTTCTTACCTCTCTGTCGTTTTTCATAGTCAGGTGCATTCTACTTCCAATACACTTGTCAACGAGTTCCAGGGGGAGCAGAGTAGAGGGGTTAGCGGAATTGTGGTGGGCAGCCATGTTTGGGAGCTAGATATATTTGGGATGAGGGTTTAGAGTTTGATTTTAGGAGCCATTGGGCAGAGATGACCCCACCGGGACAGAGAGGGGCTGGGTTGGGTAGTAAAAAGACATACAATTCACTTCAAGTCGATTATCTATAACACAGTTCAAGCGTTTTCAGGTACAAACACAAAAAATCGTTCTCTCTCTCACTCCCTCTCTTTTCATTTTCTTGGTTGTATGTACCAAACCCTTATAAGTATAGAGAGTCAGTAAAATACATACATCGCCCTGTAATATACAAAATGACCCACCATTGAACCTTCGTTACTAAAAGTTATTATAGAATACACATTTAAAAGCTATTTTTGTTAATGTTTAGCATATATTTTATATATATATATATCCTCGTTCTAAATTAGTTTAATATTTACATTTAGATTCTAAAAGTTAATGCTCTTGAAGGATGAATATATCAATAACTTAAAGTTAAATGTTTTCCACTATTATACACTTTCCACTATGTTGAGTAAGTCACCCCTTACTCAACAACTATCCACCGTGTTTCTAAAATAAGGTTTTAACTTTTTAAATAGCTTTGAATACTATCTAATAAACGTCTAAAATCCGTTAAAGCACATAATAATGATGACTACGAAAAACACTCAGCACACACATATTATCACTTTTCTCATCATTTCGGTCAAAGTCACATCTTAATGTAAATGCTCCTCTTTGAAGTTCATTTGATTGATCCCAATTTCTAATTACAAAACTCCCTCTCCAAGTAGTGTGTTACAAACCACCTTTATCAGACAAAACATAGAACATCAAATCATGTGTCGTGGGAACCAGATCTGCGATACATCATCATCTCTTAATTTCCTCCCTCTCCTCCTACCCAAAGAGAATCACATGTCTCTCTCTCCAAGGGTTTTGACTATCACATGTCCCTCTCAGGTTAGGCCCTAACCGTAAGGGTTGTGACTGTTTATCACATGTCTTTCTCTCAGGTAAGGGTTGTGGTGATCGCAGCGTCCCACTCTGCAATCATCTGCTTTTCTAGCTCAGGAGCGTCCATAGGGCGGGGTGATGTACCCGGCATAGTTTGGTCTGGTAAAGGGAGAAGGGGTTGGAGAAATGATGGGATTATCGACTAATTTTGTTTCGCTCACTAACAAATTTTAAATTGGGTTTAATGTTAATATCACGGTCACATTGAAATTATGTGGCATGATGTCCACAATTGTGAACACAAGTTATAATACGAACGACACTCTGTTGTGAAAGCTAGAACTTGTCAGTTGTCACCCAGTAATAAAATTAATAACTAATTAACAACTAATTAATTACCTGATGATGCAGCCGATGGAGCTGGAGAGATTGAGGTTACAGAGGGTACTCGCCTCACAGACCTCACTATCTTTCGAGGAGCACAGAGACTAACCTGCGCCTGGAAAATGGGATGTTGGGCGAGAGAGAGAGAGAGAGAGAGAGAGAGAGAGAGAGAGAGAGAGAGAGAGAGAGAGAGACAGAGAGAGAGAGAGAGAGAGAGAGAGAGAGAGAGAGAGAGAGAGAGAGAGAGAGAGAGACAGAGAGAGAGAAAGACAGAGAGAGAGAGAGAGAGAGAGAGAGAGAGAGAGAGAGAGAGAGAGAGAGAGAGAGAGAGAGAGAGAGAGAGAGAGAAAGAGAGAGAGAGAGAGAAAGAGCAAAACAGATTGCTCACCACTTCACGGTCATCAGCGAACTGCCGGGATGTGGAGCTACGAGAGCTAATGGATGTCATACTACCACGGTGGGCACTCTTATCCATCAAACGGGGTGACCTAAGGAACAGGGTAAGGGGTTAGAAGAGGGCACTTGGTATTTGGTAAGGGGATCTGGGGAGGGTAAGGGGTTAGAAGAGGGCACTTGATATTTGGTGACAGGCAGACACTAGATAGCGAAAAGATATCAAGAGGCAGCACTATTATAGCGTTACCTGGTAGTGGTAACCAAGGTAACCAAGATATTTAACGGGGCATATTACCTGTCAGTGGTAACTAAGGTAACTAAGGTACCTGTCAGTGGTAACTAAGGTAACCAAGGTAACCAAGATATTTAACGGGGCATATTACCTGTCAGTGGTAACTAAGGTAACCAAGGTAACGGGGGGGATCCCATGGTATACTTTGGTATACTTTGGTATACTTTGGTATATGGAAAATCCCAAAAAAATATGTGGAAAGTACCAAAGTATACCAAAGTATACCATATCTTTTTAATAACTTTAAAGTACTTTAAAGTGTTAATTTACAAGAGTTAAGGCTTTAAAACATTTTATATAAACTTTCTTGACTCATAAAATTGGACAATGGTGCTAAATAGGCTAAATTCATAGAATCGAGGGAAAATATTACCTATAAAATGGTGAGTCAGAAAACTGGGGTTTGACAAATTGGGACCCATTTGAGTATGATAAAAAAACTTTTAAAAAGTCAAGAAAATGTTCAAATAGTATTTGGTAAAGTCTCCATAAATTTTTCAAAAATTGCCTTCACCGGGAATCGAACCCGAGTGGCAAGCCTAGAAGCACTAGCCGGATGATGTAACAAAAACGTAAAAATCGGTTTAATAAGCGTTATATTACCAACTTATAAAGAAATAAGGATGTAGTTTTACAAATTTAGTCATTTATGTTAACTTATCGCTTAAATTTTACCTTTTTCAAAATTTGTATGGTATACTTTGGTATACCTTGGTATACTTTGGTATACTTTGGTATACTTTGGTATATGGAAAATCGCTGAAAAAGTTGTGGAAAGTGCCAAAGTATACCAAAGTATGAATTGGGATCCCCCCCAAGGTAACCAAGATATTTAACAGGGCATATTACCTGTCAGTGGTAACTAAGGTAACCAAGGTAACCAAGATATTTAACGGGGTATATTACCTGTCAGTGGTAACTAAGGTAACCAAGATATTTAACGGGGCATATTACCTGTCAGTGGTAACCAAGGTAACCAAGATATTTAACGGGGCATATTACCTGTCAGTGGTAACTAAGGTAACCAAGGTAACCAAGATATTTAACGGGGCATATTACCTGTCAGTGGTAACTAAGGTAACCAAGGTAACCAAGATATTTAACGGGGCATATTACCTGTCAGTGGTAACCAAGGTAACCAAGATATTTAACGGGGCATATTACCTGTCAGTGGTAACTAAGGTAACCAAGGTAACCAAGATATTTAACAGGGCATATTACCTGTCAGTGGTAACTAAGGTAACCAAGGTAACCAAGATATTTAACGGGGCATATTACCTGTCAGTGGTAACCAAGGTAACCAAGATATTTAACGGGGCATATTACCTGTCAGTGGTAACTAAGGTAACCAAGGTAACCAAGATATTTAACAGGGCATATTACCTGTCAGTGGTAACTAAGGTAACCAAGGTAACCAAGATATTTAACGGGGCATATTACCTGTCAGTGGTAACTAAGGATGCCATTGATCCTCCTCGTGTGGGCATCTCAACATGGGCGGCCGCACTGAGACTTGACGTACTGGCACTGCTCTCCTTGGACAGACTCTGATTGGATGAGAACCTGAAGGGGAGAGTAGGTGCTGTGAGACACTTGAGAGATGTAATTTATTATCAGTACAGTGATGGGACCTCCAAAAATGTATACTATAAGAGGCAATTTTTGAGCTTGCCAGCGCAGATAACAGAGTTTGTTTGAATTTATTATTTGGACTGTCCCCTCCCCCAGTTCCACCACTATGTTAGACTGTTTCTTTGTTTGTTAGTTACCAGGAACCGACCGAATCAGGAAAAACTGGTCCCTGATTGGCTGATAACTAGTCACGTGACCTAAATAACGAGTTCTGATTGGTTGTTAGTTACCTTGACTGTGATTTGTCGACATCAAAGAACGATCCGCTGATGGAAGAGAGACTTGACATGCCAACCCCTGCGGAGAGAAAGGGGTTAGTGGGAGTTGGGGCGATGTAACTCAAACAGCGGTGCAATAGATAGTTAGTAGATATGAGACAAGAAGAAAGATTTATAGCGAAGGGGAATAATCTAGCAAGATTATTATTTCTTTGATTTAGATAGAAAAACATTGTAAAGAAACAGTTTTGGGGGTATATATTACACCACGTCTCGAACTAAAATTAGTCCGGCGCGTGACAAATTAAAAAAAATATAACAGGTTAATTTTGGAAGAAGATCTTGAAGACAGGAAAGCCTTTTGTTGGTGCTTAAAACAAAGAAACACATCCCCAGCGACTAGCAGTAACATTGAAAAGACACATGTAGGTAATATAGAAAAGAAACAGCGATTCAGTTCAAACCCGTGGTTGTAAAATTTCTTTCAGGGTCTGTCTGTCTGTCTGCCTGTCTGTCTGTCTGACGTCTGTCTATATGTCTGTCTGTCTGTCTGACGTCTGTCTATATGTCTGTCTGTCTGTCTGTCTGTCTGTCTGTCTGTCTGTCTGTCTGTCTGTCTGTCTGTCTGTCTGTCTGTCTCTCTGTCTCAGCCAGTTCCCCATGCTGTGTGACAGTTGCTCTGACTTACAATACTTATTATTAGACAGCGAGGAGGTAACCGGCCCACTGTTCCCTGCTGCGAAGACACACATGGAGATGGGGGGTTACATATATAGAACACGTGATGTTACAGGGAAAAAGTTAACACGTGGTGTTACAGGGTGTTGCGGAAAAAGTGAACACATGTTACAGGGTGTTGTTAACACAGGGTGGCACGTGAGTCACAAAGTAGGTGATAAACATGAGGCTAGCAGCGATGGGTTTTATGATACATAAAAAGCAGGGGGGGTATCACATATTATATTCATGATATTATACGGCGGGCGTTACAACTTACAGCTGTTACACATGTGGAACAATAATAGCAACGAAATGTAAATGACAACACGCTGCCCTTTTTATGTGGAAATTCACGCTGCTTCTACGTTTTATTCTATTGTTTTGCTCCAGACTTCGTTGAGGAAATTACGGTTCAAACTACATTATATGTACAGTCGGGCCCCGATTTACCGGGACGCTTGGGGGAAATGGTTTTGCCCGGTAAATCGGGGCCCGACTGCAGCAGTAGTTGAACCATTTCCAGTTGCAAATTGTGCTACTTACGTCCACTTTCGGGGGCGGTCGAGGTCCGGTTTTTCTTGTTCCTCCAAGATTTTGATCTGGAGGCAGCAGACCTCATTGTGACGGAGGAGGAGCGATCCGGTGTGTCGCCCATTAAACCTGAGGTAAGAGAAGGAGGTCAGAGAGAGAGAGAGAGGGGGGGACCTGGGAAGAGGTGATTTCAGAGAGAGAGAGAGAGAGGGACCTGGGAAAGGTGATGTCAGAGAGGGGGACCTTGGAAGGACCTGGGAAGAGAGGAGTGCTATTATAATAGTAGGATAGACGGAGTATTTTGCCAGACAGACGAACATACAGATGTTTAGGATGAACAAACACACAAACAACCCCCTTGGAATATATTCACGTTAACAGCTGATAAAGTTGTGTATCAGACATGTGTGTGTGGCTAAATTCATCACACTCCTGTGCTAGGTGGGAGAGAAAGGGAGAGAGAGATAGAGATAGAGAGAGAGAGAGAGAGAGAGAGAGAGAGAGAGAGAGAGAGAGAGAGAGGAGAGAGAGAGAGAGAGAGAGAGATAGAGGAGAAAGAAAGAGAGAGAGAGAGAGAGAGAGAGAGAGAGAGAGAGAAACTGGAAAGGTAATGTGTTACTACGGTCACACGAAGTTCTCTATAACTAGTAAAGTACTGATCTCGATTTACTCGCTCCAGTTCCGTTCTGACGTCAGTGTGTGGGATGGAAATTCTTTCAGTTTTTTGCAAATTAGAGACTTGATACCGGTTCTTTCCCGCAGCGAATGATTATCTTAATATTCTTGTGGCTCCCCGTCATTTTGTAGCATTTTGAACGTTATGCTATGCTCTAATTTCTCAGCCTGAGAACCTCTCAGGTCCATGTAACAGAGACATAGTTAGATATTAAGGGAGATAGTAGAAATGAAACACAGAGATTTACGCAAACATATGTTTCACAGAATGTAACATTCCGCTCATCAGTGCTCAAATTACTTTGTTTAAAGTAGTGTTGAAAAGTTTATTAAGGGAGATATATAGAGACTAGAGTGAATGATAGAAAATGAGAGAGAGACAGAGAGACAGAGAAATATAGGGAGACAGGGAGGGAAAGAAAACTAAATGTAACTACAGCTGGGAGAGAACCCCCAGAAATACATACCTTAATTTTTGTAGCCATAGTACATTTACGCGAGAGGACGCTTATTTTTAATTCCCAACACAATTAAACAGTGTTATAGTGACAGCCTGTTATACTGCACAGCTACTTTCTCCTTGCTGTCAGATAGAGAGAATCAGAGAGAAAGAGAGAGAATCAGAGTATTGGCCAGGCCTTGTTCTGTCCTTATGCAGACTCCGCACGAGAACAACGGTCAGAGCATTGGGCTGACAGCCTGAACTGCTTTGTTTTCTATTATGGACCACACAATTTGTATTGTTGATGTTTATTGAATTTGAAAAAGTGTGTGTGCTACAAAATACATTCTCAGAACTGCATTACATTCAACACAGTTGTAACAGGTGTAGTGGGGAGGGGAATCAGACTTCTTGAATTACAAATTATAGTGAAAAGAGAGAGAGAGAGAGAGAGAGAGAGAGAGAGAGAGAGAGAGAGAGAGAGAGAGAGAGAGAGAGAGAGAGAGAGAGAGAGAGAGAGTGAGAGAGAGACGATGAGACAGAGACGATGAGATAGGATGAGATAAGTAGTTGAGCGGTAGAGGGCACCTGGAGTGCTATGAATTCCATGTGCGTGTTCCTTTATATATAACTATAGTTACTGAAGATCCAGATGATTTTATTTGCCTATTTTCTGGATTCTATTTGCCTATTTTCTCCACCATGCCTTTCCAGATTTCTACCCCATTACAATTACATTTCCAATATATTGATTTTCAATAATATGACTAAAATTTAAATTCAAATTCAGCGATGATGAAAGCGAACACATGGCTTTATTTCCTTCTCCAAGTGTTCCTTCTTCTCCCCCCGATAATCATGCTTGCCTGGACGGTCCGACACCTGGGGGGACTGAGCAATGAGAATATCAATAATTGGCACCCAATTCTCATGATAACTGGAATGTTGTTCTGCTTTTTTAACGGTGAGTTTTATCAATTGTAACCATGGCAACCATTTCCCTGGTAACCAAGGTAATCACGAATTCTTTCAGCTGCTGTCTCGTTCCGATTGTTGCCTTACCAAAAGCCTGCAAAGAAGAAGGTCCACGCTGCATTTCACATTGCTGCCTCAGTTCTCATTATAGCCGGGCTGGTACGTGATATTCATGTTGACATCGAACCACCTTCCATTTGGGTTTTGCAGTGGTACTTACATTATGTCTCAAATCGAGTCTACACTTGACACACTTGTTTAGAACTAAGTCATATTGATGTTGCTCGATGCCGCTTACTCCCCCTACCATATTACTCGACCCTTTTGATCACCACAGATTTGAGAAAAAACCCTCCATAAAAAACTTGTTCTCAATGTCTGATTAAAGTCGAATTTTTTAATCAAGGGACAGGGGCCGCGCATCTACAAAATTCGATTTGCGCGTGCTAAACGTTTTCGCTCATATCTCCTGTTCCTGATAAGATAAACACTTGGTCTTGGTTGCGACTTGCGTTGAAAAGGTCTTAAAATTATCTTACCAACGCTTCCGGGTTCAAGTCTTAAGATTACCAGGAACTTGATCTCGATTATCACGCTCAAATACAACGCCGCGCGACCCCTCTGAATGCGTGGCCCCCTGTCCCTTGATTAAAAAATTCGACTTTACATGATTCGGAATATGCCGCAAGACTCTAACCGATCTCCGTACCCTCCATTTCAGGTGACCCAGTTTGAGCATCACAGAAGGAACGGCTATTCCAACCTGTTCTCGTCACATAGCATGCTGGGAATGTTTACTGCGGTAACCTATCTAATACAGGTAACAGCTGACACATGCCCATATATGGTGATATTTGACATGTCCATATATGGTGATATTTGACATGTCCATATATGGTCATATTTGGCATGTCCATATTTTTATAGTTGTTTGCATTTACCCGAGATATTTTACACGCAGGTCACAGCTGTATTAACTCATAAACCCATTTAATGTGACAGATCTGTAGGACCTAGGTCACCCAATAGGATGAATTGACACAACCCAAATAAATTGAATATATAATTCAGGCCGTTGTCAGTAGTGGTATATTCCAAGACTTCAACCCTCGTCTCCTGAGAGGTCTGAGGGGCGACTTCAAACCCTTCCACGTCATCCTGGGAGGGTTCCTGGTGGTTGCTGCACCTCTAACCATTGTAATGGGTGTCACAGAAAAAGCGTTCTATGAGTAAGCTATAGCAACCCCATAGCAACAAAAACTCCAATTTCCACCTTTACCATAGCAACCTTGTATTGTTCATACTATTATTTGCGGGGGAGGTGCAACAGCACAATAGCAACCAATACAGGCATGGTTATATATGTGTACACTACACTTTACTATGTTTTTCAATCGTAATTCGTAATGTGTCAATGTTTAGTCACCCTAGATTCTTTCCCTTGAATTTGAATTAACTACTAACAAATTAAATAATTAACTACTAACTAATTAACTAATTCCCCCAGCGATCTCCAATATGGACACGACAGTCAGTGGTGGTACCCTCACACCATCTCATTCTGCACTCTAATGGCAACGGGCTTTACATGGTTTGCACTGAGTCGCAGCACAACCCCTGCACCTGAAGCCGCGACTACAGGAAAATAGGAACTCTCTCGCTAAGAGTTGATGCTTGGTAGTGAATGCTCCCGGACTGGCATGGTTTCATACGTTTTAGTTGGTGATATTGTGAACTTTTGAATCTTATTCGGTTGTTATGACAAATATAATGTGTTCCAAGAGTTACAAATAACTTCCACCACAGGACACACCTCCACCACCAAACACACCCTAAATAATTACTTCACCCCAATTAATTAACACCTAATTAACACCTAATTAACAGCTTATTACATACCAAATGAATAACTAATGAACACCTAACTAACAGCTAATTACATAACAAATGAATAATCAATTAACACCTAAATACAGTCGGACCCCGATTTAGGGGCCCCCGATTTAGTGGCACCCCGATTTAGGGACAGAATTTTTTTCCCCTGATATAGGAAATTAACCTTATTTGACCCCGATTTAGTGGACACCCCGATTTAGTGGACAAGAGCCTTTCCCCCGAGGGTGTCCCTAAATCGGGGTCCGAACTGTAACACCTAATTACATACCTCTCTCAGTGCCACATGATAGAAGAAGGATTAAATTCATTAGATAGCACTCTCCTCAGCTCCAGTTTCTCCTTCGGTATCTGCAGCAACTCAGCAAATTCGGCAGAGGTAAACTGGTTGTGACACGCTATCAACGAACCATGAACACCTGGAATAGAGCACGTGGTTAACACCATGCCCATGTATGGTGATACCCAAATATGGTGATGTAACAGTGCAATGCCCTAATAAGGTGTTACCTGATTTAGCAAGGTTATCTGCGTAAACTCCGAATCCGACACTCTGTAGCCAGCTCCTAACTCTTTGGTTTGTCCAAATCTGGGGGAAATTGGAAACTTAGATCACCCATTTTGGGTTCAAATAATAAAACCCCATTCATCGTAATTGTAATGCGTTATTTCGCAACGTCAGAACAACTTACAAAAACATCGGTTTTAGTTTGTCGAGATTCAACTCTCCTTCGACCGATTTCTTCAAAATCATAATTCAGCTTCTTCAGCATCTCGACGGCGAAATAGAAGCTTGTCCGGTGGAAGGGGTCGGTTAGTTTGAGGGTTTGTTTTAGGTCGTTCTTTGTTAAACGAGAGAGCATCCTCCCATCCACCAGGTGGTCTAGGAAGAGGGTTTTGTGCTGAGGAAGGCCGATATCAGCCAACCATGATTCAGCGACCTGAGGGAGTTATAATTGGTAATACCATTGTAATATTGGGGAGTCATAATTGGTTACCATGGTTACCATTCGAAACCGAGCAGATTGGGAAGGTACAAAAGCAGATACCATTATCTCTCTCTCTCCCTTCTTACCCAGGTGTGTTTAAGTTTTTCAAAGGAGGGTAAACCAACAGGAGCGGAGGGTGAAGTTAGGTTCACCATTTCTTGCACTGCTAACCTTATCTTCTGCCTGTTGAATGGGAGTTGGGACTGTATGAAAACTCAGAACAGGATATTTTAGACGCAAAAAGTATTAGGTAATTGTTGTCTGGTATTTGGAGTGTGGGCTTGCAAGCTACGAGCAGTGCAGTCGGACCCCGATATAACATTATTACCTGTGTAGATATGATGTGATTCCCATTTGGCGCTGTAGTTCGTTATCGGACAGAGCGCTAAGCGCTGCACCAGAACTAATGTGTGGCCTGCGGAGGGAAATAACAAGCTGTCACGTGATGCCCATATATGGTATTGGACACGTGATACCCATATATGGATATGTTGTAGTTACCTGCACGAGGTGACGAACCAAGCGGGTGCTCCAACGTATACTTCTAACCACGCGAGGACAGTCTCTGGATTCCACAACGCAAAGTGAAGGTTGTTGTGCCGGGCGCTAAGATATAGCTGCTGTCTGTAAGGGACCGGGTTAGATGACAGTCGGGGATTTATTGGAGTAATGCTGGGTGTGAATAAAAAGTCAAGAGGTTCTTTTTTATAGGAGTGCAAAAAGGAATTGTTACTAAATCTAACACACTTTCTCACACACTTCTTCACGCACTATATATCACGCAGTTCAAACTCACGCAGTTCACACTCACGCACTATATCACGCACTTCACACTCACGCAGTTCACACTCACGCACTATATCACGCAGTTCACACTCACGCAGTTCACACTCACGCAGTTCACACTCACGCAGTTCACACTCACGCACTATATCACGCATGCCTAAAATTGTGTCCAATCACTCGCTTATTGCTTTCACACATTCTCACACCAAATCCTAAAATTCACACACTTTCACACTTGCACACGCATTCACACACTTGCACTAATTTCAATTCCTATATTTCGCACACATGCTGCGGTGTTGGCTATTTCAATAATTATAAGTCTGGAATGAGGAATCCCGCAAACCCACTACTGCAATTTCAAAGATTCACACACTCTGATATGGGGTAGAGACCTCCAAAGTTGTTTAAAGTTTCACAATTTCGTAATCGTTCGTTTATAACATGGGATCTAGAAAGCGAGCCTAAAAACCTAAATTGTCTGAGAATGGGCCGTAAACAAATAATAAACGGTAAATATACAGCTTTTTTAACATGTATAGAACAACTAAGCTGGTTATCCTTAGTCCCTAAGACCTATATTGTCTAGATTGTCGCGTAGTTTAAGTTAACTCGGATTCTCTCCATGAATCAAGGAGAGTTCGCCAAGAGGTTTTAAGGTCGGGTTCGCGTACAGTTACGTCATAATTCATGACGTCATAATTCATGACGGAGATTTATAATCACGGAGGGACGTCATCTTCTGAAAAATCTTCTAGGGTTTTTGTGAGAAAATTGCTTCGCTATGAATCGAAAAACTGGGAGTCAAACTGAAACTTTTTCTATCTAAATTCAATGGTGTGTGACAATGCAAAGGTACATAAAAAATCAGCACATTTTGCGGTTTTCTAATGACTATGGACCTAAAATTTCTACGCCATGTTTTATGAAGGAGCAGGTGGGCGACACACAGCACACACTTAAATCCCAAAACCGGGAGTGGTGGTTCACTCACTTCTCTCGTTCTCGACGGGTTCCCGATAGGTTAAAACAACTAAATATGTTAGCTATCGTTAGAAAATGACGGATAAAATATGACTTATTCTGAAAAGAGTTAAAGAAAGTCCTGTGAAGTGTCCCTTTTAATGAAGTTCTTAGTTCTGGTCCTTATTTTAATGATAGACTTAATGACGTCATGAAAAGAGACGCGTGACGTCATTGATGTTTCCATGACGACAAACACTCACTTTGTTTTCCACCGACGAGAATCTCCCTGATCTTTATTATTGGCTGCTGCCGTCGGACTCTGATCCTCACCCACCTTGTACTGATCACTCTTTCGTTTACCAAAGACTCTTTTGATTGTACCCTTGATACTTCCCTCCCGTTTCCTCCGTCGGAGTGTATCCGATCCTAGGTAGGAGGGATTCGGTACTGATTAGGAAGATGAACTGGAATTGTCCTGTTGATTCATATCATGCTTCCTCATATAATAACAACTTTGCTCTCTCTCATTCCCTCCCTTTCTCTCCCTCATGTAATTCTTAAACCTTTCCGTCAGCACTCTGTTTGTGTTTTCTTTTTGGTTTTTGAACACCCGTTGGAAGACTTGACTGCCCTTTTGCTTCACCCGCTCCCATCTCTTGGGCTGTCTTTCCCTTTGGATTACCCAAACTTGTCTTTGAGTCTCCCTTATCCCCCGAACTATTGACTCGTTGGCGAGCCTTAGCATCTACCCCCTTCTCCCCGCTTGCGGATCTTTGAGCCATCGCTTTACGTTCCCCACTTGCATTTCGTGTTCTCATGTCCGCCTTTTCACTACTTACCGATTTCTGTAACTTCTTTTTCTCACCACTTGCCGATTTCTGTAACTTCTTTTTCTCATCACTTGCCGATTTCTGTACCTTATTTTTCTCACCACTTGCCGAATTTTGTACCTTCGCATTTTCCGTACTCACCGCTTTTTGGAGCTTCGCTTTGTCTCCACTCTTGCTTCTGCTTCTCTCAACTGACTTCTGACTTTCTTCCGCCTTCTTAGGCACGACTTTCGTTGCTGGTTTGTGCTTACCCTTCTGCTGACTCGCATTTTTATGGTCAGACCCAGATGAATCACTCGAGGCCTGCCTTTTAAGGGGTCTCTTTGGTTTCTCTGGTTTTTGAACGGATACATTCGCAACTGCCTTTTCCTTCTCTTTCTCATCCTTCTTTTCTTCTTTCGCAACCTTATCGACCTCCATCCCCACCTTATCTCCTTCCTTTTCCAACGTTTCATCTTCTTTTTCCAACTTATTTTCTTCTTTCTCCAACTTGTCTTCTTCTTTTTTCACCTTACCTTCTTCTTTTTCCGCCGTATCGACCTCCATCCCCACCTTATCTCCTTCCTTTTCAAACGTTTCATCTTCTTCTTTCTCCAACTTGTCTTCTTCTTTTTCCACCTTATCGTCTCCTTCTTTTTCTACCTTATCTTCTTCTTTTTCCGACCTTATCCTCTTCTTTTTCCACCTTATCTTCTTCTTTTCCCACCTTATCCTCTTCTTTTTCCACCTTATCTTCTTCTTCTTCCATCTTATCCCCTTCTTTTCCCACCTTATCTTCTTCTTCTTTTTCCACCTTATCCTCTTCTTCTTTTTCCACCTTATCTTCCTCTTTTTCCACCTTATCTTTTTCTTCTTTTTCCACCTTATCTTCCTCTTTTTCCACCTTATCTTCTTCTTCTTTTTCCAACTTGTTTCGTTCTTTTTCTATCTTATCGTATCCTTCCTTCTCCACATTATCGTCTTCTTTTTCCGCCTTATTTTCGTCCAGCACAATCCTCGATTTTTCCTCGGCCCTTCCGACCTCATCCGCCTTCCCATTTTGCACATCCTTCATATCCCCCAATTCACTGCATTCCCCCTTATCCTCAACTACTTCAATATCACCTTTGATTCCCCCTTCCTCACTGGTACTCGGACCACCCACCGGGAAGGCGGCTACACCCTTTCGCCGGCTATAACACACAGAAGAACCCTCAATCTCTACCCTACCCTGATCACAGTCATGCCAATCTTCTCCAATCTCCTCCTTCTCTCCGCCAGTTTGTTCCTCCCTCCCATCCCCTCTCAGTTTCTCCTTCTCTTCCTCACTCCCATCCCCTCCAGGTTTCTCCTTCTCTTCCTCACTCCCATCCCCTCCAGGTTTCTCCTTCTCTTCCTCCCTCCCATCCCCTCTCGGTTCCTCCTTCTCTTCCTCTCTCCCTTCCCCGCCAGGTTTCTCCTTCTCTTCCTCCCTCCCTTTATCGCTCTGTTTATTATTCTCAACCTTCTCACCCTCTTTCTGTCCCTCGCTCTCCTCATCTCTCTGTCCCGCACTTCCCTCCAAATCACTCCCCTCCTCTCTCTGTCCCTCCCTCCCCTCCAAATCGCTCCGTTCAACACATTCATCCTCCTCACACTTCACACTATCACACTTCACACTATCACACTTCACATCCTCACGTCTCTCACCATCCATTTCGTCAGTTGACGTATCAATTGCAACGATATCACTGCTGGTGAGAAGTTGTTGTGATGATCTACTGGTTCCACTCTCACTAGATCCCATGGAGACACTCTCACCACTTTCATCTCCTGCTGCTGGTCCACCTGGGGAATAACACACTTTAGTTTAGTATTTGAAATAGGGATTAAAGTGATAGATACAGGCATTGAGAGGTAAATTTATAAAGTCATTAGTCATTGACTCCAGTGACCACACTAACCATTAATACCGACTGGACTCTTGTCAGATGGGCTTCCTTTCTCTATAGTTGGCTCTACTGTCAGGAGATCTCCAAATGTGTCCATGATCTCTGCATCCAGGGCATCAAACTGGAAGAGAGAGAGAAACTACAGATAACGAAATGGAATCGGATCTGTTTGACCTAAAATTGACCTGGTACCTCCTAACTTGATTCTTTTCGGGTCAATTATTCCATATTATATTCAGAATGTGAAGGAGATATTCAGAATGTGAAGGAGTGCTGAACTCACCGCCTCACGAACACTCTTCTCCGTATCCGGAGTCATCTTGGGCGTCTTATCTTGTGGTTTCTGTTTCTGTACTTCACCGTCAATGGGGATCAGTTGGCCTGGAGGAGAGTGGTTAAAGGTGGTTAGCGGTGGGAGGGGTTGACAGATAACTTGCCTGGTGAGAGGGTTATGAAAGGAAGGTGATGTGAGGTTAGGCCCTGATCACAGTCACCAAACAGGGCGCTACCAGTACTAAGTAGTGATGCTAGAAGGCAAACTGAAATATCTAGGAATTCGTTGTTTCTCGGTGGACAAATTAAAGTTTAAATGACGTCCTTTAACTCGACGCTGGCAAGCCCTTACCTTGGTTGTAGTTGTTGTAGTAGTTGTTGTTATTACTGTTATTGTTGTTGCGGCTCTTATCGAATTCCCCCTCAATGATCTCACTCTCAGTATGATTGTGGATCATCGATTCGTTATATCTACCCTCCCCAGTGGAATGACGTCTCTCAATATCACGACGCTTTGTAAACGAACTGATGAGGACGAATGTGTTTATGAAGGAGCACACTTAATTTCTATTTTTATAAAGGAGCACTCCTTACCTAGATCGTCCGAGATTGGAGCTCCTCCTAGGTGCAGTAGGCGTGGCATTAGTGCTTGGTGTGGCATTATTAGGTGGGATCTTCAGAGAGGGTCTGTTATGTCTCGTGTTGTCACTGACTCTCTCCTCAGCGGTGTGCTGTCCCTCGCTCTGAAGTGGCGGAGTTGTTCCCACCTTGGTATACTTTTGTCGCTCAGCATCCGCTGCTCTGAGGGCTTGTAGTTCAACCAACATCCCCACTTTCTCTTGTTCTAGGTTATCGAACTTGGCACGGACTGTGTCCAGCTCGTCTTGAAGGTTGTTCCGGGCGTTCATCAGGTTCTGCTTTTCTTCTCTGAGGAGGAGGAGGAAGGAGTTTAGACAGAGTGTTTCATAAAAATGATTAAAGTTTCTTAATTGTGACTCTGGATAAATAGCAGATTCACAACACCCCACACCTCACAATCTCACACACCTCACACCTCACAACACCTCACAATACCACACAACACCTCACAATACCTCACCTCACTCCTTATTTACCTGAAGTTTTGTTGCTGCTTGTTACTCTCAACCAGTAAATTCTCAACCGTATCAGTCAGCCTGGCTATCTTATCCTCCTCACTTTTCACCCTACTGAGCGTTTTCTTGGCTGCACTCAGCTCAGCATCAAGTGCCTGTAGCTTCTCCAACCTCTCTCTCATCTCCTCGAATTCTTCAACAGAGACAACGGGGACAGCGCTGGTTTGGCGTTGGAGGTCGTGTCGTTCCGCCATTATCTAGAAGGGGGAAGTTATTAGTGAGGGGGAGGGAGGGCAGGAAAGATCTTTGTTTACTGAGGGGAGGAAAGAAAACAGAGCAGTGAGTTCGTTATTTCAACTTAGTCCGGGTTATACTTCGCTCAGTAATAACTTTGAGATGAGAAGTGTGATCATTATGTTTTGTGAATTTATAATGACGTCATGTGATCAAGTGGTGACGTCATTTGGTCAAGTTGTATGACGTCATACCTTGTCTCGTTCACCGGCCAGCACATCCCGTTCCTCTCTTAGCTCTGTGTATGCTGTCTGAAGACCCTCGTGGGCGTCACGCAACTAATCGAGGGGAAAGATGTTAAAAAATCCCATGGAGATCGAGAGTTGTTTTGTTCAACCCCGGGGCGCGCAAAAGACAGTCTAGCTACGCAAAAGAAGAGCTTGTAGCAGAAAATGTCAACTATTACATTAACCTGAAGTAGCAGTATTTTCGTTTACCTGTTCTAGTTCATGGTTGAGTTGCTTGTTAACCTCCCTACTGTTATCCAGATCTTGTGATACCAGATTACACACCTCATCCATCTCTGAAAACCTGAAAAAGAGGAATTTTGGTAACGAAATTACCCCACACTTGCATTTCTCAGTTAGGGGTAATTTGGGTGCCAAATTGAGATGCCATGAGTGAACATTAGCAGTAGCGTTCATAGGGTAAGCTGGGGTAAAAGTGGCCCATTTTTAACGTTTTGGGTTCTAAAATACGCAATATATACAGCAGGAAGAAAAAAATTATATAGGCTATCCAATGAGACGTTTTCTTTTCAGCCGAGCTAATTTTTAAAATCTGCAAGTTTTATTTAATGGGTTAATTAATCAATTCAAATAATTTGGTGAGGCGTTTTTTGGAAAATTTGCATCGGGGCAAAGTGGCCCAAGCCAATAGCATTGCTCGATTTTATCACGTGCCTGGTGTTGTTAGACGAAACGATCAAATTAGGGGCAAAGTGGCCCATGTTCTGCACCGGAACATGGGCCACTTTGCCCCTAATTTGACCGTCTGGACTACATGGCGCCTGCATTCCAATGTCACGTGGTACTGCAGGCGCCATTTCATTGGTCCTAGAGGTGGGCCACTTTGCCCCAGACCGGACCACTTTGCCCCGGAGAGTGGGCCATATTCGCCCCGATTTCACAAAATTGACAATTTAATCAACTTAATATTGAGTTTTTTGAAAAAAATTTATATCAAGATTTAGAAGGATAAAAAACCTAACTGGCAGTTTTTGCAAAATTAAAATCGGCCAACTCAAACAGAAATTACAGCAGTTTTAAAGCAAAAATCCGGAACAGAACGAGCAGGTCTCCGCTGGAGAAAAAGTCACGTGACCACATGTAATAACTAGGGCCACTTTGCCCCAAACATGGGCCACTTTCCCCGGTGGGCCAAACTACCCCAGCTTACCCTACTACATACAGTAGATACTGACAACTAGTACTACATGATGTAATGCCAGCTGTATCCACAGTGCTGCTGGTAAAGTAGATCCTGAATATAATACTGTTAGCCCCAAAACTATCAAATCATATCGCCAGGGAACATTTGTCACTTTTGGGGGTTTGGTCAAACAAGTAAACACCCAATCAGAACTCGTTATTTAGGTCACGTGACTGGTTATCAGCCAATCAGGGACCAGTTACCTATCAATGACATCATCCCTCTCAGTGTAGAGATCCTCCATCTCGCAGAGTCTCTGGTCCAGCTCTTCCTGCAGTGTCTGGGCCTTCTTCGTCATTTCCTCACATTTAGTACACTTTGGGAAGAGAGAGAGAGAGAGTTATATTAGAAAGTGAGGTGATTTTGGAATAGTAAAGAGAAGCTAGATGTACAGAACCCTCTAGTTTCAGTTCCTTGTTAAGTGGGCAACGTAATATTATGGGATTCCATATGAGGTTGGCCTATATCAGTGATGGGCACCCTTGAGTTCCTTACTTTGGCTAGCAACAAGTTTTGTTCCGCATTGGTCAGAATTCCGTTGATATTTCCCTCCTTCTGGACGGTTCTCAGCATCTGCCGGAGAGCCTGACACTCGTCATTTTTGTGAACCATCTCTTCCTCTAGAGCCTGCTTTTCTTCTGTAACCTTCCTACATCTCTCTCTCACCTGGTGGGGTTTAGTAGACGACTTGATCGGATTTTAAGGATATCATTCAAAATTAGCTTGATGGCTATTATACAGTACTTAATCTTTGCAGAGAGCTATTAATCCAAAAACCAAAGAAAACGAATTTTCTGCGTTGCGAACGATTCATGAACAATACCAACTGGCGTAGTGATTAATAAATAGGTGCTGCCTACTACAGTAATAGTAACAATTGAACAAGACCCAACGGCAAAAACGTACCTTTTCATCCAATGCTTTGTGGTGTTCAAACAACGATTTCAGGGCTTTTAACACTTCCACCTCACTGCTTACACCGCTCGGCTGCAGCTGTCTCCGAACTACAGTAACACGCAACACTTTCTCGTGACGAGATACCAGCCGCTCGAGGTGCTCTAGCAGCAACTGAAGAAGATGGAATCATATATCTTTTGGGAAAGTGTAGCTGGGGGATTGTTTTGTACAGTCTAACTTGGCAACTGGGGGAGAGGGTTTTCAATGCGTAACAAGTGATTCTTTTGAGCGAAAAAGGGGGAAATTAAGAATGTTTAGTTTAGTTTAGTGAAATGATTGACATGAATTCTACTGGACTCGTCAGTTACTTATGGCAATGAACCATGAACGGGACCGGAACTCACCGATTTAGATTCTGATCATGTGTGAAAAACAAACCGGGCAATATTCAACTAGTGACGCGCAGTAGCCGTGCTGACAATGCGTACTTTTATTTCTACTCCCTCATTGCGCGCGCCAAGGAACCGCCCCAGGGCGCCACACCGAAAAGTGACAGATCTTCTCAGGCCGCTTCTCCGGTTTTGGCCTGAGAAGTGTTCTGAGTAATTGGACAGATGCGATCATCAGTTGGAGCCGAGATGGCCGAACTAAACGATGGTTTCTCTCTTTCCCGCCAACTCAGTAGTTGAGAGAGAGAGAGAGAGAGAGAGAGAGAGAGAGAGAGAGATAGAGAGAGATAGAGAGAGATAGAAATAGAGAGAGATGAGAGAGATAGATATCAGATAGATAAAGAGAGAGAGAGAGAGATAGAGAGAGATAGAGATAGAGAGAGAGAGAGAGAGAGAGAGAGAGAGAGAGAGAAAGATAGAGATATAGATAGAGAGATGAGAGAGATAGAGATATCAGATAGATAAAGAGAGAGAGAGATAGAGAGAGAGATAGAGAGATAATATCGGAAGGAGTTTGATTCTGCGATGGTGGAAGATTTAATCCGGGGAGGTCCAAGTAGAGGTAAAACAGGATTATGTACACATATTTTGAGATCCTGATTAATGATGACCACTGTGCCAAGAGTCACATACATACACCTCAACTCGACCAATCAGTAATTGACTTTGCATAGAGGGATCATATTGGAGCATAATATATTGCCTTGCATTTCCAACTAAGACCCCGATACGCAGGGATATTGGGTGTTTATTTAATCGAAAATCCCCCGCTCTTTCACCTCTATAGCTTCCCCCCTCTCCTTCCAGTAACCCTGTCACAGGTACCCTCTCTATCTGTCACGCTGCATCTCCCTCCCATACACTCTAAATATTTCTCTCCTCTTTGGCCTTTCCTGTCTTTATTTCTTTACTGTTTTCCGTTGAACGGTGACCTAAACCTCCGATAAAACGATTTCACAGTGAACTGTGGTACATGTTACGGAAACGTAAAGGCAGGGAGAGAGAAAGAGAGAGAGAGAGAGAGAGAGAGAGAGAGAGAGAGAGAGAGAGAGAGAGAGAGAGAGAGAGAGAGAGAGAGAGAGAGAGAGAGAAGTGTGTATGCTCCCAATTTGTTACACATCGTGTGACATGACACACCAACACACATTCAGCACCGTGTCAGAACGGTGAAAGAAGGCGGTGACTGTTAGGAACAAATGTGGAAACGGTATGACCTACTAAAATCATGACACTATTCCATGTCACACACCGTTGGGCGTTCAGAAAAACTTTGTAATAGTTTCAAGAGTACAATCGGACGCCGGTTTACCGGGAGGATAAAATTCCTCAGATATAGGAAATTAACAGTGTTTGACCCTGATATACCGATTGTAATATTGAATATGAGAATCCATGGTTTTCTTTGAATGAGAAACACGCATATCGTGATGGATGTTGCGTGTGGACAAGAATACATTTTGAATGGACGATACAGTCACATAGAATACTTCACACTCCCTTCCTTCTCTATCTTTCTACCTATCTATCTATCTCTCTTTCCTTTTTTTCATAAAATGTTCTTCTTTCTCTCTGTCCTTTTCCCTTGGTTGCAGGAGTGTGCCTCCACTAATTCTTGCTGCTGCTTTTCCAAACACTAACCCAATTAACGTCTGTATTCTCTCTCTCTCTCTCTCTCTCTCTCTCTCTCTCTCTCTCTCTCTCTCTCTCTCTCTCTCTCTCTCTCTCTCTCTCTCTCTCTCTCTCTCTCTCTCTCTCTCTCTCTCTCTCTCTCTCTCACACACGCCTTATTGCTCCGCTGCCCCAATACGCCCCAAAACCACACAGACCAGTGCAAGAAGGGGTTCAGTTAGTGCCAGATTGTTCAACAATTGCAGCACGCGCTAGGTGAAATTGCTGTAACGCTATTGTCAGAACTATAACACAGACACAAACAGTGCGGTGGAGAAGAGGCTGGTTGTTGTTGAATCTGTATTCTGCAGAAACAAGGTGTAACTTGTATATATTTGCAACGGGGAATTGGATAGATAGTGTAGGTAGATGTACAATCCGGGATCATACAATGGAGGGGCAGAGGGGGTGAGAGGCAGAGGCCAGAGGGGTTGGTGAGGGGCAGAGGGGGAGATGAGGGACAGAGGGTGGGGACAGAGGGGGAGATGAGGGACAGAGGGTGGGACAGAGGGGGAGGTGAGGGGGCGGAGGGTGGACAGATGGGGGAGGTGAGGGGCAGAGGGGGGAGGTGAGAGGCAGAGGCCAGAGGGGGAGGTGAGGGGCAGAGGGGAAGGTGAGGGACAGAGGGTGGGACAGAGAGGTGGGACAGAGGGGGAGGTGAGGGACAGAGGGTGGGACAGAGGGTGGGGACAGAGGGGGAGATGAGGGACAGAGGGTGGGACAGAGGGGGAGGTGAGGGGCGGAGGGTGGGACAGAGGGGGAGGTGAGGGGCAGAGGGGGAGGTGAGAGGCAGAGGCCAGAGGGGGAGGTGAGGGGCAGAGGGGGAGGTGAGGGACAGAGGGTGGGACAGAGGGTGGGACAGAGGGGGAGGTGAGGACAGAGGGTGGGACAGAGGGTGGGACAGAGGGGGAGGTGAGGGACAGAGGGTGGGACAGAGGGTGGGACAGAGGGGGAGGTGAGGGACAGAGGGTGGGACAGAGGGGGAGGTGAGGGACAGAGGGGGAGGTGAGGGACAGAGGGGGAGGTGAGGGGCAGAGGGGCTGGGGCAGAGGGGGAGGTGAGGAATAGAGCGTGGGGGAAGAGGGTGAGAGACTTGTCTTTGTAGAGACGTTATGGAAAAGAAAGCAGGGAAGAAGTTTGGGAGAGAAAGCGAGAAAAGTGGTGACAGGATACAAGTTAGAACCACCGTGTACTACTCACCCTCCCTTTTAAATCTCTCTCTCTCTCTCTCTCTCTCTCTCTCTCTCTCTCTCTCTCTCTCTCTCTCTCTCTCTCCACCTAGATTCTAGTGCCGCTTCATTTCAACACCAGGGCGTGTGCAGCTGCATGTACCCTCTGTCGGTACACACTCCCAGCACCAGCCATCCTTAGTTCCTGAAGATACACCCAGTACAAACAAACAAAGAGAAACAGTTATATTTCTTGTTTCTCTTTGTTATCGGGATCCCGATTCAGCACTGTTCATGTTAGTGGAACGTGAACAAATCCTGTACACCAACCAATCAAGATAGAAATGAGTATTTCAGGCCATGTAACTCAATTTGATATATTCATCTTATCTATGCTTTTTATTTCGGTCAAAGCCGTGAAACAAACATGCGTGAAGTCCCAGTGAAGTTGACAACATTATTGTCACGTACCAGAGCGCACGTTGCACAGTTCACACATATACACACACACACACACACAGAGGAGAAGAATGAACGTGTGCAATGTACAATTGACAAGGATAGAAATAGAGAGAGAAAGAAAGAAGGAAGGAGGGAGAGAGAGAGAAGAGAGAGAGAGAGAGAGAGAGAGAGAGAGAGAGAGAGAGAGAGAGAGAGAGAGAGAGAGAAAAGCAAACCAGCGTCAACGGTTGTTCACTCTATCTCAGAGCCATTAACCTTTAACGAGCTGAACTGTATGGGAAATGATAAAACCTTTCGGAAGAAAAATGGCTTAAATGAGATAACGATAGACAACATAGAAGCTGCAGAAGACTCCGCCCCCTAGTTCAAAGCGGTTTAAAGTCTCAAAGACGTGGAACCAAATTATCCACACACGTTTCTCTCTCTTCTCTCTTTCTTTCCTTCTCTCTATCTTTCTTTCTTTATCTCTCTCTCCGACTAAAGACAAACTGGTAATATGAGACATATTACAGGCCCCTACTCCACCTATAACACTGTTTGTGTGTCTGTCTGTGTGTGTGTGTGTGTGTGTGTGTGTGTGTCCTAAAATTAACAGGCATGAATCATGAATCATGAACATCTAGAACCGCAAAAATGGGCCAAATATAGACTGTTTTTGAGGAAATAGGGACTATTTGGTGGGACTAGGGAATATTCAGTGGGACTAGGGAATATACTTGGTAATGAAATTCCCCCTCTGCGCTAGCTCACTATATGCAATAATAGGGGTGACTTCGTAACCAAGGAATATACGGTGGGAGCAAACTGCTTCACAACAAAAATAAGATACAATATTGTGTTTCAATAGAGTATTGTTGGTTATCGGGTCATTGACGTACGTGAATTCTCTCTTCCAAAATTCCAGTCAAGTGTATTTATTGACAGTTCAGTCGTTCACACAATGTCATGTACACACACCGTTATTAACCGGTTATTTTTATGTGCCGTTTAAAAGGAGTCCCGTTATTTCAACCGTTTATAGAAGCGGAATAATGCCAGGAACACTCCTGGCCCCTCCCCGGTTCTCTCCCCCTCTCTCTCTCTCTCTCTCTGTCTCTCTCTCCCTCTCTCTCTCCCATCTCTTTCTCTCCGTCTATCGGCTTCTGTTCTAATTTTACACCAATGTGAATAAATTTTTACACACTAAAAAATATCTAATGAATGGAGCGGAAAGACAATTTTTGGTGATGAATATTAAAATTGAAAAGGGGGAGGATTTAAATAAAGAGCCATCGTGTACCTTGATGTTGGCTCGTTCAGATTTCAAATCCGAAATATCCTCATCTTTAAGATCCAGCTCTTGGAGTAAGTTATTGTTGTCCTTTGTCACTTTTTGGTAATCCTAGACATTAGAGAGGTGAGTAAGTTATTGTTATCAATTTGATAATTTATTTAATTTAAGATATTGTGTTAACTGTTTAATAAGTAATTTATCGATGAATATCAAAAAGAGATGAAAAGAGGCTGTCTCTCAAAAAACATCTTTTTCCCAGTCGTTACCTCTTCTAGAGGAGTCTTCAGGGCGGATCCAGGATTGAAATGTTCAGAGTCCAAATTCGTGTAAATCTCCTGAGGGGAAATTAATAGGTTAGATATATTGTTTATCATCATCATATCATGTTTATGTCGATATAGGTTAGATATTGTTTATGTCGATGTAAGGTAGATGTTTACGACGAAATAATACAGGATGTTTATGTCTGGATAATATATACTCTCACTATCATGATAATTACATCTTCTGTCTGTAAAAACTAACTCGAGCTTGTTCACACTGCAACAACCTGTATGTCTTCGCTTCCCTATCTTTTTCCCCTCGTTCTCTCTCTCAATAAGTCTCTCCAACTCACCCTTCTCCTTTCTCCCTCTCCAGCTCCCCACTCTCTCTTTCTCTCTTTCTCTTTTCTGCAGCATAATTATGACTACAAAACCTAATGCACAACAACCTGACGACAAAGGTGCTATGTTAGTAACACGGCACGCCCACATCCAGAGAGATAGAGAGAGAGAGAGATAGAGAGAGAGAGAGAGAGAGAGAGAGAGAGAGAGAGAACATCTTTTGTGCATGTGGTGCTTCCCAATTCCTGTTATAGTTAGTTCCAATGAGGGATATTAGTTCATTACAATGGTGGGTGCTGACAATCAGTATTCATCAGCATTCAAGCAGGGGATAATTTATTTAGGGAGAGAGAAGGAGAGGGAGAGATGGAGACAGGGAGAGCGACTCTAAGAATTTGTGGTGGGGGGGGGGGCAAAGAAAAGTGGCGCCTTGACACGTCTGGGAAGCCTAAAACTGTAAAATAATGCAACCGGAAACACCTTTTTATTCCTCCCAGCCTCTCCCTGTCTTTTTCTTCAAACTTTCTCTCTTCTTTCTTGTGATTCATTCTCCTTCCCCCTTGGTGCAGCCACAATATGACGTGTGTGTAACCTTTGACAAACGCCCCCTTCACCAACTATACAATATGTCATAAAATTGTGCTGCACTACTGCTGCAGTGGAGCACATAGAGTACAAACATAATATGTTTCGACTCGATCTGTAGTGCAAAGTACATACATGGACAGATCTACTGCATAAATAATTCTCAAAATTCTACATACATAAAAATATAATTGTTTGAATTATCTTTGGAATTCACACGCCCTGTTGTGTCACGACAGTACCGTTTTCACTTTTCAATAATATGTTACTCCAACAGTTTGCAGTAGAACATAATTTCCCTCGGTGATCTAAACATACAATGATAAACAATTCCTTGATGGAAAAATTTATGAAGGAGCAGGACCGTTCATTGGATGTTTTTATGAAGGAGTCATCCAGCTGTGGCACTGTGGTAATCTTCAGCGTGTGAAATAATATGCGGCTTGTTTAACCACATCCCAGTATGCAGATATAAGTGCTGCACATTGTAATGCAGACTAAAATAGATCCTAGTCGGATTTAGATCAGCCAAATATACATAATAATGAGAATGTAACTAGGATCTAACTAGGCTAACAAGAGTGTGAACGCCCCAATACTATTTCTAGATCATGATGGTGGTATGTGTTTTTGCAGTAATAATCGGAAAGAAGGACTAACGGAGTCGTGGCATATCATCATTACCCACAATACTATTCACTTCCCTCTTTTTCTCACTCTTCCGACTTCCTTTCCCTCACTCTCTCTCTCTCTCATGCCCTCTTTGAAGTTTTCTATCCCTCCAGTCTCCAATAATATGTATCTTGGATAGATGTGACTTCCAGCTTCACCTTCTAATATTACGAAAGGAATGCAAGCTAGTCCGATTTAAGAAGGCTATATAAACTGGCTTTTTAACCCCTTTCTAGTCTAGAAGGCGATATAAACTGACATTATAACCCCTTTCTAGTCTAGAAGGCGATACAATTCATCACTTCCCCGCATTCAGATCTATGGATGCGGGGAAGTGACGGGGAAAAAGCGATATTATATAAACTCTTCAAGTTGTAAAACCTTTCTACCAAAAGCAGAGTACAATATAAATATTGTCTTGCTCGACCCTCTTTGAAAAAGATAGCTAGAACATATCCCAGTACGTGGGTGTACTTGAGACAAAACTCATTAATTTTTTAAAGAAGCTTATTATTTGAAGGACGAAGTATTTGGTGTGGTATTTTCATGTTATGAAACAGCCAGAAATATATGTAATGATAAAGAGAAGGAGAGGAGGATGTAATTATCACTTATAAATATTCACAGTAATGACTTTCACCAACACACGCAGACACTCACACACGCAGACAATTATACACCAACTCAGGCAGCCAGACAAACCAAAAGTTGTCTAACCGCTGTGTGCCCCCCCCCCCGCGCTGTGTGGCATGGGCCATTGGGGTGGGGTGTAATTATAATTACGAGGTTGGTACTATTGTAACGTCAGTACCTAATATATAGGAACTAATATACTTGTTTCTTGTTGTAATATACAAGTTTCTCAAGTTGACACAAATGTGACCACTTTTCAACACCCCACAAGTTGTGAGCACACTCGAACCAATGTCCAATTACACACATCCATCATACACAGTGCATGTATATAACTACTCCCAGCTCCAACCCACCCATTTACGACTCACAAACTCGCAGCTCCAACAGTTTGTACTACCGGCAGCAGCTCTCATTAGCGCAGCTTGTGCCGGGGTAATAGAATACAACTTGACACGCCCTGCAAGTGTGACTGCATTGTACATTCTCAGAACACTGTGTAAGTAACTGTTAGGTGGAAACTAACTGGAGGGTTGTTAGGTGGTAAGTTTGAAAAAATTGTGTTCTGATATAATCTTGTTGTGTTTCCGGGGAAATCATGTTTTCCGGGAAAACTCTGTGGAATTTTATGACGAACATATTAACACATTATCATGTGAACAGTTTCATAGTGACATGTTATGTGCGGAATTCCATACACCTCAGTTAACTGGTGAATTAGGAAATGTGAAATAACGTCCCCCCTGAACTTGTCATGAATCACGGTAACGTGGCAAACATTGAAATTTCTAAAATATGTTTTTTCTCGGTTTTCATGAATGGAAAAGACAGAGAGTGGAATATAGATTGTTGCTGAAAAGATGAATTATATAATAATGAGGGACAATAGGGATATATTATGCGGTATATGCCCTATTGTATAATTCATTCGGTGGAATACTATGTAGAGCCGAACAATGGACGGAGTCTAGATCCAGAGAGTTGCCAAGATCCGAGTGAGATTTAGCAATGTTGCCAAAATCCGAGCCAATGTCGACAAGGCAGTATGTAGCGATAAAGCAATGTTGCCAAGGCAGCATGCGGTGATGTCTCAAGTTTTAAAACAAAAACCTAATCCTACACGCCTCCACACCGGCCCCCTTGCAATATCCCCCTTCATTATATTATTGATTTGTCCATCTCAGGAATTAGGGGCAGTGTTTTTATGAGATCTTGTCTTCATTATCCGCTTCTATTCTTCCTTTTCATCTTGTCTCCATTATCCCCTCGAAACTTTTCTCAAAACTCTTCGGCAAAGTTCTGCAGCTGTTCCTTACATGGTAACTCTGTATTTTTTAAATATCATCGACTACACTAAACCAACTATCCCATGTGGACAGCTGTTGTTGTGTCCGTAACAACAGGGACACGGTGAGAGAGGGTCGAGCAAGGCACGGTGAGAGAGGGTCGAGCAAGGCAAGACGATTATTGTAACCAGCGTGTATCCCCCTATGACCGGCGCCTTCCAGTCTCCCCAGGGTACTGTTACGTGATACCAGCTCCCTACTAGCTCCACGCATAGATAATTTGGATAGCGGAAATTAGCAGGTGAACTATCTCGGGGGCCTTCCATGACGTAGAGAGCGAGTGAGAGAGAGAGAGAGAGATAGAGAGAGAGATAGAGAGAGACAGAGAGAGGCAGAGAGAGAGATCTCCTAGTCCCGGAGAAGAGACCTGAGTGTTACCACGCCTCTTACACTCTGCATTTCCTACTAAACAACAATAAAGTGTGCACCAACGCTCTGGTAACCTTTTATGTATAACAAAGTGTGAAGTACAAGAATTACACTTGTTTAGTGCTGTTGATATTATAACTACTAGTAAGCCCGCTCGCCCTACGGGCGAATGTCGGGGATGGTCAATGGTCATACAGTAAACTAAGCAAATAGTGTAGTATCATTTGAAATTTTTAAAATCAGTAAATTTATCAGGTAAATTAACCACAGCGATTCTTTCGACAGAAAAACCACGGGTCCTCTTTTGCCAGGTCCTGAAGTATTTTATGAAGGAGCACAAATACTTTCACGTATTACTGCCATTTCTTATTAGTGCCATTGATACTTTGTTATTACGTGTGTTGACAACATTTTTTGAATAATAATCACCTCTTTTGTAGGATTCTATCACGTAGTCTATAGGCGTCAGCGCCAGTTTGGGACATATGGATTATGGCTCCTCCAAACTCGCTGGCGATTGTGTTGAAGTTGAGTAGTCATGTTCACGAAGCGTGGTGAACAGGGGTGAACAGATCAAATCGAGCAAACGATCAATCACACAACCGGCAGAGAGATGAATCAAGGATGCACGTGCAGTTTAAGGCTCAAGCTGGCAGGTTGCCAGGGTCCCTCTAGGGACAACACGTGCAAAAGGCCATTTCCAGGAATTTTGTGCCATATTTGGTAAAAAAACCATCACCCATCATTTCCCTATTTGCTTTAATAATAGTATGATGGTATTCATATTTCATTGAATTATCTACTACTTCATACCTGAACCGATTGAGGAATTCTGTGGGGTTGGAAATATAGCGAGATAGGCTTAAATTCTGTAACCCTATCAGACCCAATTCATTTGGAGAGGGAGGGTTGTTTGATATTTTAACTGGTTTCGAAAATCTGATTTTGGTGCCCCCGGGTGTCTCAGATTTTCGCAGACAAAGATCATATTTCATAGATTTGACATTTTTTCCTCTGAACTTCCGCCACCACCAGATATAAGATAACATCTCCTTTGTCCAAAGATATATACAATAGAACTGTACACACATTGTTCTTTTTACCGGGAGGAGGGGGTCACACTGAAGTGATGAGAAAATATGTCTGAGTGTGTGTGTGTCGTAGGTTCAGTACATTACAGTTATGATTGCAGTAGTAGTTAGGGGTTGGGTTTGGGCCGCTCAACACAGTCAGGTCTCGCCGAATTTTAGTAGGTATTAGTTAGTCAGGACTCCTTCTTGTTTCTATAGATTCTCATGGGGATGAGAGATACTATTGTGGAAAATGTGCCGAGTTCACAAAAATGTGGTTTGATTCTACTCACTATCGAATCTGGGGGGGGGGGGATTCTATCATATATCTAAGATTGGTAAATGACGTCAGATATGTTTATAAGGTGTAATTAAATATGTTGGTTCGAATATTTGCATATAACGTTCATTTACGGTCAGGAAAATCTCTCCGATGTCGTTTAGCGAAAAGGGAAAAGTAAAGTTAAAAATGACACTCCGTTTTGACACAGGTAAAACGTGTGATTTATCAGCAGACATTGTAGCACAGTCGTAATCGAGGGATGTTATCGAGAAAAGGAATTTGAATTCGATCACTTGGGTAGAGGCACTTGTTAATGAGCTTCGGATCTCATCCCAATAGTCATCGTCATCCTCATTAGCACTGTTACGTGATTCTCCACCACTAAGCATGATTAGCAATTCTGAATAAATTACACGATTCGAGTGGGGATCACATGACCTGACTAATGTCAGAATATGACCACTGTTGCCTTTGGTTGTCCGTTTGGGGTTTTTGGTCGCATTACAGGAAATCAGGCCAGACAATGCTTTGCAGTATTTTTGAGTCAGACATCTTCTTCGTCAAAAATCTTTGGGAAGTGAATGGAACTATTATTTGTCCCATTTTGTTGAATGAAATGTAGTCATCTACTCCTAGAACATAATTAGAGTGTGTGAGATAGCGGGGGAGAGAGAGAGAGAGAGAGAGAGAGAGAGAGAGAGAGAGAGAGAGAGAGAGAACTCATTTTTGACACCACACAGATCATTTAGGGCATACAGGGGTAAAACATCTCCGACATGATCGATATTACGATAGTGTAAAAGTAAAGTTAAGATAATTGATAACTCCGTTTTGACACAGTAAAACGTGTATTATAGTTACCACCACCATTGTAGCAGCAGTTTTTAACGAGGAGTTTAATTGGGTACAGAGGTGGAAGATAATTAAATATTAACCAGCAAGTTAATTTGCAGCAGCTAATTCTTCTAACTCTCCCTTATATTCCCCCATTTCGTATCTCTTTCTAATATTTTCTTTTCGTTATTTCACTGTGTTTTCTCCAAGTTAATTTCCCTCTCTCTCTCTCCCTCTCCAGTTTCACCCATTTTTACCTAATTTTCTACACACCCTTTGCTTGCGGCGGCGGCGGCGGCATCAGAGAAAAAGTGCCGAAAAAGGAAAAGGAGAAGTGAGAGATAAACGAAATGGAGATTATATAATATCTTGATACACGGAGAAAGATATTTTGGTGAAATTGGAATAGGAAAAGGTAATTTGTCTAATCAACCACTTTCAATCTTCAAAATAAAACCACATGTGCTAAAAGATGGAACTCATTTAACAAAAACGTGTGTTTCTTGACCCCCAGGCCCAAATATCCTTTCTTTTCTCGTGCATGTTACCCGTGTGTCTCTCCGTGTGTCTCTCCGTGCATAGACATTAGACACACAGGGCGTGGGCCCACTCACGATGTATACCACTACCACAGTGTGTGTTCTGTTGTACTTCCGACTAGCAGGGTGTGACAATGAGATGTGCCACCTTTGGCAAATCATAAAGATCAGCTTTAACAAAACTTTTATCGAGTGAGCCACAATCACAACTCATTGAAATTTGTAAATGTGTACATTTTCAATGCCAGTATGTGTGTCTGTCTGTCTGAACGTCCTGTCTGTCTGTGCATCCTGTCATGTCCTTACCTTGATCAACCGAACCCTCACAGAGCCAGACAAGTACTTGTTCTAACCCTCCTTACCTTGATTTTATCTGGAAGATTGTTAAGTTTCCTAAGTAGTTTCTTGTTGACCAGGTCAAGATCCTCCATGGACAGCCTCGTCTCGTCAACTTCATCACATTTATCATTGAGCTCCTGGGTCAACCTGGAGGGGGTGATTACATGATGTTTAAAGGAGGAAAGATACGGGTAAAATTGGAGGGTGACTAAATGATGTTTAGAGAAAAGATATGGGTCAAACTGGAGGAAAATATTTGGAGAAAGTATGCAAACAAAAGTGGGAAATTTGTGTTGGAGAGATGTGGATGTAAGAAAATGAGGTAGAGTAATGGACGCGAAACCCAGAGGTTGTCGGTTCCAGCCCGGCCCTCGCCAGATACTTTTCTAATTTTCCTCTCTATTTAATCCTGAACAGATCTCATTCATTGAGAAAATGATTAACTTTGAAGTAAAACATATTATCATTGGTGTTGACTGGTGTGTTGGGTGTACGAAGTAGTGACACCATACAGAAAAGGAGAGAGGGAGAGTGAGAGTGTGAGAGTGTGAGAGAGAGAGAAAGAGCGAGAGATAGAGAGATAGAGATAGATCAGAGAGAGAGAAGAAAAGGGCTTCGGGATAGCCGGAAGGTGACAAATTATATTGTGTCAAACATTCCATGCGTCAAAGATACATTCATATGAATTAAATTTTAAGTTAGAGGGAGTTAGGGGAGAGGCTTGCCTTGCTCGACCCTGTTTCATCGCACCCCTCACGACGAAATTATTTAACAAATGTAAGGACTTAGGCTAGAGCATTATAACAAGAAGAGGTCTCCCTCAGCTCCCAGAGCCCCTAGCAGTTTATACCAAATAGGCCTTCCGCTGATGTTTGGCCGAGTCTCTTTAGTGTACATAATTATTATGCCTGTTCATTATTTCTATTTTCTAACTTTTTCCAGTCTTTCTTCTAACTAAACAACCCTTGCATATTTCGAGTTTCTTTTCCAATTATGTCTCTACAAACCCCCTTTAGCTATAATACCTCTCCTTTTCTTCTAATAGGTCATTCAGCATGTTCCTCAGATCATCATAACTCTCCCTCTGGCCTCCCTCGTCCATCCCGTGGATCGAGTTCTTATCATCATCTGAATGGGGAATTTAGCGGAGTTAATTGATTACAATTGATTGATTCCAATGATTTATGCTGTATAATTTATTACATATTCCGAAATGCCCCCCCCCCCCCATTTGGTTGGAGTTGGTATTGGAACAAACTAATAATTGATTGGGTAATTTTGCCAATGTAACTACCGAAATATGGTAGTGTGTTATATTTTGGCAAACCCCCATCAATCCATATAAGGCTATAAAGTACTTCCATCATGTTATTTTAGACCAAAATGAGCATCGAGTGTGTAACGCAGAATTTGCAGTAATATGCATTAGCATGCAGCACTACTGCTACGATAATGTGCGTTCTCTCTTATTTCTATCTCTCTGTCTTTCCCTCCTCCTCTCTCTCTCAACTTTTTTTGTTTTATTCCTAATTCTCTTTCTTTCCTTCTCTTCTCCGTTGCGGTTTTAACTGCAAAACAAGTGTGGTACAAATCAGAATTTTCGCACCGCAATTTGTAGTCTAACCATAATTACAGCGGTTGCAATGTCCCTCCACATAAAATTTTGACAGAAATTTTCGCACGGTGCCAAGAATTAAGAAGAGAACAAATTACAGTTTTCAAATCACAGTTTTCAAATTATTACCTTCCTCGGGCTCCTCATCGAGGACGGTCATGACGTTGACGAGACTATCGCTCATTGTGTGCCCCGGTTACATCATTTCCTACACTACCTACTAAGGGCGTGTTAACGGTTATTATGGAAGGAAATAAATTAATGGTGAAGCAGGAGGTATGTAGATATCTACTGTCGACCTTACAGCTCCAAATGGCCGCCCGTCAAGAGGGCCCCCGGCGGCAGGGCCCCTCATGACCGTCCATTTTACAAAATAAAGATACAACGGATTGGTCAATCTCACACTTAATTAGAGTTCATAAGGTTCATATGCACGTAATTGCTCCAACAAACGTGCGAGTAGCGTCGTCGATGTGCTGAAAAGTGAAAACGATCGTCAAAACTTTTGAAAAAAAACTCCCAAAAATGTCTCGAGCTCAAGATTTAATTTTTCAAGCGCGCGCGCGAAAAAATAAAAGTGCGCGGCGGTATATACGCAATCTTTTTTGCGCGTGATACCAAAATCGAGTGCAGTTGCATAGCAAAATCGAGTGCGGCAAAATCGAGTGCGGCGAGAAGGGGGATGTGTGTCGTTGTGGCATCTCATCCCGCTCAAAACGCGCTACCGCTCTGTTGTTTTGCTGTTGAATCTGACTTCCTTGATGCTCGATCTCACCATCCGGCTTCCCCAGAACCTCTTAATACTTGATAGCGGCTTAATTTTATTCAATTATATGACCTCTATTAAAATAGTCATGTTTTGTAACCTATAAATCTTCAACGAAACAGCTTGGTTCTGTTGCTATGCTGTACTTAAACATTTTCCCGCCAATTTCTCTCAAACTATCCCTTCTACAGTGTTATGTTAATATAAAGCTAAATAATGGCTACACGATCACAAGCTCCGAACAAGGAGATTAGTGGGCAAATAGAGAAGAGTGAACTTCTTGAACGACTGAAGGTATGTTAATTACAAGTCAATTTTCATGGTTGTAACCCATAATTTGAAATTCTTGCTCCTCACGTGTGTACCGCGGGTCTCCAAATTCTGCTATTATTTCTCCGACCACACCCATCCAGGCATGGGCAGCCTTTCTCTCTGAGATCGACCAAGAAGAAGATAAAAAAGAGCTGGAGCAGATATGTGCATCCCTTGTGTCCCCAGATCTCTTGGATTACCAGGACCCAGATATTAAACTGTTTGTGGCGTGTTGCTGTGCCGATGTATTGAGAATATACGCTCCTGAGGCACCATATGCGGATGATCAATTGAAGGTAAAGTATTATCTTTTTGGTAAATAACTATCTTTTGGTTAAATGTCAGTATATATCAGTGTTATTTACTTTTTTTCGGAAAATCAAATCATATGGCGGGCCCAATTATATATAATTTAGGGGGATAATTTACTATTCATGTTTGTCTTGGTATGTTATGAGGTTTTTAGTTCTCGCACGCCCCTGTTAATTGGCCAATTAGCCAGTACTTTCTACACTTGCTCACCTAATTGGGTGTTCTAATTGAGGTGCCTCTAGGGAGAATTAGCAAACATCAATAACACGAATAGAATTGAACAGAATGAACTCATTTTACACCACTGCGTATCTTTTAGCAAACGATCCCCCCTAAAAACTAATCTCTGTTTCAGGAGATTTTCATGATGTTTGTCAACCAGCTGAGAGGACTTGAAGATATAACGGGAAAGAGCTTCAAGAGATACTTCTACCTGCTGGAGAACTTGGCCTGCGTGAAAACGTTCATCTTGTGCATGGAACTGGATGCCCCTGATATTATTCTCAGTCTGTTTAGGACTTTCTTCCAGGTAAGATTAGTAAATACCCCACCCCCCTACTAATGAGATATAATTAAATATAATTAAATATAGATGCGATTCAACTAAGTTTTAGAATACACATATATAGAAAGAGACAAAGAGCCCGTGGATAATTACTGTGATTCACAAAATCAAAATTTGGGTGTCTCCATCCATCCCTTTAATTAAAATACTGAATCTTAATTTACCTGCAGATCTTCAACGAGAAGCATGTTGGGAAAGTGCAGACCTTTATGGTTGATATCATGATGACCGTGATGCAGGAGGGAGATACCATACCCCAGGTAGGACAGCAAGAACCGAAATACTGGTCCCTGATTGGCTGATAACCAGTCACGTGACATAATTTACGAGTTCTGATTGGTTGTTTATTTTACCCCAGGTAGGTCACAGCCCCATCCTTACCTTGCTCGACCCTGTTACAAATGTAAAGGATGGTTATAATGGGATCATAACAAGCCCATCCCCTATTATTTAGTGGGAACTGGAAGTTTTATTTTGTTTATCTGACCAACTTTTCTAACGTCTCCGTCCTCCTCTTGCCTGCTCTAACATATTTCTCTCCGAGCAACTATTCTGACCTCCACCCCTCCCCCCTCCGACCACCTTCTCTCTACCATTATTTACCTCTACTCCTACCCTCTATCCACTTACTACCTCCCTATTTAATCTAACCCACCTCCTACCCCCTCTAACTACTTCCTCCCACTAGGACATGATAACTACTCTGACCTCCACTGGACTACCCCCTCCGACCACCTTCTCTATTTACCCCCCCCCCCCCCTCTAGGACGTGATGGACATTATCCTGATGCACGTTATTCAGCCGTACAAGACCCGCAAACCGGCTGCCTTTAAACTTGCCTCAGAGCTCATCAACAAGAGTGCGTCTTATTTGGAACCCAACCTTCAGAAATTCTTCACCTCTGCTCTGATGAAGGGCATTGAGACTGATTCAGGTAGGTTTTTTTGCCGTCCCCCCCCCTTCCTAAGTGTTCCTAATTTAAAATTAGGAGTTTTACGTTTTGTTATCGCTGTGTCCAGCCTGTTATATCTCTCCAGATATTGACTATTGTTGCGTCGTACTCTCTCCATCCCTCTTGACCTATAGGAACATTTCAAAAGTATCTCTCCTTCCCCTGCAGGTCTCCACAGTCGAGTGTACGATCTGATCAAGGAGTTGAACAGAGTGTGTCCTTCCATTCTTCTGGCGGTACTCCCCCAACTGGGAGAAAAACTGAAAAGTAGTGATGTCAACGAACGCTTGGAGGTTACACGGCTTCTCGCTGAAATGTTTTCTGATAAAAATAGCGATCTTGCTTCTCAGGTATTATAACATAAACCATAACCATCGACTACAAATATATGTAAACGTATTTGCTCTCAAGAAGTTTTTTCTTGAGTGGGTACAATCCACGACTTGACTGATATATATATATATATATATATGATTATATAATTGTTATTAATTAGCTAAATAATTAATCAACTTCTTAATTAATCCCCAGAACAAACAGCTTTGGAATGGCTTCCTCCGGAGGTTCAATGATATTGAGGCAGCAGTAAGGGCAGAGTGTGTCAGTACCTGCAAGAACTTCATTCTTCATCACCTCAAACTTAGCGATGTAAGTAGAGATTTTAAATTTCTTGTTAATTTGGAATGTTAGGATGCACTGCAGAACTATTCATTGCAATTATAATGGGTGGGTGGGCGAGATTATTTAGGATTGAATTGAGACATTTGTGTAGCGAGAAAAGTGCCAATCAGGACCCAAACCTCTGTGTCTGACGCTGACTAATATCGCCTGGAGAGTGCAGTCTTTTTCGATACAACTGTGTATGTTACCTACCACCCTATCTATTGTCTTGCTCGACCCTGTCTCAAATGTAATGGAGGGTTAGAACACATAAAAAGTAATAACCTCTCTCACCCAGGATTGTTATTCCAACCTGTGTATGAGACACCGAGATCCAGACGAGAAAGTACGGTTGGAAGCGGTGAAAGTTGTGTATGCCATTGCAAGCGAGGACATGACCAGGATGACACCTGAGCTCTTCATGATTCTACAGGTACCAGGAGACAGACAGACAGGGAGAGAGAGAGACAGGGAGAGAGAGAGATACAGAGACAGACAGATAGACAGAGAGATACAGACACAAAGATAGAGAGATACAGAGATACAGTGAGGTTGAGTTAGCAGATAAACTAACCACTTTTTAACCACTTTCCCTCCTTAGGAACGCATGTTGGATAAAAAGTGGCCCATCCGGCACCAGGCCATTATGAATGTAGCCCGCCTTTACAAGAATCTAAACAGCAAGAAGGACCTTACTAAAATGAAGGAGATTGCTTGGATGCCCAATAAAGTGCTTCATACTTACTACCAGAATACCAGCCAGGTTAGTGTTTTTGTGGAAACTCCACTGAATAGTGAATGTCATGTGGAATTCCACTTCTAAGATGTGTCCTGGCCCATTGGGAACGAAGCAGGAGTCCCTGAAAAGATTAATGTGTGGAAAATCACAAAATATTTGTAAAATATCCACATTTTGTTTTTTTTTGTCAAAGACCCGATCGTGGATCAATTGGCAATCTAAAGTCGGATTTTTTGAAACTGTCACCCCCCTGGGTATTTTCAAATTTCGTAAATGACCATAAATCCGGTTCCTGACGAGATAGAGACTTGAAATTTGGAGGTTACGAAGATCTTGCTAAGTTCTTCCGAACCTCCAAATTTCAAGTCTCTATCTTATCAGGAACCGGAGATATGGCAAATTTTGTTATTTCAGGGGGGTGACAGTTTCAAAAAATCCGACTTTATTTCCGGAATGCGATACTTCACTTTTCCCGCCGGCAGCGCATTCTCATAATTTTAGCTATTTGTTCGATTTTCTCCGTGTTTGTGTTACATCTTTTGCGCGTGTCCTATTTGAGGTCTCCGCGCAATGAAAAGTAAAATGTTGTGGCATCGGCGGTGCGCGGCTGAATCCCTCTCCCGCCCAGAAATAACCAAACTTGACCACTCCCTTCCTCTCTCAGGACCGGCTTCTGGTCGAGCGACTGCTCCTTTCCTGTCTGGTGCCTGTTAGTTTGGGGGCTAAGGACAGGATGAACATCTTACTCAGAACATACTGCCTACTCGATCATGCTGCCATCAAGGCTCTAAATGAACTTTTGAAATATCAGCAGACCATCAGGATGCATCTTGCTGCACTGCTACGTGCCATTGAGAAAGGAAGTAAGTAAAGAGTTCCCGGGTGAGACGTTTTTTAGTTTTAGCAGATATAAATATGGGCGGGGGTGAGATACCGAGGTGATAGACCGAAATAATAAACTCCTGTTTCAGTCGGCGAGGAAGACAGAAAGAAACTGTTGACGCAAGTAAGCTTCCTCTCCAAGTCACTACCGGACACCAAAACGGCTAACAGCGATCTGAAGCGGCTTAGTAACACACTGGTACACGACAGGACTCTTCTCAAGGTAGTAGTCCACAAATATTGGGCTAGATATATTAGATAACTTTCATAATATGTTGTTCCCAATTTGATCCTTAGATTTTCGTGATTCCTTTACTAATTGGTCACTATGTAATACTACTACTATTACTATCCCACTCAGGCTTTCCAATCGATAGTAACCCCTGGAGTCAGCTGTCAAGATGTTGCCAAGGCTGTGTCTGAGATTATGAAGAAGTTGACCAACAAAAACCCTATCATGGATACCATCAGAGCTCTCATGGATAGAACTGCTCCCGTCCTAGCTGATTCTACCTGTATAACTATCCTGGTCAGTGTTATAGATAGACCAAGATGATTAACTCATCAACTATAGTGTCCGTTATATCTATGTTTGTCATGGCTGATATATATGTATAGACATGTGTTGTAACATGTTGAGTAACTCCTCTTGTCTAGGTTGAGCTACTTAGTACCCCCAATAACCCCCGTCCCTCCCCCCAACAGGTTGAGCTTGTTACCCAGCTACTAAGTACCCCCCAATAACCCCCGTTCCTTCCCCCAATAGGTTGAGCTTGTTACCCAGCTACTAAGTACCCCCCAATATCCCCCGTTCCTTCCCCCAACAGGTTGAGCTTGTTACCCAGCTGCTAAGTACGCCCAATGAGCCTGAGGAGGCGGAAGATTCAGACCCCTTCAATATCTTCATTAACGGACAAAAGGGACTACACCTTCTTCTTGTAAGTATTGCATTGACCTCGAATTGAGTATGAAGCAGCCGTGTCTGTATTCAACATTTATTATCCATCTTCTCTTTTTCTCTCTCTCTCTCTCGCTCTCTCTCTCTCTCTCTATCTCTCTCTCTCTATCTCTCTCTCTCTCTCTCTCGTTCTAACCCAACATTCTCCCCAGTCCCTAGCTACAGTATATCCTGGCCAATTCAAGACCCAGGAAGTGTTTGAGCAGCTGCTGATTAACCTGAAAAACAGGAACAACGAGGTAGTCTTGATGGACCTTAAGATCCTCTCCAAGACAGCTCATGGTCTGGACAAGAGGTTCCCGACGGTGGCAAGTTGTCTTCAGCCACAGCTAATCAAGATTGCGAAGGAGGGTAACGGTGCCCCAGGCTAAACAGGCTGTCCAAGTTATCCACGTTGTATATCAGGACAGTCCTAAAGTGCTGGAGAGACTGCTTGATGTAAGTAGTTGTCTAAAACAGCCCTAAAAACGGTTATAATCAGCTGAATAACTGATCGCTTTTGACGTCGAACATCACTCTCTTTTTCTGTCCCTTCTGCATTATGACACCCCTCCCTTTCAGTCCATGTCACCACTACTCGATATCGACAACATCAACCTACCATCCGTTGTCAAGGCGATCGGGCAGGTTGCCAAGGTGGCCCCCAAAACCTTCTCTGAGTTCTCCTGTACCGTCGTCCGGGACTTCCTTCTCTCCAAGATCATCACTGAGGACGGGGAAAACATTTCGGATGAGCTGGAGCCGACGGATGATTTCTGGTGCGAGTCCACGGAGCTGAACAACTTTACCCGAGTAAAGATTGAAGGATTACACCTCATGGTCAACTGGGTGGCGAGGTCTACCGGGGAGAAAGAGGTCATCTCAAGCCCCGTTCTGCAGCTTCTGTGGTCTCTTCTACAGCAGAAGGGAGATATGAACGGAAATAAACAGATCAGGTTAGTGACACATATATATTATCAATATTTTTAGTAGCACCATATTCTAACAAACCCTCCCCTCCCTCCTTTGCTCCTTCACTAATACCCTCCCCTCCTCCTTCACTAATACCCTCCCCCCTTCCTCCTTTACTAATACCCTTCCCTCCCCCCTTCCTCCTTTACTAATACCCTTCCCTCCCCTCCCCTCCCCTCCTTCACTAATACCCTCCCCTCCCCTCCTTCACTAATACCCTTCCCTCCCTCCCTCCTTCACTAACACCCTCCTCCCCTCCCAGACTTTGCTCCTTGACCAATACCCTCCCCTTCCCTCCCCTCCCTCCTTCACTAATACCCTTCCCCCTCCCAGACTTTGTTCCATGTCCCACCTGCGGCTCCATGGTGGTCTCTGTGTCCTCAAACTGGCAGCCGAACCGACTTGTTGTGACCTCATCCCTGTTGAGCTGTTCCAAGAGGTAGCATGGCTAATCCAGGACCCATGTGTGGAGGTTAAACAGGCCATGCTTACCAAACTACACGTAAGTTGAACTCAGGAACCGACCGAAACAAGTAAACAACCAATCAGAACTCGTTATTTACTATTCGTCCAACTGTTAGCCCACTGTAAGCTATCATAAACGGGGAGCGTGGAGCTTACAATTTCCCTAACCACCCCCTGATTCAACTCTAAATCTACCACCCCCGGCCCCCACTCATTCAACTCTAACTCTAACCACTCCCACCCCCTCCACTCATTCAACTCTAACCATCCTCCCTCCCCTTCAACAGAAAGGAATGTCTTCCCTAAAACTACCTCTGGAGTATGTGGCCCTCTTGGCGTTCTATGCGACGGATATGGGAAAAGAAAGGAGAAGCAAAGCACGACAGATCCTATTGAAAGTCATCCAACTGAGACGAGATTACATGGTCATGAATAGCTGTAAGTAGCCTTGCTCGATCCTGTTTGAACAAAAAAAGCTAAAACAAAAAATGGTTTGTGAAACATTCTGTGATATATACGAGTGATATATCTAACCCTATATATATCCTTTCAGCCAACTCGGAGAGGAACCACACGGTACTCCCTGAGTACGCTCTTCCAACTCTTATCCACCTTTTGGCGCACCATCCCAACATGGACAAGGACAATAGTGATTCCCTGAAATCTGCACTCGGTAGGTGTTTACTTAGGATGTATATCACCAACTGACTATTGAGTTTTCCGAAGATTCCCTTCCCTAACCCCTAACCACTCCACTCCCTAACCACTCCACTCCCTAACCACTTCATTCCCTAACCCCTCCACTCCCAGATGTCCCTAACCCCTAACCACTCCCAGATGTCCTGTGGTTCTTCCTGGAACCCCTCATGCAGAAGAATGATAATTTCCCCTTCCTGAAGAAACTAGTTGAAACTGTCAAGCAAGCTGTTGATGCTTTGGAACCAGAGAACACCGAGATTAACGATAAGTTGTACGTTTGTATTATATCAACAATCTTAGACAAATTTATTACGTAAATAATGAGTCTGAATAATGAGTTCAGAGCAAGAATTAAATAGGGAAGAAAATCGAAAAATACTGGGTTTGACCGGGAATTGAACCAGTAAATAATCATGTAGCAACTATACTAACCTCCCTCTCTCCCTCTCAGGTACGCTGTATGTGACCTAGCCTTTGGAGTAATCAACCTAAAATGTGCGAATGTGAAGCTCCCTCCCTTCCCCGGACACGTGAAGCTCTCCAAGAAGTACTTTGCACCACCTGAGAGCGCTGTCTCCAACACCGAGTCTTACCTCCCAGAGAACTTTGATTTTAGCCCCAACAGGACCGCCATGGCGGTTGAGATGGAGATTGATCATCCTACAGTCACTGCACTTGTAGCTAAGAAGGTAGGAGATGGAGAGAGGGGGATGGGGAGGGTATGCAAAGAAAGTCAAGAAGGGGGACGGGACCCTCTTATTTCGTTCATTTACTGCCCATTTTGTATACCCTCCTCCTGCTGTTTTTCCGTAATTTCTCTAACACAACACTCCTTTCCAGGCGGCCAAGGACAGTGACTACTTCTCCGAAGATTTCACCGCCAAACGGGTCACCGTTACGAAGACTCGGCCCTCCGGGGAGAGAGGACGAGGCAGGCCAAAGAAGGGTGCGGTCAGAGAACGCCTCGAACGGGATGACGGCAGTGCCCTGGACGCCCTGGCAGAGGGGACGACAAGGAAGACACGGAGATCCAAGAGTGAGGGTGAGAAGGATCTTGACATGGAGGATGATGATCTTGACATGGATGCTACCATTGAGGAAGATGATGATGATGATAACCTTCCAGAACTAACCCAGGAGACAGAGACAAAGAAGGGTGATGAGGGTGGGGAGGAGAAGGGTAATGATGGAGATGGCCCAGCTAAGCGGACATTCAAAGGCAGGAAGGCTGTCCAGAGCAGTATCGCGGATATTCCCATTAAGGAGAAGGCTACTGATGATGATGATGGGGATGAGACGGAGGAGGAGGAGATCGAGATGGGACTGGACGATATCAGTTCAGGAAGTGGTGAGGACGCTCCACCCGCTACCGCTGCAGTTAAAGCGGCACGAAAACCCCGGAAACCAAGGGCGCTGAAGGAAATTAAGCCGAAGGAGATAAAGGAGAAGAAGAAGAGGGGACCGAAACCAGGTTCTAGAAACAAGGTCCGAGGATCATCAGGAGGGAAATGGGTAAACAAGTTGGTATCAGGGTCTGTTATATCCGGCAGGGGTGTTCCGCCACCATCCTTTAACAACACTACTGATCCCAGTCCGGTGAAGAGGAGGCCAATCAGACCTAAACCAGAAAATGAAGCTGGGTCCAGTGCGGGTGAATCTCCAGCTAAGCGGCCATTCAAAGGAAGGAAGATCGTTCAGACAAGTATCGCTGATATTCCCAGTCCCATCAAGAAGGGAACCCCCGTCCTTACTGTTGGTAAGAAGGTCTCCTCCAAGTATGCGGGATTATTCGAGGAGCCCGTGTTGCCTAAACCCAAAGTGCAACGTGATCAATCTCAACCCAAGAAGGTCATAAAGATCAAGATTAACAACGCGATCCAAGACAAGGAAGCGCTGAAAAAGAGCTTTGCTGCAATGTGTGAACAGTTAATGGAGAGCCTGGGTGGAATGGATGACGATCAACCCGGACAGAGAGAGGACGAGGAAGCATCCTCATCAGTCGTCACCTCGACACCCGCACCACCTAAGAAAGGTGACATCAGGAGTTTTTATACCAACAATAGTACCCCTGTTGCAGCTGCTGCTGAGGAGACTGGTACTGCTGTTCAGTCCAGTATTGCAGACATTCCTATCGAGGGAGCCGCAGTAAAGGAGGGAGGAGAGGGTTCTGCAGCATCACCCGCCAAGACACCCAAGAAAACACCTCAGAAGAAAGCATTGAATAAGACTCAAGATATCGAGTTTGAGATTGAGATCGGGGACGGAGGTGAAGAGGAAGAAGCACCCGAGAAACCGGTGGACAGAACGGAAACAGAAGTCACGTACGATGAATCAGGTGAGATAGTTGTTATGACAAAGGAAGATTTCGAACGGAAACTCAACGAGGTTAGGTTGAGTGCTATGGAACAATCAGGAGCTGAGTATGATCCGGGTGAGAGCAAGGAAGAGGGTGTTTCATACCGGCCTCAACGGTCCAGTGGACGTTACGTCAGTGAGAGGGAGTACTTTGATCCCAAGAGTGCCCGGAATGGTAGGCCCAGAGTATTGAAGGATGGCAGGAAGGTGTTGAGGGATGGGAGCTCACCTGCAGGAGGTCGAGTTGATGGGTTGAAGTACCCCCCTGGAGTGGTGCCCAGACGGGGCAGGACTGCCAGACACATGCTACACAAGATGCAGCTACAGAAGAAACACGAGGTGAGTTCAATAAGAGGTATCCATTCAAACTAAGACCAACAATTATCCAAATGATTCACTGACCCACATTTTCTAATCACCCTCTAACCGATCCACAGTGTCACTAATCACCCTCTAACTGACCCACATTTTCTAATCACTCTCCCAGTGTCACTAATCACACTCTCCCCTACCACAGTGTCACTAATCACTCTCCCCTACCACAGGAGGCGTCCTACATCGAAGATGCAGGGCAAGAGGGTACCAGTAGGAATTATAGCGAGGATGAATATGAAGTTAGTTACGACGAGGCAACCGGGAAAATCTTTGAAACACCAGTCCGAAAAGGTGTGTATTTGTGAGTTTTCAAACTTATATGTAAAGACTTGAGCGGTTACTTGTACAGTATGTGTCGTACTATCAGGACTTGTCAGGTCTCTACTACTATGACGTCATAACTATATCTCGTGACGTCACTGTTTCCTTTCCCAGATTCGAAGCAGCCCTCTAACAAGAAGTTTACCCCCCGAAATCCGAGCAAACCAAAACCGAGGAAGTTTGTCGAGGCCAAAATTATCTCAGAATACAAGGAACCTTCCAGCGGGTACTTTTATATCTGATTCCCATTTCTCTAATAATTTGACACAACTTTTCTCTGTCTCCTACCATCTTATTACCCTCCACCCAAACACCCCCTTTTTCATTTTTGCTGACCTACCCTCCACACAGGGTTGGGCCGTCTTATGATATGGGAGAGGGAGACGAGGAGGAAGTCTCGCGATTAAAGGACACTATGAGAAAGAGGAGACGCGTTTCAACACCGGGACGTGGCGTGGCCCCCGACCGAAGTCTAGCGGGCACGAAACCCCCTCCTAAACGGAGGTATCAGGATGGGTCAGATCAGGAGATTGAATTCGATCAAGTTATTTAAAACTGAACACGGTGAAACGGTTTTTTAACCTTTGTTTTTGAGTATTTATATTGTCATAGTACTGGGTGAGAAGTGATATATATTGTGTCGGAAATGTATTTGTATGATCGATTCATGCCGTGGACATCAAGAGAGAGAGAGAGAGAGTAAGATGCGTGATCAGAGACAATTAATATTATGTAAAACCGATTCTGCCGCTGAGAATTGATTTCCGAAACAATTGACCCCTAAAGTTATGAGAGGTGAGACGTCTTGCACGTCTCATACAGTTTATGTTTCATAGATCATTAACTGTTAAATTGATAATGAAATTTATTTAGTTCAACTGCTATTGATTACAAACAAAATACCTGTGCTTTTTATTTTGAACACCTAAAAAACTAGATAGCTTGAGGAAGCTGAGAGATAGATCTAACACTTAAATGGGTTTTTTGTTGGTACGCGCAGGTTTTTCAAGAATAAACTGCAAAACTGAGCCGCGCGCGCGTTATAAAATCAAAGTTTGAAAAATATCCGTCGGGATCAAGTTCTCGCGAGATTTTTTGTCGGAAATTTGAAAACTCGAAGATTCAAACTTTTCTGAGGCGTTTCCGCGACAGTGGATGCCGTGATATGTGTGAAATCTTTAATTGCGACAACGTTACGAACAGACCTTTACAACTATCACTATCTCTCTGCAGAGAGACAGAAATATCTGCGATGTAGGTCACGCACTATCTGTACTAATTAAAATCCCAACATGAACCTCAATTGTTTCAGTCGTTTATGACCCTACAAACAGTGGACGCGGGGAAACTGTTTATCACTCCTTCTACGACCATCAACGGAAACCCCGAGGTATAGTGACTGTAAGTACACACAATCACCACAATCCTCACCCCACCCGTGAACTCTATCCACTCACCATGGTGTCTACATTAAGAAGTGGGAATGCGTTTTCGCCATACGAACTTCAAACACCACCAAGAGTGTCCCATGGACCCATCCCTATTCAAACACCTAGCCACTTCACCTCGGCCAATCAATGTCTGTGTAATGGAAAGTTGACAAACAGGACCATGCTGAAGTGCAGTACGTGTAAATCGTGTTTTCATGATGAATGCGTAGGTTTGAAGTCATTAGGTGATCTTCTTACGCCATCAGACGATGGTTTGTTCTCTCTTGAGGGCTGGGTTTGCCCAGAATGTATCGTTACGGCCAGGCTACTCCAACCTGGGAGTCCCATCTTTGACGCTATAGCTACTAAAGCAGCCAGGCTAATAGCAAACACTAGCGGTAAATCATCCGATCCACCCCAAGCTGATTGCACTTTCAACACATCCATGATCAATTCTGCACCACCTACTGATGACACTAGTCAGTCTTCATCTCCTTCTACATCCACCACCTCGATCACCGACTCATTTGCATCACAAACGTCTAAAAACATCCCTAAAAATGCTCCTAACCATGCAGGTACGAGCAACCCGAGAATCATCCCTTCGGCCAGAACACAGCTACCTCCGCAACCACGCCTCACTGTGCACTGTGATGACGTTCCTGAAACTAGAAAAAGCATTGATATGGCCCTAACAGACATCCCCATCGCAAATGTGAGAAACTTCTCATCTTCTATCAAACTCTGGTTCCCAAATGAAAAGTCCCAAGAACTTGCCACACTCAAACTGAAAGAAGCGGGTGTTCTCCAAAATACTACCAGAATATCTGATCTTGTCATGTCAAAGGTGACACTGCGTTTTGTTCCAGTTGACCTTCTACCCACAGATGCATCGCCCGAAGACTCTCGAAAGTTCTGTCTCGACAAACTTAGGGCAAAAAATGATCTCCTGAAAAGTTGTTCTGACCTCTCAATTGTTTATTTTAAACGAATGCAGTCGGATCCTAATCTTGCAACGGTGGCACTCAAACTCCCTGTTGAACTGAAAGACAAAGTTCTCAGCGAAGGAAGGGTTTTCTTTCATATGTCATCTGTGAAAGTCTACCATCGTGTGCACATTAAAAGGTGCCCCCATTGTCAAGCTCTTGGGCACTATCCCGACCAATGCCCAAAACGATTGCATCCTGCTACCTGCATGTACTGTGCTGAAAAACATCCAACAAATGATTGCCCTGTAAAAGAAGACACGGAGAAGCATCAGTGTAAAAACTGTCTACATTCCAGTCGTTCCAACCCAGATATCCCAGTCCACCATGCTGGTTCATCAAAATGCCCCACCTATAAAGAACAGTACGACAAGCTGTCAAAAAACTACCGTCTTCGCAGCTCCCTGCACTCAAATATGGAAATCTAAACTGCCGGTCGATGAATAACAAGCTCATTGACATCTTTGAAACATTCCATGACCTTGGTCTTGATGTGCTTGCCTTGACAGAGACCTGGCTAGAAGATGGTGACGTTGTTACTCCTGGAGTGATGAAAGAGCTCGGGTTCAACCTCTACAGCTCTCCTCGATGAATTAGCCCCAGTTGAGGAGATGACTGTTAAAGAATCAGAAAATCCACCCTGGTACACTAAAGAGTGTGTTGATGCCAAACGAACTCGCAGAAAATACGAGAGAGCGTTCAAAACTGCCCTTAAGAAAGCTAAGAAGAAATCGGACTACAGCGATGCATGGATAGCCCTGAAAAACTTCACCGATGAAACTTCTAGGTTTATTACGAAAACCAGAGTATCCTACTACCGTGAAAAACTGAAACTGGTGGCTGACGATCCAGCAGCGGTAAGCGGTATCATAAACAAGCTTCTTGGTAAAGACAAGATCCCTCAGGAACTACCAAGTGAATGGTCGGATGAAGAAGCAGCGAACAAATTTAGTGCTTACTTTAAATCAAAGATCGAAAACATCTATGAGATGATTAAAGTCGAGAAAGCACTTAATGGATGTGTTCCTGACCTTTCCGGGGAAACCACCTTTAAAGGAAATTCCTTCTCCTCTTTCAAGAAAGTGAGTGATGAGGATCTCACTGCTATTATAACGTCGATGAGCAAGAAGCACTGTGATCTTGATCCGATCCCTACTCGAACTCTAGTTGGACTCTTACCTCAACTGTTACCTATTATATCTGACATTGTCAATGGAAGCCTTCAAGAGGGAAGATTCCCTGAAATGCTGAAACAATCCCTGGTTAGGCCATCTTTCAAGAAAAAGGACAGTCCCGAGGATATGAAGAATTACCGTCCTGTTTCTAATCTATCATTCATCTCGAAGATCATCGAGAAATGTGCGGCGGCCCAATTAACTGAGCATCTGGAGGAGAATAAGTTGTTTCCAGGAGTGCAATCAGCATACAGAACACATCACAGCACTGAGACCACTCTTGTGAAAGTAGTCAACGATCTCCTACTAATCACTGACGAGAAGTCCAAAGCAATCCTAGTACTTTTAGACTTGAGCGCTGCTTTCGATACCATCAATCACAAGATACTCCTGGGGAAGCTGAAAAGGAACTATGGTGTGACAGGGACTGCTCTCTCCTGGTTTGAGTCCTACCTGACGGACAGAAAGGCCTCGGTGAAAGTTGGAAACTCGACCTCATCGCCAGTGGCTATAACCATCGGAGTTCCTCAAGGATCCATCTTAGGGCCCCTGTTGTTCGTTCTCTATACCAAAGAACTTGAGAGTATTGCTAAGCACTATGGTTTACTAGTAGAGCTGTATGCTGACGATACGCAGCTTTATGTTTCATTTACCAACAACAAACTGGCTGACTTGGAAAAGACACTTCAGGAATGTCTCAACCATATCAAGGTGTGGATGGCAGACAACTTTCTTCGACTAAATCCTTCGAAAACTGAATTCATCGTTCTTAGAAACAAACACGACAAAGAAGCGAATCCAGAAGCTATAAAAGCGCTAGACGACCAAGATCCATCTGTTCCAGCCCCACTGGTGCGAAACCTTGGTGTTTTCCTTGATTCGGAGCTTTCACTAACTGGAAACGTTTCAAAAACGGTAAGAGCATGCAATCTGTGTCTCCTGAATCTTTGGAAGATAGGGAATACACTAACTATTGACCTCAAAGTGAAGCTAGTAAACACCCTTGTACACAGTAGGCTTGATTACTGCAATAGTCTACTTGCGGGAGCATCTGCTAAAGACCTCGGGAGGTTACAAAAGGTTCAAAACGCTGCCACAAGATTCATCACTGGACGCCGATCTCTTCATAGCACATCAGACATTCGAAGACAGCTTCATTTTCTACCGGTTAAGGAAAGAATTAACTACAAGCTATGCTTATTGACCTACAAAGCCCTAAACGGTCTAGCACCGACGTATCTTTCTGAACTGGTACAACGTCGGAAGCACAAGCTGAAGAATCTCCGGCGTGATATGGACATAACATATCTTGAAAGGAAATACACCCGTTATTGCTCGAGCAAAGGAGCCTTTAGTGTCGCTGCACCAGCAGTGTGGAACGACCTGCCGAAACTTCTACGTGAAAATACATCTGTCCTATCCTTTAAAGCCAACCTAAAGACTCACTTCTTCAAAAAAGCCTACAAATGTTGAAGGCCCCATTTCCAATATGAAACAAGGACATTGTGACAGAGTGATGTGTATGAGTATATGTAATGTGTGTAGCGTGAACAAAGTGAAGCTGGAATGGTCAGTATTTACTTTTTCCTCTCTTTCCTCTATCCTCTAAACTGACCCTTACTGCTAATGATTGGTTTGTTTATTTTGTAACATTTGATATCAAAAGGGAAAAAAAAGAGAAAAAAAAAAAAAAAAAAAAAAAAAGAACAACAACAAAAAAGCGAGAAAAACGTGTGAATATAAAAAACATCCCAAAAAAAAAAGAAAAATAAAAAATAAAAAAAAAAGAAAAAAAAAAAAAAGAAAAAAAAAGTTGTTCTAAAAAAAAAGAAAAAAGAAAAAGAGAGCTTGCGAGAAAATAGAATGATATGTGAGGACTTGTAAGTGTTAAAGCAGTCGGCAAGTGGCTTCTACTACTCCAAGTTGGTCAACTGAATTACTGGAAATTGGAAATGCTACATGATACATCTTCTTCAAGTATTCTATGTGCAACTTCGCACACAGGTTTCAGTATAGGTATCCTAGTATCAATATCCCCGATAGGGGCGGTCTTCAATTTGCTTCTTTTGGATCTTTTAGATCCTTGAATATCATGTGCACTACTGCATTTTCTGCAGTGATAGGATCTCCTAAATTATTTTCTCAACCTTTCAAATATATTAACAAAACATCTTTCAGAACATAAGAAAAATCATAATCTTGTAGTAAAACTAGCCGCTTTTGGAGCGAGGGCTGTTGGGGATGAAAGAGGATGGAATGATGAATTTTTCTTCTTCCAACAGCAGAACTTGTGCTGAACCGTAAAACGGACAGTTAAAGAGCGGACTATAAATGTTTATTTTGTATTGTTGTATTGTATTGTATTCCTACCTCAGTAGCAAAACTACTCCCCCGATACTGCTTTGCAGGTTCGCTGCTCCTGCAGGCATACAGATACTAATTGTTGAGTAAATACTATCTGGTTGAATAACAATTTCAAGATCTAGATCTTGAAACTTGAAACTTGAAACTTGAAAATAAATTGAGGCTATCAAACAAATGACCACCTTTCAACTCAACTGTCCTTTCCTCGCTCACCACTTCTAAACTCAACAAATTTAATTTCAATTCTCAGTAGTCCCTGGTGCTTCTACCACCTCCTTCCCACGAATGAAGTAGTGTTTTCCAGGAGACCTTTGAACCATTTCCTTCAGTCGATGAACAAGCTGTTTTCTCTCATTTCGTTCCTCCAAAGTCCTGTCAGGCGAAATGTAGACTTTATCGAACTTGCCGGTCCTTTTTAGTCGGGATTTTTTCGACAGGATCGACATCTGAGCGTCTCTGCTCTTCAGTACGACTTTCACTGGTCTGACAGTTAAAGACTGCCTTCCCATGCGCTCCACTGATTTCACGTTCTGAGTTTCTCCTAGCTCAACAAGAAGAGACTCAACTTGAGTTTCAAGCTCTACGCTACTATTTATTGACTCTTCCAGGCCATGGATGATGATGTTGCAACCACGGTCTTCAGAGGCTGCCACAATCGCTGATTGAATCTTCCTTGGAGCCAGAGCCGAGGCACATTCTTTCTCCAAAACGGATGCGAAGCTTTTCAATTCTTGCTGTGCCGTTGACTGCACAGCTGTAATCTCAACCTCCCTCTTCTCAAGCAACTGCCTCTGGATATTGAGTAGTTCCTCTTGTGCTGCTACGAGGTCTCGTTGAGCTTTAATTAGCTCCTTTCCATGTTGTCTGAGCTCCTTTTCGCACTCTCTCACCATCATACTTTCAGAACCCTTGTCACGCAACTTTTCAATTAGTGGAAATGTCTGTTCAAGAAAAATACCACACGCCCTCTTAGTAAAATCTAAAAGCTTTTTCTTCGACAGCGTATTAAGCTTGCTCGCAGACGGAACCTCTAAATCATCCCAGGTAGACCTTGGTGGAGGACCAGTTCCATATCTCACTGCCTCTGGGTTACTGTATCCAAACCCTGAACAATCCGACAACAAGTCTTTTACCCAATATACTGTATCACTTTGGCAGTCGTTGACATTCCTCCTATCAATATCAGTAGCCGGTTTCCCAGGATGAGCTGTCAGGTAAATCCGAGGAGTTGCTTCTTCTTCATTATAAGTATTTACCATTTTCTTTCTGCCCCTCGTGGGCTGTTACATCAGCTTTATCCTAAAACTCAAATTAATTTGTTTAAAGTAGTGTTGAAAAGTTTGAAACTAAAATAAACCTCCGATATTTTTAATCCCTACTACCCTCCACCCGCCCCGAACCGCCCCGCCCACCACCAATATATACATACTAAACAATACTGTGGACTGAGAACAAATCCTTGCTAGTTCAGCCTTCTAACCTAATCGGAATTAATTGGTCCTAATCAGACAGATAGGTCTCACATTACACATATACGTACAATACCCGTCCTGCCACTTATACTATATAAACCTACCATATGCCAGACCAATTCAAGATAATATAATACTATAATAATGAAACCCCAAACACCTAATATGCGGGTGACCTAAAATCCTAAAAACGGAGGCAAAACCTCGTACAATAACCTATGTAAAACGATAATAAACCACACCGCGGTAGCTATCAAGTTAATCGAGACAGCTCAAGACTAGAAGAACTCATCCCCGCCTGTCGCAGTGTGATAGAGTCAAAGATCCAAGACTCAGGAAAGAAGAACCAAGATCCTGCGACTCTCTCTAAGGAGTTTAGCCTCCCGAACCCGAAGCCACCTATAATGGAACCTGTCCTGTGGTCAGTTCCTGATGGTGGGGGAGGGGAGGGGGGCTATTCTCCTAGTGCCGGCGAAATCGCTTTGCGATAGTCCCTTGTGGGCTTGCCGTTGGCAGGCCCAGGCACTCCGTAGATAGATAGATAGAACTATCACTATTTTAACTTAACGCTATTCAAAATGCACCGTAAGGAGCGGAGAAAATTGGAAAAATGACATCAGACGCCCGAAAGTGCATGGGTACTGAGGGCCTTTAAACAAAAATAAATACAAAAGTCTAGTCCGCAGTAAACTGGAATACTGCTGCCCACTCTGGGATTCGTCAAAGATCTCAGATATCCAGGACGTTGAAGCGATCCAGCGAAAGTTAAAAGTTTACTAAACAGATCAAAGGTATGGCTGATCTGAACTACTGGGAGGGTCTGGAAAAGCTGAAAATAACTTCCCTTCAACGCCGCCGAGAACGCTACAGCATCATTATGATGTGGAAAATGGCCAATGGCAAAGCGCCCATCAACATCGGCATCCGCTTTTACAACAACAACAGTCTCGGAAAAAAAACCGGAGATCCCAACCTGTCCCACAGTCACTCAAAAGTCAGTCGCAACGAAGTACCACAACTCGTTCATCTGTAGAGCGACTCGACTATGGAAAACACTACCCAGTGAGGTGAACTTAGCGGAGAACCTATCGCCGTTCAAGGTACTTCTGGGGAAATGGATGTCTAGAATCCCGGATCACCCACCGGTACTCGGATACCCAAAACAGAATAACAATTCAATCTTGGACTGGATATGGATATGGATAGTTTCCAGGGAGGGGAGACTCTGTGAGACCTGTGTAACTTGTACACGAAGACGATAACAAGATAACAAGAAAATTGAGGTTAACTTTTGGCCCGCTAGGAGTAGCGCCATAAAATTATTCATGCATGCTCTTCTTAGTTAGACCTTACTTTTAGAACCACTTTTACTTTTTCAAGACGTGAACTCCAAAAATTATTGAGGTTTACATTGATCTTGGTCAAAATTTAACCTCAATTTTCTCCCTATTGGTGTGAGCTAAAGTGTCCCAGAGAATCTCATCAGATCCGGCTCTTCTTCAAGCTCCGGCTGCCGAACCAAATCCAAACCTTCCCTGTGACCTCGACAGTTGACATGAATCAGTGATGCTGCATCATAACCGTTTCATGAAAAATTTGTTCCGAGTTCCCCCTATGTCCCTTTTTAAAACCCCGTCCGTGTCCCAACACATTATCCATGGTCCAAAACGCAAATTCTTTTACTATGTTCGTCTTTACACAGTCTTTACACCCAGTACGTATTAAATGTGTAAAATATCTTTTGAAAAACCCGTGGGATAAAAAACAACTAGCTCTAGTAGAAGTTTTATCATAAAAAGTTCTCCCGGGTAACAATTAACATAGTGTTTTTTATAGTGTTTTTATTATTATAATTTTTTTATTTTGCGATGGGCGAGAACAGCCAATTTGATAGGTGTGGGCGGTCACTGTAAGTATAAAGTTCAAGACATGTTTGTTGTTAGGGTAACAACTAACAACTAATACGGATGCAATATGCCCGGGAATAATTGTTTGTCTTACAGCATCTAACTTCTGCGGAACGCTACATTCAACGTCGAGTATCGGCGTGTTATTGTAAAAATAAAACGAGAAACAATAATTCAAACTATCTGATATATTTTCTTGTATAGTTGTCTTGTACTTGTCTGACAACAAATTCAATCTTAGGCCTATGAATTTAGCAGATGTCCAGCACAAACCCATAAACAACTCCCTCATCAATGCTACCCTTGGCTCACTCTCCTTTCGGCGTCGGAAAAGCTTCAACCCTGATGCCACTCCTAAACATCAAAAACCAACCTCTTTTTTGAAAAGGACCCTTCTTGGAGTTGAAGAAAACAGGTATTTTTCATAATTGGTCACGTGATTAAATAATTCTGAAGAAATGAATGTAACTTTATCTGTGAAGATATGCTGGCGGGTGTGCTCGACAGTATTGCCTAGATCTGGATACTCGAGGTCTAGGTAACAGTGTGACGACTCACGCTCCAGGTTGGAGTTTGTTCAACTAATCTCGTTTCGAAGAGAGATGTAACTAAGATAACAACATTAGATAGACTTAACAATGTAATTAATACCTCGACCAAAACGCGGAGTTTTTACGTCAGCCGACCCGAAATCGGATTAAATTTTGCCACCCGCTGGTCTCAGGGCCTCCAAATATGTCAAAATATGTCTGAATTGTCATTTGGGGTCATTTAGACCTTTTAATTACATGTAATTACCCTTTAATTACATGTAATTACATTTTAATTACATGTAATTACTTCCAATTACATTCCAATTACTTCAGCACCTCGAGAGCTTTCGAACGCACCCTAGAACACCTTTCTACTCCTTCTAATTGCCGAGTTCTGTATACCCCTTATTTTGACTGTTTTTCGCGTCCTACCCCTTATAGGTTTGGGTATGGCCATCGCCACACCCCCTATACGTCGCGGGACCTCGAGACCTTTCCAACGAGCCATAGAACACCTCTCTACTACTTCAGGGGGCTTCAAAACTTTCACTCTAAAAATATCTATGGTTATGGTTATGGTTATGGTTTATGGTTTATGGTTATGGTTTTTTTTCATCTGGTATTAAGGGCCTGTCGGCTCGGCCCCGTTGTTTTAGTTTTAGGGGGGATGTTTTAGGGGGGATGGGTTGAGTTTGGGTTATATTCGGGTCGGGGGGCCTTGCCAGGCCCCGAATAAGATACCAAGAAAGATATTTCAATTGGCATGTCATCCGTGTATTGTACAATTTACCAAACAATATAAACATAGCGTTTATCACCTCAATAATTATACCAGCCTGTACCCAGTACCCACTACCCACTACCCAGTACCCAGTACCCACCCCTAACAATCAGGCAGTCTCTGTCAGAGACGAACCTCGTTTCTAATGCCCTCAACACTACCCTTCTTACTTGACGAAAAAGATAGTTTCATTAAGAGGAATGGACGACAAATCCTCTCACCTATTATACCCCCTGACCTAAGGAACAACCCTGCTTTGAGGTGGGTAACACTCTTTCGATAATTCATACGATTTAGACAAGTCATTAGTTATTTGATTCATTCGGCGACACGCATACCATGAGCTTACGAAACCATTATCAGCTGTCCCCTTTATGTCAGCGAGAGACAAGATTTTATGAGAGAGAATGAGGGTATAGAGTGACAGAGAGGGGGATACTGAGAGAGTGAGTGAGACAGAGAGAGAGAGTGAAACAGAGATACAGAGAGATTCAGAGGGAGAGAGGCATGTCACACAGGTGCATGGATGGCTATGATATATCACATTTCTTGCAATACCAGCATGCATTTGTTCTCTCCCCGTTAGATATGTTACAACTGATCACTGGCTGTCATTTTACCGATCTTTGTGCAGTGTCCTTTAAATTCAACCATTTTCTCTTCTCGAGAAGCTTGTCTGTTCTACCTGGCCAGCTTCTATATTTTATTAGCTATACTTTGGAGGTGGGAGCGTGTCTGTCGTTCTAGTTATATTATACTAGTAGTAGGAGTAGAAGTAGAGCCAACACTGAATCTCTATATATCTATCTCTCTATCTCTCTCTCTCTCTCTCTCTCTCTCTCTCTCTCTCTCTCTCTTCTCGGAACATGATTCTCTTTGACTGCGCTGTCATGGCAACCAATGCACACAGGTTTCCCTAGACCCCCCTCTGAGTTAAAGTATAGCTCGCTTGAGTTGAAAACTCTCTTCACTCTCTCGCTCGTGTGAGAAATAGAGAGAGGGAGAGATAGGGATAGAGATAGAGAGAGATAGAGAAAGAAAGAGAGAGATAGAAAGATAGAGAGAGACAGAGGGGAGAGAGAGAGGGGGTTCGTCACATGACGGTAACTGAGGATTCGAGTCACGTGACTCTAGTACTTTCTCCACGGCCCACTGGCTACCATGGCATGCAGGAGGGCGATTAACCCAATTGATCCTGCTTCAAAGGGGCCATGAGGGAAATAAAAGAGAGAAAGTGTGGGAGACCTAGAGTTAGAGGAGGTGGAAAAGTAAGGGAAAGAGAGGGAACGAGAAGTATCAAAAAAATAAAGGTACTACTTTTTGTTCATTTTTGCTTTTGTCGTTCATTACAGACGTGTTTTGTGTCTTGGAAGTATTATGCAATTCATAACAATAATGTAAACACGTTTGTTCAACATATCATGGGATAATTAATTTCTATTCTCACACGTCACAGTGTCACACGTGATGTTAAGGACACGTGATATCGTAATCACATATCTCTATTTGATTCCACTCTCTTCATCTCTTCGCCCCTCACCGTCACGCTATCTCTTTCTCTCTCTCTCTCTCTCTCTCTCTCTCTCTCTCTCTCTCTCTCTCTCTCTCTCTCTCTCCCTCTCCCTCTATCTCTCTCTCTCTCTCTCTCTCTCTCTCTCTCTCTCTTCTCTCTTTTTCAAGTACGTACCCTCTCCAAATCTATTATCCTATTCTCAAGTTGTATTCTCTAGGATCTCATCTTTCTTGTCCTCTACCTTTCATGGACTGGGATCTATCCGTGACAGAAGCGTAAGTGACATAAATTTCAACAATAAATTTCAACAATCTCGATTTATCGGGCTGCTGAGGTAGGGATGAGGACCTGGTAATATACGATCTCACCCCTCACTTAGTTTAAACTTTAAATCTAAAGAATCTCCCCTCAATGCTGGACGCACCGACCCGACACACATTATGTAATTCAACATCGGTTTGGACTTTTTTATTTGGCTGGAACTTGGAAGTGGATACATATTTGTTATGTTTTAACCCTCTTTTACATTTGTGTGTTTTGGGGGCGGGGCGCACGAAACACAGTCTAGCTAGGCAAGATGCGTCACGTTTACTGCCAATGCGATATTAGGTGTGGTCCAGAAGATAGTAAGAAAGATAGAAGAAGTAAGTTAAGATGATAGAATGTAATACAGCAAGGTGCACCATTCACCGATACTTCATTGTTGATTTCTTGCAAAGTACATTAGTACATGCACGTACAATTGCACGTCCAACGTGTATTTAACATGTATTCCTTTTGCTTTCGTTAAATCATTAAGTCTGCAGTATAGTTTGCTAAATATGATCCTATTATCCTATTATGATCCTATTATCCTATTATGATCCTATTATCCTATTATGATCCTATTAACCCATGATCCTACTGGATTATGTCTGTAATACAAAATATCCTATTGGATAATGTCTGCAACATAAAGTTGTGCTCTTCATTACAGCTGTTTAGCTATGTACATAATTGAAATGCTGTCTGAGACGTTATTTACTGATCTCTCATTCTCCTTTGGTAGCTCTGTCTACAAGGTCAACACTGTAATTCATGCCGCCGTATACTACCCCGATATTATATATCTGATTAGTAACTATAAACACACGTCATTATTGTGTTCGTTGTTGTAGAACTTAGGAACCGGCGATACTTTGTATCGATACTGTCTTGATCCTTTTTTTCGGGGAAAGGATCGAGATTGGGTCGATCCTAAGTATCGCCGGTTCCTAATGTAGATACTCAACACCGACAGCTGTATCTTAAGTTGTTGTCATGACAACTGAATCAATGGTCGTCACGGCAGCACCACCTGGCACTTTGCAAGGCCGTCGTCCCTACAGTGTTTACAGGTTCGGAAAAAGATGAGGACTATAGAGAGAGTGAGATACTCTGAGATAGGAGAGAGTGAGATAGGGGAGAGTGAGAGAGTGAGATACTCTGAGATAGGGGAGAGTGAGATAGGGGAGAGTGAGATGGGGGAGAGTGAGATAGGGGAGAGTGAGATAGGGGAGAGTGAGATAGGGGAGAGTGAGATAGGGGAGAGTGAGATAGGGGAGAGTGAGATAGGGGAGAGTGAGATAGGGGATAGTGAGATAGGGGAGAGTGAGATAGGAGAGAATGAGATAGGGGAGAGTGAGATAGGGGAGAGTGAGATAGGAGAGAATGAGATAGGGGAGAGTGAGATAGGGGAGAGTGAGATATATGGGATAGTGAGATAGGGGAGAGTGAGATGGGGGAGAGTGAGATATATGGGATAGTGAGATAGGGGAGAGTGAGATAGGGGAGAGTGAGATAGGGGAGAGTGAGATAGGGGAGAGTGAGATAGGGGAGAGTGAGATAGGGGAGAGTGAGGTGGGGGAGAGTGAGATAGGGGAGAGTGAGATAGGGGAGAGTGAGATAGGGGAGAGTGAGATAGGGCAGAGTGAGATATGGGAGAGTGAGAGTGAGATAGGGGAGAGTGAGAGTGAGATAGGGGATAGTGAGATATGGGAGAGTGAGATAGGGGAGAGTGAGATAGGGGAGAGTGAGATGGGGGAGAGAGGGGAGAGTGAGATAGGGGAGAGTGAGATAGGGGAGAGTGAGATAGGGGAGAGTGAGATGGGGGAGATAGGGGAGAGTGAGATAGGGGAGAGTGAGATAGGGGAGAGTGAGATGGGGGAGAGAGGGGAGAGTGAGATAGGGGATAGTGAGATAGGGGAGAGTGAGATAGGGGAGAGTGAGGTAGGGGAGAGTGAGATAGGGGAGAGTGAGATATGGGAAAGTGAGATAGGGGAAAGTGAGATAGGGGAGAGTGAGATAGGGGAGAGTGAGATAGGGGAGAGTGAGATAGGGGATAGTGAGATAGGGGAGAGTGATAGAGTGTATGTTTGTGTGTGTGTGTGTGTGTGTGTGTGTGTGTGTGTGTGTGTGTGTGTGTGTGTGTGTGTGTGTGTGTGTGTGTGTGTGTGTGAAGATAATATGTTATTTGGCTTTTGGCCAATGGGATTGAACAGGGACCGAAACCCGTAACTCTTTCATAATGTTGATGACAGTTGTCAAGAGGGGATAAATTCTGTTTAAATATTTAAAATTTTCAACCCAAATTCCCTCACCCACACCTCTACTCTCTTCAGACGAATTAGCGTGAGCAAGACTAAAATATCCCCTCCGTTTATAAAAACTGCGAGCTATATGATAACATCCAGTCGCGTTAGTTTCCAGGTACAAAACGACCCCCCGCAACTTTCCCACCGTTTGATATACTAAACTCTCATGATATAGATCACGTACAGTGCTACATATTGTCAATAGTCAACATGATATTTATAATATTTTCCCTTTTTCTCTGTTTGATGGTCCGATATCTGCTGACTTCTACTCAATGGCAGGAACTTGTTATCTGTGTTCTTCATTGTCTACAACACCTAACCGGGGGACGGGGCAAAGTCCTAGCCCCCAACGATGATCTCAGCGTCAAACAAGTGTGCTACGAGATCGCCTTTAACGTTCTGAAATGTAAGTTCGGTGGTGTGTGGTTACTGGTTACTGGTTAGTATACTATGGAATATGGCTGCTGTGTAGACCTATGCACACTATCTATAGTGACCCTTGCCCTGCCTCACACGACGAATCTTGGTTTTTCACTCTTTCCAGAACCCAGTACAAAATAGTAGGAGCGCTTAGATCATGCACATGCAAAAGTCGTGCGCCACCCGAAATTTAGGCTACTGTCACTCCTTTACTTTGCATCGAATCGAAAAATGACCCTCAAGTTTTCGAAAGATCTCGTTGAGATCTACAAAAAACTTGTGGGTCATTTTTCGATTCGATGCAAAGCAAAGGAGTGAGTAGTGACAGTAGCCTAAATTTCGGGAGGCACGCGACTTAAATGTACGTGCATGATCTAAGCACTCCTACTAAAAGATACAACCCGCGTTTCAGATAGAACGGTGATAGTCGATGTGCTGAATGAGTCTTCTTTCTTTTCAACCTTTCCCGAACTCCACGATGCCCAGCAGTTGGTGGTCATCCTCACCTTTATACAGTACATTATTGAGCAGCCCCCGCCGACAGACAATGTCTACCATGCAGACGTTAGGTAGGAATCGGTCCCAAGATATAATCCACTGTTTTCGTGGTACAGTCTGATCCCGATTTACCAGGATGCTTGGGGGGAAAGGGTTTCGCCTGGTAAATCGGGGTGCCTGGTACAGTCGGACCCCGATTTACCGGGATCCTCGGGGGAAGCCATTTTGCCCGGTAAATCGGGGTGCCCGGTATATCGGGGTAGAGCATATTTGACGCATAAACCCTATCCATAAACCCTACTTTTGTCCAAAATTCTATACCAAGACACCTCTAACTGTATAGTATATATACTTATTGATGACAATATGATCATTGCTTCTGTCATTAGAAATAGAAAATTTAAAAATTCAAAAAAAATTGTAAACATTTTTTCTATGGTAAACCCTCCCGACCGAGTCCGAGTCGTGTTTCGAATCGGTGCATCTTATCTCATGTCCTGCCGCTAATTAGACGGTTCGAAACTAACCGATATGTGATACCATGCCGAATCTGTCACCCTAAGCGGGGTGAGGAAGCATCAAAATTTCAAAATTTACTTTTTCTCTGAAAATTTACGGGGAGCATCGATCAAAGCATTGACAATCATTCTGTAAAATTTTGCAAAAAAATTATGAAATTTTTCTAAGGTATACCAGCCACGTTCGAATCGTGTTTTGAATAGGTACATCTTATCACGTGTCCTGTCGCTAATTAGAAGGTTTGAAACGAACCGATACGTGATCCCCATTAGACCTAGCGAATTGAAAATGTGATTTTACCAACTGGCAAAACTTCGAAAATTTTCAAAAAAAATCAGGGGAAAGAAATCCTCCCGGTAAATCGGGGTTCCGGTAAATCGGGGCCCGGTAAATCGGGGTCCGACTGTATATCGGGGTCCGACTGTAAAAATAACAATATGTATTTCCCAGGTCGATTCTACGGGCACTTTTTATGCACAAAGTTCACATTGATGCCTCATTCGCCCGATCTCGTATAAAGGTACCAAAACTCAATTTACTATTGTTCCTTTTTGTTCCTTTTTGTTCCTTTTTGTTCCTTCTAACAGTACCTTCCAGTACCGCGATTGACTGACGTTTGTTCCACCCAACCTCCAAATACTAACAGTAAACTAAATTTGTGTATCTCAGTTAAATGCGGCTACAGTGATACATCTTTTACCCGAAGAAGATAGAGCGGAGTACGAGAAGAGTACTAGGAGAGACGAGGATGCCCCTCCGTATATTGTCAGGGTCAATAAGATCAAGGTAAAGCTTCCATATCAATTGCGAAAATGCATTCTGGAAAGTGTCTAAATCGCTTTCTAGGCATGGTTTTAGTCTAGTAGAGGTCACTTTCGCTCAAAAGTATGATTTTTACGTCAGATGTTTTATTTTGCAGGGTTGCACATGAAAATTACCCACTGTGTTCTGATGTGAAAGTATGGAAGGTTTCAAAAAATATTGTTCTTTGAAAACATTAACATTTAAACTCTGACAACACAAAAACTCTGTGCATAACAGGCCTGTGAGCATGATATCGTGCCGATACATTGAGTTTCGTGTGACTGTTAATTTATGGGCTACCTCGTATATGGTCTGACTTTATAACATTTTCACCAGAATTGCCCGGACGATGTAGTGGCTGCCCAGGTATATACTGGTCTGACTTTATAACATTTTCACCAGAATTGTCCGGACGATGTAGTGGCTGCCCTTCAAAGTCGTTTCCATTTCTACCACACCAAACCTGATATCACAACTGTCAACAAAACACCAGGCTTTTACAAGGACCATGATTTTAAGGATCTACTCGTGTTTCCAAGCTCATTACGGGAGGAGGTAATATACACAAGTTGGGGGTAGTATGACATAGGACCGTCGGGGTCATTTCGGAGGTCATACTTGGGGGAATACCCAATTTATTTTTACTAGATCACGGGAATAGTATCAAAAGGCAGTTGTGGTATTTCAAGCCCCCCCCCCCCACCTATTCGTGATATTGTGAACGGTCCAAAAGAATTGCTTTAACTAAATTCTATGATCTTTCCAGCTGACAGGTCTACCTATTGTGAAAGAGTGCTCCCTCGTATTGCAAGAGAAAATACTGTCCTACGTGGTGAACAGTCTTCTGGGTCTCATGATGAGGGGTTATGACATTGTACAGACGCACGCCGGGTCAGGTACGTGACACACATTGTACAAACGCACGCCGGGTTAGGTACGTGACACACACATTGTGCAGAAGCACGCCGGGTTAGGTACGTGACACACACATTGTGCAGAAGCACGCCGGGTTAGGTACGTGACACACATAAATAGCCCAGTTTAGAAACTATCATTATTTGTTATATGTAAACAATTCATTACATTTGTTAGTTTTTGAGTTTTGTATTAGGCCTGAAGAGGCATCTCGCAAATAGCAGCACGACCTTCGTTGCAGTGTTGATGATGATATCTCCAGGTCCAGTCCCTGTTGAATCTGAAAAGAAAAGGTTTTTTTGATACAGTTTTTTTGAGTTTATGATTTATATACTTAGTAGTATCATATATCTGGCATAGGCACTGTGCTGGTAAGCCTAAAGATGATTTAATATATTATTATATAATTGATATAGATATTCCCATCGCAGCCAGAACATGCTTTATTTTGACGAGCTGTATAGTTTTAATTTTTACTGACCTGTGTGACTTCATACAGGGGTGATTATCACGATCAATAGGTTGATGGGTGATGGCCATCAGTTTCTTGGCGATGATCCTGGTGTCCTCTCCCGTAACAGTGTAAAACTGGTCAATGTTATGAGAGTTACCCTGGTCAGCACAGAAAAATCCAGTCCAATACCACTCGTTATGCTGCATAACAGCAGCCTCGACAAACAAGTACTCCATACGATCGTTAGGAACCATAATATGGGCAGATTGGCCATTGCACCAATTCTCACAATCCCTAAAATTACAATGACCATGACGCCTCCTATCGTAGTAGCAGGCGTTCCTGAACTTCTTCCAGCCTCCGGGGCATGAGGTTCGTCGGTTATTGATGCGATGATTGGGGCGGAAGTTTCCAACATGCCTTGCACGGCAATGTTCGGGAACGGGACGCACATAATAGCCGGCAACACCGCCACCGCCACCACCAGAGCCAGCTGCTCCTGCCCTGTAGTCGGAACAGATAACAGTCTCAGAGGTTGTCTTGGAGGCAGCGTACGCCGCCCCAAACAATAAGAGAACTACCAATAGTTTCATCCTAAGATTTGGAGTTAAGGATTAGTTTTGTTTGGTTTTGGTCAATACATTAATATAAAGCTAGTAAAACAACAATTTATCACAATATCTTTATGGTATTTACAAAATTTGTATTTAATGATTGTTTAATTGATATGAGACTTGGGAAACTAGTTTATAGAGGTACTTCGCAAATGGCTTTCTGGGTCTCATGTCCGTGCTGGTGATGCCATTTTAAGCTTCTGTCGTGTCGGGGATGGAACAACAGGCAAGGTCTGTTGTGGTTGTCAATGGGATCAGCCTTAGCATTGAGTTTCTTCTGGATGACTCTCATATCCTCACCAGTGACAGTGTAGAATTCAGATGGATTCCTGGATTCTCCTCCTTTGGGGAAGCACCAAATTCCTAGCCAAGTCCAACTGTGATGATGAGCTACCTGGGTAGATTCAACAAATCGGTGTTCATTCATGTCGTTGGGAACATACAGATGACCGCCATTTAAGTTACACAATGTCTCGCCCTTTCGGAAACTAATGTCGTTACCCCAATCATCCATATATTTGTAGCACTTGGTGCCATATTTTCGAAATCCTCTTTTACAGGTTCCGCCCATTGATCTGGCGGCACGGAATGTTGGTCTCCAGTTTGCCATGTCTCCATGACGTCCTCGGCAGTTTTCAGGTGCCATTCTCTGGTAATAGCCAGCGATACCACCGCCGCCACCGCCGCCGCCTTTTCCGAAATCGGAGCAAATAATACTGCTACTGGCGGCGTGAGTAGCCGCAACAATTGCGGCTACAAGTGTTAACCAAAACATTTCCACCTAAAAGAGTTTTTTGAAAAATACGGTAGATTTGGGGGGGGGGGGGGTCAGTGGTCGCGTATCATCGACAAGTTGGTAAAATGAAGGATTTTTATGACGATCTGTCAATGTGCAGGAAACGTACGTGGTATATTCCAACCTTATAAAGCACTAAGATGTTATTCAAGCAACAATGAGCTTCATAACAGGGTGAAACTATTTATAAATGTACAATACCCGATAATAATACAGTCGGACCCCGATTTACCGGGCCCCGATTTACCGGAACCCCGATTTACCGGGAGGATTTCTTTCCCCCGATTTTTTTTTGGAAATTTTTTGAAGTTTTGCCGGTTGGTAAACTTGCATTTGCAATTCGCTAGGTCTAATGGGGATCACGTACACGTATCGGTTCGTTTCAAACCTTCTAATTAGCGGCAGGACACGTGATAAGATGTACCGATTCGAAACACGATTCGAACGTGTCTGGTATACCTTAGAAAAATTTCATAACTTTTTTGCAAAATTTATGGGACCAGTTATTCCCTCAGTTTTATAAGTCAAGTTTATTTAGTCTTCTATATATTGTTTTCAACCAGAGCTGTTCGAGTGTGTCATATGGGTATGGGCGGTATATAAGCGCAGAATATTATTATTATTATTAAATTTTACAGAATGATTGTCAATGCTTTGATCGATGTTCCTCGTAAATTTTCAGAGAAAAAGTTATTTTGAAATTTTGATACTTCCTCACCCCGCTTAGGGTGCCCAGATTCGGCATGGTATCACGTATCGGTTCGTTTCGAACCGTCTAATTAGCGGCAGGACACGTGATAAGATGCACTGATTCGAACGTGGCTGGTATACCTTCGCAAAATTTCATAACTTTTTTTTTGCAAAATTTTACAGAATCATTGTCAATGCTTTGATCGATGCTCCCCGTAAATTTTCAGAGAAAAAGTTATTTTGTAACTTTGATACTTCCTCACCCCGCTTAGGGTGCCCAGATTCGGCATGGTATCACGTATCGGTTCGTTTCGAACCGTCCAATTAGCGGCAGGACACGTGATAAGATGCACTGATTCGAAACACGATTCGGACTCGGTCGGGGTGGTTTACCTTAGAAAAAGTTTTTACAATTTTTTTTGAATTTTTTAAATTTTCTATTTCTAATGACAGAAGCAATGATCATATTGTCATCAATAAATGTATATACTACTACTATACTATACAGTTAGAGGTGTCTTGGTATAGAATTTTGGACAAAAGTAGGATTTATGGGTAGGGTTTATGGGTCAAATATGTTCTAGCCCGATATCCCGGGCACCCCGATTTACCGGGCAAAATGGCTTCCCCCGAGGATCCCGGTAAATCGGGGTCCGACTGTAACAATAACAATATCGGGTTTTGTTTTAATACCGCCCAGGCAAATTAGGGCCTGAGCAGACAAGCTAACTTTGACACTAATCCACATCAGAGCGGTATGCCTAAATTCCTTGTAAATAATAATCTCCCAGACAAAAAATGTGTGAAAGGGCCCAGAAAGAATCGAAAAGCCAGTAATAAAACACATGGTTCACAAAATGTCCGGAATACTAATACTGGATACAGAAAAATAAAAGAAGCTAACAAAGTTCTCGCTACAATATACAATATAGCAATCAAGTTAGTCAGCAGCTCTCCTGCAAAAAGCCCAAAAGGGTTTAAGGCCAGAGGGGGGGGGGGTCCGAGGGTCAAAAAGTATACTTTTCTGAGGTTTACACATGTGATGTAACTCGGAGAAAGGAAAGTTTTTGGTGGGATAACTGCGCACCAAGTGTATCAGAACCCACTGTTTTTTGAGGTTAACTTTTACTCTTATTTGATTGTTAACCTCAATAATTCAGGTTCTGTTGGGCCTGTATGGACAAATTTAGTGTTAAACGCTTGCTATATGAATAATGTAGACTTTTGGAAGGTTTCAGATCGCTACACCAACTGGTGGTTTAGAAATTTGAGGTTAACTGAATTTCGGGAAAGTTATATTTTAGGCGCTTATTTTTGCCTCATTTTCCCGTAGTCTATGTCGTTTCATTTGAGTAACACTCATCCGTTAACCTCAGAACTTGGCAGGGATGTTCCTCGGATGGTCCTCTACAAAAGTGATGTAGCGATTTTTGATATCTGTCCCCGTTCAACAAGAATTATTATTGCATTATGTTTCATAATGCTGTGTTTCCCTGCCAACGAATACTCAAACCGATCACATTCACTGATAAGCGATCTGCGATGAGATCTCTGAGCGCCGCCCACACTAGATGATACCGTGCAATGTGATCTGATCGTCGCGACGGTGTAACGCGCGAGGTGTGAGACCAACAACGCTGCATTGAGAGCGCCGCGCGCAGCAAATTTTGAGCGCGCGCCACCACAATCCGTAGTGAAATAACTTTGCGGACGAACTTTTCAAAATTGTCAGCATCGCGGTTGTCAGGCTGCTACCGTGACACACGCGATTTTGACCACGCTCGAGTTACTATTTCAAATCCGAGATTTCTAAACCCTTTATGATCTTTTTAGCACACGTGCTAAAACGATCATCCGGGTGGATGCCCTTCGGGCATCCACCCGGGCAGGGAAAAAATTATGAGGTTAACAGTAGAGCCCGGTCTGCTAAAAATGCACTGTTAACCTCATAATTTTTTTAACGGGGGCAGATATCAAAAATTGCTACATCACTTTTGTAGAGGACCATCCGAGGAACATCCCTGCCAAGTTCTGAGGTTAACGGATGAGTGGTTCTCAAATGAAACGACATAGACTGGCCCAAATTTCACCAGAGATATTCAAGAAAAATACAGTTTTTGAGGATCAAGTTAACCTCAGATTTCTTTCCAGCCATTAGGTGTAGAGGTCTGAAACTTCGTTTGAGCTGACCTTGTAACTAGATCTATCATTCAGTACTAAATTTAGCTTCGTAGCTATTGTGGTTCATGGATAAATGAGGTTAACATCAGATTTTGGACAAAAGTTAACCTCATTTTTCTCCAAAACAGCGCGCACAAAATCCATTCTGAGCACATCATTTGGTCCGGCTCTTCGAGCCGGACCAGATGCCGAAAGTGACTTTTTATACCCCCGGACCCCCCCTCTGGCCTTAAAAGAGTTGCAATATAATCAGACTACTCGCACCAGCGAAAGAGACAGATTACCAGAACCAAACCCCTGCAAGGTATGGTCAAACTGCACGACCAGTACAAACCAGGATACTAGGAGAAAAAGAAGAATGAGCCAGAAAATGAGAGGTACAAACCACGATGACCAGGTGGAAGAAAGCCGTAGGATCAGGGATGTAGAAGGAAGTTCAGCAGAACCCAGGATACCAAGAGGAGAGAGGTCAAGATGAGGTACAAATGGGATGACCAGGTGTGAGGGAAGAAGTCAAGAAGAGGAAGTCCAGCTCAACTCAGGATATCACGGAAAGAAGAGGAGTTAATCAATTAATTAATTAGCCCAGGAAGGGAAAGAGATCAGATCCACGATGATCAAAAATAAAATCCAGGACAACCCAGGATTCCCTCGACAGGGAAGGCGAGACAGTTTCGCAGAAATTTCAACCATGACAGCCCAAAGACGGGTATCAAAATGACCGCTAGACAATTTCCTACAACTGGTGGTGGTTGTAATGTGACCCGAGCAACGTCTTGCAGAAATGTCGAGGTAAACCCTGGTCAGATTTCTTAACCCTTTGAGGACGATAACGAACGGCTGGTCAGAATTCCTTGAAATTTTGTGAATTAGCTCCTTTTGGTACCAATAGTAACCGTGCAAAAGGATTTTAGAATCCGTCAAACGGATTTTGAGTTAGCGCATGGGTCATATATGACCCTATCGTCAAAAGGGGTACCATAATACACGTATTGGTAACACTTGGTATATTATTCTGTGTTCGTTGGAAATTTCTCTAAAACACTTTTTTGTTTAATTGAATCATTTTGATTTTTTATGAGATACAGTCGGGCCCCGTCTAACCAGGATGCTCAGGGAAAGGGTTCCCAACTGTATGATAATTGAGCCCACCGCCACTCATGGTCCAAAATCGCTGGTACCGCAAAGACCATGGGACACCTTGTACATTATGAAAGGTTCTAAGAGATTTCAATTATTCAGATACAATTTTCTGCATTATAAACTACAGTCGGACCCCGATTTAGCCACCCCCCCCCCCCCCCGATTTAGTGTCACCCCGATTTAGGGACAGGATTTTTTCCCCCGATATAGGTAATTAACCTTATTTAACCCCGATTTAGTGGACACCCCGATTTAGTGGACAGGAGCCTTTCCCCCGAGGGTGTCCCTAAATCGGGGTCCGACTGTACATAGTTCAAGCAGTCCAGGATTAGAACCTATACTGAACAAATTCGTAAACAATAACAAATTAGAATAACCGTATATTATATCGGCCTGGCATGACAGTACATACAAGCAATTCCAATAGACTGAAAAACAAAGCAATGCAGGGTTAGATGATGAATAATGAGGAAAATAATTGCAGGGACCCCTCAGTTTTTTGAAGTCTCCCCATAGTAGTATTAGGTATATGCTGCACATGCATGTCACGTGATAAGCCTAACTATTCTTCTATGTCCCCTTCTTTATGTCTATCTTTCTCTTACTATAATCTCTCTTTCTCTCTTTCTCTCTTTCTCTTACTATAATCTCTCTTTCTCTCTTTCTCTCTCTCTCTCTCTCTCTCTCTCTCTCTCTCTATCTCTTTCTCTCTCTCTCTCTCTCTCTCTCTCTCTCTCTCTCTCTTTCTCTCTGGTTTGGTTTGGTTTGGTTTGGTTTGGTTTGGTTTGGTTTGGTTTGGTTTGGTTTGGTTTGGTTTGGTTTGGTTTGGTTTGGTTTTGATAGGATTACGGTATAGCCACTAAGCAGCCAGCCACTGTCGGCACCGTGTTTTCACAATATTCATATGAAAGACCCAAAGGAGACGCATGTGCTCAGTACCACCGTCCACCATATTGTCAACACTTTGGATATTATAATATAACTAGAAAGCCCATTGAAGTCCTGCAACAGCCCCCCCCCCCCACCCGTCTCTATGTCTCTCTCTCCCTCTTATTCTTCATCTCTCCATGTCGGGGTAAAGAATACGGAGGTTGGTATAGTGGTAGAGCGCCGGTGATAAACATCAAGGGAAATCCCGCTGAATAACATGTAGAATCAGGTGGTAAAGATCCGTAGAAATGTAGCTGTGTAGAGAATCAACGGGGTACGTAGGTAGAAAGGCTTTGGCAATCATGGCGGCTCCAGCAGTAGTTCCCAAAACACCACAGGAACACCACAGGATATGCTCTGCGTAGTCCGAATCGCAGCACTGCACAACAACAAAAACCACAGGAACACGAAACAAACAACCAAAAAAATGCACGTGCAGTATCCCCTCACAACCTCCAATACCCCTCCCAAGCCACCTCCTTGGCAACCCCCCTCTATTTGCACATGGGATACGACATCCTCCTCCTCACCACGACGTTCATTTGTACTTTATAATATTTTGAAAAGTATAAGATTTCAGTTTGAAATCGTGAAGAGGGGCAGCCGGGCAGAACTATGGAACGGATTTGGGCTGGTTCTAGATCCCTTCATCCTGGGGAGTAGGATGGGATACCGACCATTGATCACGATCACAAGGCAAGCTATCAACTATAAGCTTGGCCAACAGCCCAATAGGAGTTACATGCCATTTTATATTAGCTCCATGATGTATTGATGTGTTATTTATCTGATAGAATTCTTCATTCTGTACTAATCAACAGCGTAGGTTTAGAAACTCTGTTAAACTCTCATTATTTGTTAACATAAACAATTAATTACATTTGACTCATTGTTAGTTTTTTAGGCCTGAAGAGGCATTTCGCAAACAGCAGCACGACCTTCGTTGCAGTGTTGATGATGATATCTCCAGGTCCAGTCCCTGTTGAATCTGAAAAGAAAAGTTTTTTTGATACAGTTTTTTTGAGTTTATGACTTATATACTTAGTAGTATCATATATATCTGGCATAGGCACTGTGCTGGTAAGCCTAAAGATGATTTAATGATTGATATAGATATTCCCATCGCAGCCAGAACATGCTTTATTTTGACGAGCAGTATAGTTTTAATTTTTACTGACCTGTGTGACTTCATACAGGGGTGATTATCACGATCAATAGGGTGCTCGGAGATGGCCATTAGTTTCTTGGCGATGATCCTGGTGTCCTCTCCCGTAACAGTGTAAAACTGTTCAATTTGATGAGAGTTACCCTGGTCAGCACAGAAAAATCCAGTCCAGTACCACTCGTTATGCTGCATGACAGCAGCCTCGACAAACAAGTACTCCATACGATCGTTAGGAACCATAATATGGGCAGATTGGCCATTGCACCAATTCTCACAATCCCTAAAGTTACAATGACCATGACGCCTTCTATCGTAGTAGCAGGCGTTCCTGAACTTCTTCCAGCCTCCGGGGCATGAGGTTCGTCGGTTATTGATGCGATGATTGGGGCGGAAGTTTCCAACATGCCTTGCACGGCAATGTTCGGGAACGGGACGCACATAATAGCCGCCAACACCGCCACCGCCACCACCAGAGCCAGCTGCTCCTGCCCTGTAGTCGGAACAGATAACAGTCTCAGAGGTTGTCTTGGAGGCAGCGTACGCCGCCCCAAACAATAAGAGAACTACCAATAGTTTCATCCTAAGATTTGGAGTTAAGGATTAGTTTTGTTTGGTTTTGGTCAATACATTAATATAAAGCTAGTAAAACAACAATTTATCACAATATCTTTATGGTATTTACAAAATTTGTATTTAATGATTGTTTAATTGATATGAGACTTGGGAAACTAGTTTATAGAGGTACTTCGCAAATGGCTTTCTGGGTCTCATGTCCGTGCTGGTGATGCCATTTTAAGCTTCTGTCGTGTCGGGGATGGAACAACAGGCAAGGTCTGTTGTGGTTGTCAATGGGATCAGCCTTAGCATTGAGTTTCTTCTGGATGACTCTCATATCCTCACCAGTGACAGTGTAGAATTCAGATGGATTCCTGGATTCTCCTCCTTTGGGGAAGCACCAAATTCCTAGCCAAGTCCAACTGTGATGATGAGCTACCTGGGTAGATTCAACAAATCGGTGTTCATTCATGTCGTTGGGAACATACAGGTGACCGCCATTAAAGTTACATAATGTCTCGCCCTTTCGGAAACTAATGTCGTTACCCCAATCATCCATATATTTGTAGCACTTGGTGCCATATTTTTTAAATCCTCTTTGACAGGTTCCGCCCATTGACCTGGCGGCACGGAATGTTGGTCTCCAGTTTGCCATATCTCCATGATTGTCCTCGGCAGTTTGCAGGTGCCATTCTCTGGTAATAGCCAGCGAAACCACCGCCGCCGCCGCCTTTCCCGAAATCGGAGCAAATGATATTGCTACTGGCGGCGTGAGTAGCCGCAACAATTGCGGCTACAAGTGTTATCCAAAACATTTCTACCTAAAAGAGATTTTTGAAAAATGCGGTAGATTTGGGGGGGGGGGGGGTTCAGTGCAGGTGGTCACGTATCATCGACAAGTTGGTAAAATGAAGGGTTTTTATGACGATCTGGAAACGTAAGTGGTATATTCCAACCTTATCAAGCACTAACATGTTATTCAAGCAACAATGAACTTCATAAAAGGGTGAAACTATTTATAAATATTATATGTGCAATACCCGATGATAATAATGACAACAAAATGGTGTTTCGTTATAACACCGCCCAGGCAGATTAGGGCCTGAGCAGACAAGCTAACTTTGACACTAATCCACATCAGAGCGGTATGCCTAAATTCCTTGTAAATAATAATCTCACAGACAAAAAAATGTGTGAAAGGGCTCAGAAAGAATCGAAAAGCCAGTAATAAACCACATTGTTCATATAATGTCCGGAAAAACTAATACTGGATACAGAAAAATAGCAGACTCTAGAATAAAAGAGTCTAACAAAGTTCTTGCTACAATATAGCAATGGCTCAACATATTAGTCAGCAGCTCTCCTGCAAAAAAACCAAAAGGGTTTAAAAGAGTTGCAATATAATCAGACTACTCGCACCAGCGAAAGAGACAGATCACCAGAACCAAACCCCTATCATGCAAAGTATGGTCAAACTGTACAAATCAGCACAAACCAGGATACTAGGAGAAAAAGAAGAATGAGCCAGAAAATGAGAGGTACAAACCACGATGACCAGGTGGAAGAAAGCCGTAGCAGGGATGTAGAAGGAAGTTCAGCAGAACCCAGAATATCGCGAAAAGAAGAGGAATTAATTAATTAATTAATGATCCCAGAAAGGGAAAGAGATCTGATCCACGATGATCAAAAAAATCCAGGATTCCCATTTCCCTCGACAGGGAAGGGGAGACATTTTCGCAGAAATTTCAACCATGACAGCCCAAAGACGCTAGGTTAGCAAAATACGGGTATCAAAATGACCGCTAGACAATTCCCTACAACTCTTATATGGTGGTTGTAATGTGACCCGAGCAACGTCTTGCAGAAATGTCGTGCACGTATTGGTAACACTTGGTATATTATTCTTGTGTTCGTTGGAAATTTCTCTAAAACACTTTTTTGTTTAATTGAACCATTTTGATTTTTTTATGAGATACAGTCGGGCCCCGACGAACCAGGATGCTCAGGGAAAGGGTTCCCAACTGTATGATAATTGAGCCCACTGCCACTCATGGTCCAAAATCGCTGGTACCGCAAAGACCATGGGACACCTTGTACATTATGAAAGGTTCTAGGAGATTTAAATTATTCAGATACAATTTTCTGCATTATAAACTACTAACACGGTCGCTTGTAGTGGGCAAACGGTAATGGAAAATTGAGATACAGTAAGACGACGTGCAACCGCGGCCAATCAGGGCGCTAGTACGTGCTGAACACTTTTTGCCGCACATGCACTTTTTGCTGCACATTATGCAACGTGCGTGTCTCATTACTGTATTTCCATTACGGTAATACGACTACAAGCAGCACTGATAGTTCAAGCAGTCCAGGATTAGAACATATACTGAACAAATTCGTAGACAATAACAAATTAGAATTTAAACCGTATATTATATCGGCCTGGCACAGTACATACAAGCAATTCCAATAGACTGAAAAACAAAGCAATGCAGGGTTAGATGATGAATAATGAGGAAAAAAAATTGCAGGGACCCCTCAGTTTTTTGAAGTCTCCCATACTAGTACTAGGTATTTGCTGCACATGCATGTCACGTGATAAGCATAACTATTCTTCTATTTCCCCTTCTTTATGTCTATCTTTCTCTTACTATAATCTCTCTTTCTCTCTTTCTCTCTCTTTCTCTTACTATAATCTCTCTTTCTCTCTTTCACTCTCTCTCTCCCTCTCTCTCTCTCTCTCTCTCTCTCTCTCTCTCTCTCTCTCTCTCTCTCTCTCTCTCTCTCTCTCTGTCTCTCTCTCTCTCTCTCTCTCTCTCTCTCTCTCTCTCTCTCTCTCTCTCTCTCTCTCTCTCTCTTTCTCTGGTTTGGTTTGGTTTGGTTTGGTTTTGATAGGATTACGGTATAGCCACTAAGCAGCCAGCCACTGTCGGCACCGTGTTATCACAATATTCATATGAAAGACCCGAAGGAGACGCATGTGCTCAGTACCACCGTCTACCATATTGTCAACACTTTGGATATAATGATGAGATTTTGTAAAGAATAAGATTTCAGTTTGAGATCGTGAAGAGGGGCAGCCGGGCAGAACTATGGAACGGATTTGGGCTGGTTCTAGATCCCTTCATCCTGGGGAGTAGGATGGGATACCGACCAGTGATCACGATCACATCAAACCAGAGACGGTTTATCCGTGACGGATACGTGAAGCTAAAAAGTATAAACCTAACGGCTAACTTGATTCTGTCCTTCGCACATTGTCGAGATTTAAACATGAAAAATAAATTCGTTAACAATCTTGCTACAATATAAAGTATATTAAGAACACGCCCCGAAGGACTGAAATTCGGCCAGAAGGTCTGTTCCCGGGGGTCGGTTCTCACTATGGTAACCAAGGCAGTCGCTATGGTAACCAAGGTAGTTGCTTGGCAGACCCTATTATATATCATATATAGTGCAAGTGCGTTACCGGTACTTTCAGGAGCCTATAGCAAGCAGGAAAAGCACGGTGCACGTGATTTTATGCTGTCATTGTGTGCGGCAGGACTGATCATGAGCCACATGGGGCGGTCTAAATGTGCAAAGTCACCACGGCCCGAATTGTGCGGCGGGCCTCGATCCGCCTTAGTAATTTTCCACTTAGTATAGTATAGTTGGTTACCAAGTGCTTCAACTTTACTTACTTACTTCAACTCGATCGAGTCACTTGTGTGATAGTAGTTTCATGCTTGGAAGACTTGCTACCATTTCATGGCTGTAGTGATAAAAGTAGAAAGAGCTATCAGGGAGTAATTGGGCGTCATAATGCGTGTTAATCATGCTTCCTTTGTTGTATCAACGAGGCGTGAGATGCTACTATGCGTATCGGTGCACATGGACGGACACTTAACCCCCGAAATGCTGATTTCTAAACCCTGAATGATCTTTTTAGCACGTGCATGCTATAAAGATCACCCGTGCAGGGAAAAAATCGGTAGAAAATTGATGTTGCTACAGTCATCCTCGGAAGAATGACGCACGGTATTTCGAGGGTCAGGTAGATCAAGGTTTGACTGTATTTTTAGCGGATTTGTGGCGTCAGCTAAGTGTCAATTATTAGGACATACTTCAGTCACTGTCTAATTAGGCAGTTGAGAGCTGTCTATTCTGCACTACTCATTAAAACCCATGATCTGTCCTGTTCTTAGAAGCATCAAGCAGCTATTGCATTGTTTCCAACCGTTTGGCTTGGAACTACAGTCTACACAGTTCTGGTTCAGATCCTTGCTCGTTTTACCTCGCAAACAATAGAACTGCACTCTTATTGGTCCACTTTTAGGTTCAACTGAGTTTATTGGTCGTTAGGTTCTTGACACATGACTAAGCTGTCGCTGCTGAGCGATCATACTTTAGACCGAGGGATTTGGAAAAGAAGAGACTTCTCAATTTATCTAGATTTGTTTCAATTCTACAGTCTACCGCTAGATTTGTTACGTACAACTATTCTTCTGCTTGAACTTACTAAAACCAACGAGTTTCAATTCTACAGTCTACCGCTAGATTTGTTACGTACAACTATTCTTCTGCTTGAACTTACTAAAACCAACGAGTTTCAATTCTACAGTTTACCGCTAGACGTGCACCCAAGGCAAGCTACCAACTATCAGCTTGGCCAATAACTTAATAAGAGTTACATGCCATTTTATATTAGCTCCATGATGTGTTATTTATCTGATAGAATTCTTCATTTTGTACTAATCAACAGCGTAGGTTTAGAAACTCTGTTAAACTCTCATTATTTGTTAACATAAACAATTAATTACATTTGACTCATTGTTAGTTTTTTAGGCCTGAAGAGGCATTTCGCAAACAGCAGCACGACCTTCGTTGCAGTGTTGATGATGATATCTGTAAGTCCAGTCCTTGTTGAATCTGAAAAGAAAGTGTTGTCTTAGGAGACCCTAGTTGTTTACCAATTACCAAATAATAGTTTGATGCTTAGACGACTTGAAGCCACTTCATAGCATGGCTGTAGTGGGCCAAAGTGATCTAAGGTGAAAGTAGGACGTGCTATAAGTGAGTAATTGCGCGTCACAATGCGTGTTAATCATTTCCTTTGTTTCATCAACGAAGTGTGAGATGAAAGATTTATGAAGGAGCATACTTGTTTGTTTGTTGTATCGCGGGACGTATACATATTTAACCCCCACCATTGCTGATTGCTAAACGGTAAACCCTGAATGATCTTTTTAGCACACGTGCTAAATTCTAAAAAGATCATCCGGGTGAATGCCTACAGCCTTCACCTGGGCAGAGAAAATTTTTTTAGTGACGTCACTAACAAAAAATGTTAGTGAAAACACTAGCAAAATTTAGTGTCCGCCATTCCAGTACAGTACCTAATATTCCCATTTAATTTTCACTGACCTGTGTGACATCATGCAGGGGTGATTATCACGATCAATAGGGTGCTCGGTGATTGCCTTTAGTTTCCTGGCGATGATCCTGGTGTCCTCTCCGGTAACAGTGTAAAACTGTTCAATACTATGAGAGTTACCCTGGTCAGCACAGAAAAATCCAGTCCAGTACCACTCGTTATGTCCCATAACAGCAGCCTCGACAAACATGTACTCCATACGATCGTTTGCAACCATAAGATGGGCAGATTGGCCATTGCACCAATTCTCACAATCCCTAAAGTTACAATGACCATGACGCCTCCTATCGTAGTAGCAGGCGTTCCTGAACTTCTTCCAGCCTCCGGGGCATGAGGTTCGTCGGTTATTGATGCGATGATTGGGGCGGAAGTTTCCAACATGCCTTGCACGGCAATGTCCGGGAACGGGACGCACATAATAGCCGCCAACACCGCCACCGCCACCACCGCCAGCGCCAGCTGCTCCTGCCCTGTAGTCGGAACAGATAACAGTCTCAGAGGTTGTCTTGGAGGCAGCGTACGCCGCCCCAAACAATAAGAGAACTACCAATAGTTTCATCCTAAGATTTGGAGTTAAGGGTTAGTTTTGTTTGGTTTTGGTCAATGTATTAACAGAAAGTTAGTAAAACAACAATTTATCACAATATCTTCATAGTATTTACAAATGATTGTTTAATTGAGACTTGGGAAACTAGCTTATAGAGGAACTTCGCAAATGGTCCTGTGACCCTCGTGTCCGTGCTTGTGATGCCAGTTCAAGCTTCTGTCGTGACGGGGATGGAACAGCAGGCAAGGTCGGTTGTGGTTATCAATGGGATCAGTCCTAGCACTGAGTTTCTTCTGGATAACTCTCATATCCTCACCAGTGACAGTGTAGAATTCAGCTGGATTCCTGGATTCTCCTCCTTTGGGGAAGCACCAAATTCCTAGCCAGTGCCAGGTGTGATGAATAGCTACCTGGTTAGATTCAACAAATCGGTGTTCAGCCTTGTCGTTGGGAACGTACAGATGACCGCCATGCATGTTGCACAATGTCTCGGCCTTTCGGAAACTAATGTCGTTACCCCAATCCGTCAAATGCTTGTAGCACTTTCCGTTATATTTGTGGAATCCGTCTTTGCAGGTTCCGCCCATTGACCTGGCGGCACGGAATGTTGGTCTCCAGTTTGCCATGTCTCCGTGGCGTCCTCGGCAGTTTTGAGGTGCCATTCTCTGGTAATAGCCAGCGAAACCACCGCCGCCGCCTTTCCCGAAATCGGAGCAAATGATATTGCTACTGGCGGCGTGAGTAGCCGCAACGATTGCGGCTACAAGTGTTATCCAAAACATTTCCGCCTATAGAAGTTGGTTGTAAGCTTTAAATGGTACCTTGAACAACATTTTTATAATATGTAGATCACTTACGAATAGTTTAGCAAAAGTAAATTTAGCACTAATTATAGCTCTACTGTAGTCAGAGCCCGATTTACTGGGATACTTGGGGGGACTTTTTCGTCTGGTTAGTTGAGGTAAAGGTGAATCGAGGTTTGACTGTACTCTGTAGAGCAGTCGGATCCCTTTTTACCGGGCCCCGATTTACCGGAACGCCGATTTATTGGGAAGATAAACTTCCCCCGATATATATTATATATATGAAATTAACAGTATTTGACCCCAATATACCGAGCAAAACACTTTCCCCCGAGCATCCCGGTAAATCGGGGTCCGACTGTAATATAGGAAACGTTTTTTGACCCCGATATAGCGGGCATCCTGATTTACCGGGATAAACCATTTCCCTCAAGCATCCCGGTAAAATCAATTCGTGAAGTTCACCAAACCCAAGCGAAATTCTTCGTGGCGGAAAATTATGGTCAATAGGCTTTCTAGTAAATTCAAACACAAAAAGTGTCAAAAAGCAATTAGCCTGAGATGTTTACGCAACAAGCAAAAAATGGGTAACAGAGCTAGGAAAGATACTAAAAATGGGTAACAAAGTCAAAATATTAAGGCAAAACAGAGAAGTGAGCTACAGTGATTCAAATACCACTTGCCTGAAAGTCTCCTAATAATATGGTCACGTGATTTTCTCTCTATCTCTCTCCTTTATTTGTGTTGGCTTTGTATCTCTCCCTCTGTACTATCGCTGTCTCTCCCTCTTTATCTCTCTTTTTTCTATCACTCTCTTTTCCAGTCTCTCTCATATTGTAATTACTAATAAATTAGTCTCAGGTGTCAGTATTCTCTTAACTTTATATTGAAAAGTGCACACCACGGAATTTGTCAATCTTAGATCACATCTCATCAAAATTAATACTTGAAAAATATTCTAGACATTTCTCTAGACAATTCTCTATACAATACAATACAGTATGTTGTAACCCTACCCAGTAAAATCCATTTTTCAACTATTCACACCCCAAAGTCGTGCACGGAATTGTTTTGCGTGTCTATCACTTGTTAAGGCCAGAGGGGGGTCCAGGGTCTTTAAAGAAACTTTTGATATTTGGTCCGGCTCGCACGAGTTGAGGCCTGAACAGTTGAATAAAAATGGGCTTTACACCCTCTTCTTCACGCTATCGGCTGATCATACTCTTTTGGCAATATCTCTCGATCATTAATCTTATGAATATCTACTGTAGCTACAGATTTTCCCGATTAACCTTGCTCGATCCTGTTTCACCACATAATAAGATGATACATGTGACAAAATATATCATATTCTTGTTTTCCAAAAACAAGGATACTGACGAATAAGGGACTATAAATCTGGAAATTTTAATTACAATATTTTCAGGTTCCCTGTTCTCCTATTTGGCGTCAGTAGTGGATGGTAACAAGTGCAAAGTTCGGGTGTGTGGGTGCAGCCCTAATGACATTAGTCACCTTCAACGAAATGTCAATAAACACGGTATAAAAAGTAAGTAGAGGGTTGACACTTTACTACAATTTACATTGCAAAATGGCAAATTCAAGCCATGATTTACATGTTATGTTAGGTTTAGTTGACAAGATACCTAAAACTTTTCATTGATCGTATTTTTTCGATTTATCATCATACTTACTACTTACTAAGCAAATTGTGTGACACAGGTCACCTAGCAACTACACTTGCACGTGCAATTATTAGAGGGACCTGGAGACCTCTCTCCCGGTTACAGTTGGGTACCAAGGGGAAATTCAATTCTGCACGTGCATTCTTTTACTTCTGTCCTGATGTCTTCGGCAACGTTTATCTAGGTCCAGGAGAACTGCTGCTGTCAGGGAGCAGGCTAGAGAATATAACAGATTACGCCAACGTGTTCAAGCGAGCCAATCAACGACTGCTGGTAGCTTTACCCAACGTCGCCCAAGGGTGATTACTCCAGTCGAATATAGAAATCTCCGAATCGGCTACATAGCGGCCAATTTTTCACGTAATGAGTTTCTGGAACAGCACTGCACCTCCCTGACATTGATCTCTTAAATTCGCACCTTGACATTGTTAGGAAGCCCAGAGCGTACAACAACATGGGTAGGGAGAAAGTGAGAGATAGGCTAGGAACGGATGGTGCAGGTGATGTCAGCGTTCCCTAATCCAGCTACCATTTCCCCGAAATTCGCCCGTATATGTGCAAAATAAGATGCAGAAACCGTTTAGGTAGCGTTGGAAAGGTCTTTTTAAGACCAATCCAACGCAACCAAGATCATCTCGTTATCTTTTGACGAACCGGAAACATGAATTTTGATTTGTGACACGCAGTGAGTGTGCCCAGTAAACCCAGTGCTGACAATATCGGTAGACCCCCTAGTTCGAATTGGGTCAAATTCTACTTTCATGGCCTTGATTTCAAAAGATTTAGGGTACCCACCAAGGACGCAATCAGTAAGGGTGGACCCCTTAGGGGCCGGGGAGGGGGGGGGGGTACCTTGCTGGTTTCTGACCAATAAGCAAACATTTTGGCATGGCGTCCAACAAATAAGGTCATGAACCCCCCACCCGGACAAAACCCTTTCCCCCAGGCATTCCGGTAAATTGGGGTCCGACTGTGCAATGTGCATAATTAATTGAATTTCTTCTTCCCTATTACCCCATTATTGTACTTCCAGATGTTGATTTGAGCACGAATCCGTTTCTGACGTGTCCGATCCGAGAAAAACCCCATATCCAGGCTGTGGTGTGTGCTCCCCCCAGTACTATGAGTGCAGTCAGGGAACCATTTCGTTATGCACTTTATGAAGGAGGTAATTTATTGGGGGGGGGGGGGGGGGGCTGAAATTGAAGTTTCCTACCCATTTTAGTTTTGTCGGCTTCAAAAACTTCAGCCCCCCCCCCCCCAATTTATTAATCACCCCATTATATGCACTTTATTAAGGAGCTGTAATTTGTTAATCACCCTGTTATACACTTTATGAGGGTGCTGTAATTTGTTAATCACCCCATTATGCACTTTATGAGGGAATAATTATACCGGGAAGTAATTATACACCGGGAAAACGCAAATTGGTGTTTTTTATGTAGGTGGGAATGAAAAGGCCGAAGAATTTAAAAATTTTGGCTCTAATGGAAAGTTGGTTTTTTGCGGAATTAGCCAGATGAAAGTTTTTGTTACATGTTAGGTACCCGTAAAATTTTTTTTTTTTTTTTAAAAAAAAACAAGAAAACAAAAAGAATAAAAAAAATAACCCCAAAAAAAAAAAAAAAAAAAAAAATAAGGGGAAAAAAAACAAAAAAACAAAAAACCCCAAAAAAAAAAAAACCGGCCAGAGAGCTATATACCCTAAATTCCCTCTATCTTCTTTTCTCCCCTTTTTCCCCACTTCTTCTTAATTGTTGTAGAACAAGTACCCAAAAAATCTCCCTAACACGGAGGGGGACACGCAACAACAAGAACTTTTATAAGGGGGGAAACGTGTTATGTACAAACCCCTTTTTTTTTTCTATCTTTTTTTTTTTCCCCCAAAAAAAATTTTTTTTAACCCCCCCCCCCCCCCCCAAAAAAAAAAAATTTTTTTAAAAAGATTTTAATAATTTATTTTACGGTCAATATTGAAATAACAATAATATGTAGGTACATAATTGTAAACATATGGTAAAGACACATCGTTAACCGGTTTACCACTATTTCAGATTATAGTGTGGCAGGAGAAAAAGTGAAGAAACAACAAACATCTTTGAGGCAGTTCATCAGTCATCAAACGAAGACTCTCCGTCAAGCACTGAAATGTAATTATTATTATGGGTGTACATAGTTATTTCATAACTATTTATTTGTTAATACATATATACTATCTACTATCCATCTATCTTTTTTATCGCTTATACATCTCACCACAGCACATACCTAACACACCATGCAGCAGCCAATGGTGTGACCCCCCGGTGTGACCCGGGACCCCTCATTATATCACCAGTCACCTTGGATGAGATGGTGGAGGCTGGTGGGGTAGTATATCTGTTTGGTATCATTATTCACACCAATGGTGTTGGCGAGTGTGACATGACATCGAAGACGCTCATTTAGACGTTTCGGCTGTAAATGAGCGTCTTCGATGTCATGTCACACCCGCCAACACCATTGGTGTGAATAATGAAACCAAACAGAATCAACTTGCATTACTAGACCTATACCTTGCATTACTAGACCTATACCTTGCATTACTAGATCTATACCTTGCATTACTAGACCTATACCTTGCATTACTAGACCTATACCTTGTTCAGGCTCAGTATCTTATAGCAACTTGTCAACCAAATTGATGTCGTCATCGACTCGGTCAAATATCGCATGTGGTGGCCTCACTGAGAGAATATCTGCAGCTGGTCGTTGCGCGTAAATGTAGCGCGCAGGAACATTCTACCGTACAAATGTACCAGTGAGAGAGGTTGAGTTCAACAGAAGCGGCGGCAACCAAAAATATTACTCACGATATTTGACCATGCTTGGAGGGAGGGTCGAACAAGGCAAGACCATGCTGCAATTTACAAATTGCAACCGTTGCCATTTGCTGTCTCGTTTAATTATTCTCTCCCGCTCCAAATGAAATTGAATGAGGGTTTGTGAACGGTGGGGGGGGGGGGCTTCCGGCTTGGGAACATATCGCTTAACAACTTGAGAACCAAAAGTCAAAACTTCTTGTTTCTACAATTATATAGGGTTTGGTTGTGGTTTATAGCTCCGAGCATGTCTCTCTGGAGGTCCCTGGTTCAATTCCCGGTCAAACCCAGTATTTTTCGATTTTCTTCCCTATTTAATTCTTGCTCTGAACTCATTATTCAGAATACAATAATTATACCAGGCGAAGAATTGTGTACATTGAAGTAAGACACCCAACTATCTCCTTTTCAATGCCTAATGTCTAATCAAGGTCTAATCCCTCTCCATCTTCAGACCCGAAGGTAACGACTGTGGTATATTTCACGTTGTCCAACAACTTTCAAGAAAATGAAGGAGTAGTAAGGAATTGTCTGGAGGAGTTTAACGAAAAATGTGATAATCCTGCCCATAGGTATGCAAATCTGGGGGAAGTGTTCCACTTATATAACAACTGGTTATTGAGTTAGGGGTGACTGAACAATTGAATCAAACCGGGAGTGACATTGTCATACTATATAGTACCCAGCAAACACAGTTGGCGTGAGTTGCTTGTCAGCGCCAAATTTCAGACGGCCATAGATCCACCCCCTGATAAGATAGAGACTCGAAATTTGTTTTGTAAGGAGATCATATCGAGTTCTTCTTACACAACAAATTTCAAGTCTCTATCTCACCAGGGAGTGGAGCTATGACCGTCTGAAATTTGGCGCTGGCAAGCAATTCACGCCAACTGTGTTTGCTGGGTACTTTAGTACCACATGACCACTGCCGGTTCGGGGAAGCCAGTTTTTTGTGAGACAAGGGTGTCAAGGGTAGCAGTTTGTACAGTGCACTAAAAATGTCTGCACAGTGCACATGTTACAAAGTGTGACATGCCCCCCCCCCCCACCACTAAGAAGTATCCAGTGACTGTGAGGCAACATGAGATTGAACTATCAATGCAACTATGCGTGTGGGGAAAATTATCCCATTAACATAATTAATTAATTAATCAGCCATCCTCCTGCCAGGTTCAACCCAATTCCAGTTATGCAGTCAGTGCGTCAAAAAATGATGCAAGAGGGCGAGAATCCCCCCTCTTCTGAGTTTTACAAGACGGTACCTGCGGAACCGGGCTGTGCCGGAGGTTTTATTGTCGTTCTCTATCGCAAGGTTGGTTATGATTTGCCTGTTTCCTATTTTGAAAAACAAAATAAGTTACGCTCCAGTTGCAAAATTGAAACTGACATCAGTTTCAAATTTTGTAACTGGTCCAGTTGCAGAATTGAAACTAACATCAGTTTCAAATTGTGTAGCTGGTCCAGTTGCGGAGTTGAAACTGACATCAGTTTCAAATTTTGTAACTGGTCCCTAAGGGACCAGTTACAAAATTTGAAACTGAGCTGGTAAAGTCAGATCTTTGAAGTTATCACCCCAAACTCGTTTGTATGTGATATTTATTACTTATTGACGTGTGTTATACCACACGTTAGTGTTCAATATAACTAAACTGAAGTGCTATTTAGCTATTAGACAAACGTTTATTTTGTGAATAGGGGATGCATAATTATGGTGGTCTAAACAAACAAGAATTTCCATTTCCAATCGTGGATGGTTTGAAACGGTGAAAATTGGTCAATCTATAATCTGAGTTGTTTGTACCAATATTCTACGTGTGCTTGTAGCAATACCTCCTCCCCTCTCTATCTCACTCACCTCTCTCTCTCTATCAAGCAAAGTAATGTGTAAGCGAAATAGAGACACACACATAGTCTCCCTCCCGGGGTTCTATACGGTGAGTGTGTCTATGGGATCAAGCAGTTCAACGTTGTAAAAACTAAAAATATAGATCTCTTATTATAGTAGAGTAGTGGTTGACCATGTATAAGGTCCAAATAAGGCACAGAACTTTTCTGAATCAGCTTTTCAAGACGAATCCAACGCAACCGGAATTAGCTTTCTATCTCATCGGGAAGTGCTGGGTCTGGAACCTTCATTTTCGGTGCGCGGGCCAATCAGAGGCCTTTATTTTGAAATCCAGGCCTCTGATTGGCTCGCGCACCGAAAAATGAGCAAAAATCAGCAAAAACGAAAATGCCAGACCCAGCACTTCCCGATGAGATAGAAAGCTTATTCCGGTTGCGTTGGATTCGTCTTGAAAAGCTGATTCAGAAAAGCTCTGTGCCATATGTGGGCGTTATACATGGTCAACCACTATAGTAGAGGGTGGTATTTGCAACTTGATCAGCAATGGAAATAAAACGGCTATGGGAGGCTGGGAGGAGTAAATGTGTTATCTTGGCAGGAGGTGATATGTGATCTCTCTCTCTCTCTCTCTCTCTCTCTCTCTCTCTCTCTCTCTCTCTCTCTCTCTCTCTCTCTTCTCTCTCTCTCTCTCCTCTCTCTCTCTCTTCTCTCTTCTCTCTCTCTCTCTCTCTCTCTCTCTCTCTCTCTCTCTCTCTCTCTCTCTCTCTCTCTCTCTCTCTCTCTCTCTCTCTCCTCTACCTCGCTCTATCTATTTATCTATCTCTGTCATACTCTTCCCTTAATGTATACATACTATACGATTGACACTCCCTTCGTTATTAAAGTACATAATGGTAGGCTGACAAGTCACAGGGTGGACCACCCAAAATATATCCCTTAATTCAAATGTTTTACCCCCCCCCCCCCCACTCCAAATATTTAACCCCTCAATTGTTTCAACCCCCCCCCCCAGTTCAAATATTTAACCCCTTGATTGTTTCAGATGCCCGAAGATCCGAAACCTCCTGCAACAGAAATTGAAACCACCAATATGAATTCCTCGAGTAATATAATTACCCCTAACATTACCACCAACTCCAACCTAACATCAACATCTTCATCTCTCTTATCCTCTCGGACTAATCTAAACATGCTCGGGCGGAATTCCATCTCCGCCACGACGTTACCCTCAGTGGCGCATCTTAAACGAAAGAAAAAGGGCCATCCCAAAGTGATAACAACCGGGCTGGAGGGGGATGACTTTGTTCCTATTACGGGAGATTTAACAAAACTGGCACTTGTCGAAAAGGCGCCTTCTCTTCAAGCATTCAAAAAGGATTTTATCAATAGTTATGAAATGGTCATGGGTCCAGGGAGTAGGGCTAAATTAACAAAAATGAAACGCGAGCCTAAAATAAAGAAAGAGCCTGAACCGATCTTACCCAAAGTTAGTAAGGTTGTGACAGAGGCTATGAAGCAGAGAAAAAGGGAGAAATTCCGTTCGGTTGCTGACTACAAGCGTGTCATAGACCACCCTCACCCTTTCAAATGAAACTGCTATTTGTGTGTCACCAGAAATTAATAGGACATCTAGCCATCGGACATTTAGGCATCGGACAGTGAAAATGAGAGAGAGATATCTTGAAGAATAAATTGACCGTATTTATATAGGGTTGTAGTGTTAGTGCGGGAAATGGTACAATAAAATTACATTGACTGTTGTTATGTATAAAGTGTAAATTAATTTCTCTCCTTTTCTAAAAACCCCAACCAGCTTTGTTTTATACATCTCCTCTCTCTCTCTCCTAAACAAACTTGAGCGTGCTCCGATCGGTGGAGAGCTGCAAGCTGATCACCAAAAACAGTGCTGCCCATGTACGTCAGCGGCGGTGTGTGTTCTACCCCCTCCGTACCCTCATGTGCTGGTTGCTATAGTGCCGTCACCTAATATGGGCATGCCAAGTGCTGAAATGATGGACTTTCATCTGTAGAACTGTTGCGCGCGTTACCGTTTTGTCAGTGCGCGCTCACTTATTACACACAACAAATCGCACTTTTTTTCGTATTATTATTCGTAATATGATCAATGAAAAAGAGCTCACATCACATAACAGAGAAACATATAAATACAAAAAACACTTTTTACATCTTTTAACACATTTAAATATCTAAAAAACTCTTGCCCACTTTATGATCAACTCGAATTGTCTCACACACTGATTCTCTAATTACACTTGTCATCTATCATTACACATGATGTGTTGTGCGAATGGCAGTCTAGCTTGGCAACACATGTGTCACAGTTTATCATTGCCTTGCTCGACCCTCTCTCCCCGGGTTAGAACATAACAAGTTCATCACGTGTGTACAGATAGTGTTCGTGTACCAGTGTTAGGGTCCTGGGGCAGTAGGTGGTGGTGGTGGTCCACTTGGTTCGGCCATGTGTGCCCTCCCTCGGCACCCTACAGCTCCTGCTCCCTCTGTCTCGTTGCAGCAATCCCAAACATTCACCTGGGGAGAGGGGTGGTAACTAGGGGCTGGGGGTGGTAACTAGGGACTAGAGAGTGGTAGCTAGGGACTAGGGAGTGGTAACTAGGGACTAGGGGTGGTAACTAGGGTATAGGGACTAGGGAGAGATAGCTAGGGAGTGGGGAGTGGTAACTAGGGACTAGGGAGTGGTAGCTAGAGGGTGGTAACTAGGGGCTGGAGAGTGGTATCTGGGGGCTGGGGAGTGGTAACTTTAACTAGGGACTAGGGGTGGTAACTAGGGACTAGGGAGTGGTAGCTAGGGAGAGGGGTGGTAACTAGGGAGTAGGGAGTGCTAGCTAGGGACTAGGGAGTGGTATCTGGGGAGAGGGGTGGTAACTAGGGACTAGGGAGTGGTATCTGGGGAGAGGGGTTGGTAACTAGGGGCTGGGGAGTGGTAGCTAGGGAGTGGTAGCTAGAAGGGTGGTAACTAGGGAGTGGGGAGTGGTAACTAGGGACTAGGGAGTGGTAACTAGGGACTAGGGAGTGGTAGCTAAGGACTAGGGAGTGATAGCTAGGGACTAGGGGGTGATAGCTAGGGACTAGGGAGTGGTAACTAGGGACTAGGGAGTGGTATCTGGGGAGAGGGGGTGGTAACTAGGGGCTGGGGAGTGGTAGCTAGGGAGTAGGGTGTGGTAGCTAGGGAGTGGGGGAGATATATGGTGTGTGGAAGGTATCTTAGTTAGGGGTGGTAGCGGGGAATTGGAGTCTTGGGAGGCCGAGGAGAAATGAAATGGTAGAAAGGTGTGTCTGTGTTTATGTGTAGGTATATATAAAGAGGCCTGCAACGAGGTAGGGGGAGATGGAAAGTGAGGAATGGAGCAGATCACGAGGCCTTGTTTTAATTGAATCATGAGAGAACGTGAGAGAAAAAAAGAAGATCGGACGTTCTCTCACTTTCAATAAATCACACGATCATGTCAAGAAATAAAGTCTCGTGTAACGTCATAAAGTTTGACAAGCAGAAATTTACAATCTTCACAACAAACCATCACAACACATTACACGATGGTTTGAAGTCACAGAATACACAATTTAATATACAAATACAATGGACTTATAAGTGTTGAATCAGAACCATGAAAACTCTATCATTCTATCACCCGACCAGCCCATAATCCCAGAGAATACGGTCTGTTTGTTTTAAAAAACTCTATTATACTACATCAAGCAGCACAGTTTTGATTTCGTTGTTTTCTCCTCATCATCTCCCCCACCATCTCTTTTCCCATCTTGAGAGGTCGAGGGTTCTCCCCCTTCTCCCTCACTACTACTGACCACAAATGTAGTCACACTAATTCTATCAAAATTGTCCTTTTCTCTTTTATTTCCTGACCCCTGATTGTTAGATCTCCTACTCTCATTAGACGCATCTTTAGAATTCCTACTAGATTCTTTAACGGTATCTAATCTCCCTTTCTCCTCTTTGGGAGGTGACTGGAAGGTGACTGGGATGTGACTGGAAAACTGGCATCCAGGAGCAGTAGTATCACCATCAGTATTGAGATCTTGTGTTGCTCCACAACACTCCCAGCAAGTCACCTAGATACTTCCCCGCCAAGGGGGGAACACGCATTCAGAATGATATACACAAGAGAGAGAGAGAGAGATAATGATTATATGGTACACAGACAACAAACAACACACATGGAAATGGGTGCTTAATATATATATCTTGTAATTTACACACCTTCATCCAACCCCAGTCGATAACAGTGACCTTCCCTGGGTGCCACCTGCATGCCCCGACATGGTTCTCCCCCTCCCGATAATCTTCCTCACACCTGTAAAACAAATCAAAAAACTGAATCGACGGAATATTGGATGGTCAAAAGAACGGTCGGAAATATAGTTGTTCCCAAACCTTTTGCATTTCAGGATTGCATTTGACATTCTTCGTGGGGTACCAGGCGGCTTCCTGACCCCGGCTTCGTCAACTCCAGCGGGCGTGAGGGGTTTAGGTTGGCTGACAGTAACCACTTCCCCAGTCGGACCAAATGGGTTACTCTGGGGGAGGGCAGGTTTAGGAATGTGTTATACTACAACCTTTATATGAAGGGAAGGACTAAGGACCAATCAGATTTCAGTGTGGTAATCATAAATTGTTTTATTACCGCGAGACTGTCCGGTATTTCTGTCCGGCCCCATCGTTTCCTAGATGTCTTGTTGCCTCCAGCTGATGCCTGGTCACGGCTTATTCCAGAGATATACCCTGAAGATGGTAACTATCAGGAACCGACCGAAACAAGTAAACAACCAATCAGAACTCGTTCATTTAGGTCACGTGACTGGTTATCAGCCAATCAGGGACCAGTATTCCTGATTCGGTCGGTTCTTGGTAACTATTAACAAATTGTTTTCTTTTTCTGTATCTATTGACTATAACAAGCAGAGGACTTTTTATCCCCTATCATTCTCAACACTCAACCACCAACAATTCCCAGAGACATTGTGTCTTTTATTATTGAGTTTCTTTTTTTAAAACACAGCCATTATATCAACAAGCAGGAACACTGAGCTTTTCACAATCACATGCACTGTATACAAGCACTCCCCAGAATACATGATAAATAAACTGATCTGTGGACTGTGACAATTGACCGAGATGGGAACATTTTGATTTTTGGGGACTAAGACACTTCCTCAAAGCACAACCTTATTTCAAAACTACTGCATTTAAAATTGGTTTTTTATTTATATAAGGAACCATAATAAAGTTCAAGAGCCTCCAAGAGCGCACCAGGTCCAAGAGCACACCAGGACCAGGAGAGCACCCCATCCAGAAGAGACCGCGCGCAAGGGATACCACGCGCAGAAGAGCCCGCACGTGCAAATACAACGCCGCGCTGGTCTCTTCTGCGCGTGGTGTCCCCTGCGTGTGGTATCTTCTGGATGGGGAGCTCTCTTTGATTTGGTGCGCTCTTGGAGTGGTCTCTTCTGGATGTGGTACGCTCTTGGTTGTGGTCTCTTTTGGGTGTGGTGCGCTCTCAGGTGTGGTCTCTCTTCGATAGGGTGCGCTCTCAGGTGTGGTCTCTCTTCGATGGGGTGCGCTCTTGGGTGCTCTTGGAGGCTCTTGAACTTTATTATGGTTCCTTATTGCAACAAACTTTCATGGATCATTTTACATTTATGGTAACGGTTTATCATTTTTACATAAACCGTTTTCTCTCTCTCTCTCTCTCTCTCTCGCATACACAACGCTCACTAACCCGATTCTTGATTTGCTGCCGGTTTCTCCCCAGTTTTCACACGTCGCCCCACGGCAGGTGAAACAGCCGGTCCAGCAGCGGGAGGGGGTGCTGCCGATGCGGCAGTAGCAGGGGAAATCAGGCCAGGATTATTCGGCGGCTCCCTTGGTCCCTCTCCTCCCGATTTTGAGGTCCCTGGAATGCGGGATCAATAACTAGATAATTAAATATATTGACGTGGAATGTGCACTATAATCAAGATCATGACTCTGCATGCACTCTGCAGGCCACAACACTTACATTTGTTGACGACTGCTTTTGAGTTTTGAGCATATAAATTAGGGTTGTCCCTTGACGCTCGGAGTTGGTTGATCAGTGTTTGTGCAACGTCTCTTTCTCTACGTAACGATGTCAACTCTCTCTTTTCCCTGAAGATCAGTTGCAGTCGTGATGTTAGATATATAGTGCAAACAATTATTGATATTATACGATACACTTGCAATTATTGATATAATTCGCCTGGCTACCAGTTATCAAGTATTTGATAAGTGGTAGCCATACATGGAGTATATCGTATTACTTATAGAATGTACACGATTAATAATCAACTTTTGATATACATACCAAGTTGATACTACAATACCAGGAACCGACCGAATCAGGAAATACTGGTCCCTGATTGGCTGATAACCAGTCACGTGACCTAAATAACGAGTTCTGATTGGTTGTTTACTTGTTCCGGTCGGTTCCTGCTCATGAGATTAACTTACCGTTCCTGTTCCAAACGAAGCTGTGAAACATTCTTGTTTGCTAGTTCATTTTCCCTCTTCAGTCTCTCCAGCGATTGGTTGACCGCCTCCCTCTCAGATCGCATTGTGTTCAACTCCGATATCAACTGAAGGAGTTGAGGATTTAACGAAATCAAAATCACAAGTCTTTCTTTTTGAGAAACTGGTTGGATATAAAACATATATATCACAGAAAGCTTGGTAGCGTGGGACTGATCCCTTTATCAGACCTCATATCCCAGCTCAGGGTGCTGGCCGCGTTTGAGAACCAAATTACCAAACTCAGTAATTAATATTACTGGTAATTAATTGGTCAATTATACCTGCTGAAGCTGTCCGACAGCGTCGTCCCGCTCTCTCCTTGCTTCCTTCCTCTCCCTCTCCGCACTCTGGCACCGATCAGTCAACATAGCAACTTTCCTTTGCAGCTCCTGCACATTGTACTCACCTGGGGAGACAATTCTCAGTTGAATGTTTGTGGGTTTAGGAGCGGTCCAATTAAGAACACTTTGGGGAGCTGGTGTTTTACTATGAATTGGCTTCATCAGAACTTGAATGATTGGTCGTAAAACGCCTGAATTAGCAACACACCATTGCCTCAAATGTTCTAACCTTCTTTTTGGTGACATGAGGTAAGGATCCCAAATGCCTCCTTGATAGAGGGTCGAGTGGTTGGTTCAAAGCTGAGAAGCTGCCGAACAATAAACTGGAACTCTTGAGGATACGATGTCGGGAGTGATGGAATTTGTCGATCGTAATACTGTATTGGGCGACCATACCTGATATATCGAGAGACACATGTAGAATTGATCTAAAGTAAGATGTGCCACTTGGACTGGAAATTGGACTAGCACAACTACACTTACCTACAGGATTTATAAAAATATCGTGATAAATTAACTTTATTACGGAAACGTAAATGGTTTGAGTCTGATCAGCACCCCCTCACGCTTTCACCTACAAACCGATAAAATGGAGCTATCATATTGAAGTTTGAACTTTTTAAAAACCCAATAAGTTTTGGCCCCAATTAATTACCTCACGGGGTACTCAGGAAAGGGATGGCAGTTCCGAATCATTTCGTGTACCATACACCCGTACGCCCACTCTGTTTGTCTGAAGTAGCTAACCACAGCTGGACCCATTCCGCCCCGTTGTACCCTGTAAAACGAACAACATTTACACTAGGAACCGACCGAAACAAGTAAACAACCAATCAGAACTTATTTAGGTCACTTGACTGGTTATCAGCCAATCAGGGACCAGTATTTTCTGATTCGGTCGGTTCCTTATTTACACATACGTTACTTTGCTTTATAATTGATGACTTTGCTGTGTTTTTATTACTAACAATGTGTTTTTATTACTTTAATAATATGTTTTAATAATACTACACTTATGTGTTTTTATTAGTATAGTGGGAAATAGAAGTGAGTTTAGAATACTTTGCGTATAATACTGCTAGACTACTAGAGCAAGTTTGATATTGATAAGGTCTCGATTTACATCTAACTACAGTCGGACCCCGATTTAGGGGCCCCCGATTTAGTGGCACCCCGATTTAGGGACAGGATTTTTTTCCCCCGATATAGGAAATTAACCTTATTTGACCCCGATTTAGTGGACACCCCGATTTAGTGGACAAGAGCCTTTCCCCCGAGGGTGTCCCTAAATCGGGGTCCGACTGTATATTGGTTTGATATCACACAGTTGATAATATAACTGCAGTATTACCTGAAGAACTCGTTGAGCACCTCGGGTGAAAGATGGGCAGGATTCCCACCCGGCGGCTGGCCTCTAACCAGATCGATTCTCATGGACTCCGAATCGAACTGTAGCGCACATCCAAAGTCACAAATGATGATATCGTCAGTGTCGGAGAGTAGCACGTTGTCAGGTTTGAGATCGAGATGAAGAACCCCCTGATTGAGATGATAGAGAATCATAAAAAGTGAACGAATTTGTCACCGCGGTTATGTCCATGATTGTGTGCCCGATTTCACTGACATTGAATGTTAATTCGTGTATACCATCATATTATAAATGTTATGTACCTGTGATTTTAAAAAGACAATCCCGTCTGCCAACTGCAGACAATACTTCATCCCAATGTTGACGGGAAGGGGCGTAGGAAGGTGGCTCCGTTTTCCACCGAAGTTGTTTTCATGGTAGTCCATAATGACGAACTGAGAGGAGTACTAAGGGATGAAGGATTGTGAAATTACTAGTAGCTTGCAGGAACCGACCGAATCAGGAAATACTGGTCCCTGATTGGCTGATAACCAGTCACGTGACCTTAATAACGAGTTGTGATTGGTTGATTATATGAGGAGTACTAAGGGATGAAGGATTGTGAAATGGGTATTATTAGCAGCTTGCTACCTCTATCCTGCTGGGGGTTCAGTATCTAGAGATTAAGATGTGTTATATGAAGAGAGATTGTCAGTGTGCACGGTGACCTAAAGTTACATGACTCTAACTTTGGAAACTATATTCATATTTTTCAAACCTGTGACTGCATATTAGGAACAGGGTGTTTGCTTTGTCGGGCAATGGGTTCCGGAACGACATCAACAAACTGGGACCAATATCGAATGATGTGCGGATGTGTGCGGATACGTGATAAGATCTCCCACTCATTCTCAAAGGCATCGCGAATATCCTTGGTACGGAGGGCGGAGTCATTGAAAAGTATTTTCACTGCATACAGTTTGTTGGGGAAGGGTAATCCACGTCTTGTGCACCTGAAGAAGGGGGGAGTTAGAAAACCTAAAATGTGACATGTACTCCTAATTGAACAGATATCATGTTACCTGATCAAATCTAAGTTCTAAACCTCAAATCGAACGTGGCAACACCATACATTTATCAAATCTCAACGAAATCCTTCAACTCACTTTGCAGATACTACGACGCCATTGTCCCCATTTCCTAAAATCCGGTTGAGTGCAAAATCTCCAGCTCTAGATGCACTCAGAATTCGTAGTTCAATGTCTCGCTTTTCGTGTAAATCGTTGGAATCCTTGGACCCTTTAACAGTAACCATTTTAACATCTATATGGACAAGACTGTGAAAGTTTAAATTACTAGTGTTATTAGAAGTAAATAGGGTTCGGTTCGGTAAAAAAGTTTAGGGTTACGTTCGGTTACATAAATTTTTCTGGTACGTTATTCGGTGGAAAAAACTCCAGTTCGGTCGCTCAAAGAAAACTGTATGTGAGAAAGGATCGGTGATATTCATGACATGCTGACACTGTGTGTAGTTCCGAAAATCACTTGAAACTTTTCGGCACTGTGTTAGCTAGTTTGTTTCCGTCGTGCATTGCTGCTTTTCTATCGTCTGAATCTATACGAGCGTGGTCAACCATCTTTAAACCGCAATCAACTCCCTACCTCACAATTTCCTATGGCAACTTTCCCATTAGTAAACATTTCCCTGCTACTACTTTTATAACTCCACTGTGAAATTATCGGTGCCAAAACATTGTCAGTATGATGCCTTTTGTGCAATGTTTGCAGTAGTTCAACATGATTTTCGATTTGGTTTACTTTATGGTGTGCACTGAACGGGAACCCAGTATACACGTAACACGAAACACTTGGTTTTTTCAAAACCTTTTTCAACAAGGTTGAGCTAGCTAGGCAAGGATAACACTTTATACTGTTTGTGCCTTGTTCCGACTCAATTTTACCCGAGAATTGTATGCTGTATATACACAATACAGCTCTCTCACGGGCATGATCTGTGCCATTGTAGTATAGTAGTGGGTACACAAAGCATTGTATCTCTGGTTCAGGTGTGCATTCTCTGTGAAAGCATTAATGCTTTCGCAACCAATGCACAGATACAGAAGGTGGCTCTCTAAATTTAGAGAGCCACCTTCTGTATCTGTACCATTTAGAGAGCTATATACCCTGCTAACTTAAATAATGCGCCAGTGGCGAGAAGTCCCACTAGCGCGCTCTCGATAACCAGCCAGTCCAGCGGCAGATTATTTCCCACTGGCAGGTTATTTATTTTTAACTCCTACGTAACATTCAAAGTGTGTGTAAATGATCAGTTCTTACTAAAATACAGAGGGAACACTATGTGCAACACTTACACACTACATTGGAGAGAAAGAAAGGACACATTCCGTCAATTACTCTCTCTTTATCTCCCCTTTTGTCTCACTATCTCTTTCTCTGTGTTATTTGTGACATGCCCCTTATCAGGCTATTTCTTTCACTCTCTTTCCTTAGCAACTGCTTAGTAACTGTTACCAAACAGTGTACACTCAATTGTGACGTGTTTTTAACTATTTCTCAGTTCTCTTTGTGTGTTTTGATTAGTGTTCTCTCTCTTGTTGGTGTGTAATACTTGAAATAAACAACTAAAGCAGGGTATATAACCCATAAACTCTGACCACTGGCACGTTATAGGTTTAAACCCCTCCGCCTCTCCCTCGGCTCCGCCTCGGGATCGTCGTCGTGATTTAAACCAGTTTATCCGCCAGCGGCGGATAAACTCCAGCTAACTTCTCCCAGCGGCGCGCTGGGAGAAAGTTATCTGAAATAACGCGCCAGTGGCCAGAGTTTATGCCTCATATATATCTGTACCATTTAGCAAGACAATAGTCCACCATTGTTGAGATGACCAATGACCAGATAAGATCAGCCTAGTTCCACTCTTGTGTTTCTCTGTAGTCTTTTGTTTATAACCTCGCGGTATCCCCCCCCCCCCGATTGTTCACCATCAAAATTATAACTGTCTTTCAGCACCATATGTTTTCTGGTTACCTGCTCGTCACCTGTACCTTACCTCTCCTCGTCTCATCCCAATACACAATAAATGGAAAGTTAAGCAGTTTCGAATTCAGCAAATATGCCCTAGAGCTAGCGGTAACGGATACCGATACACAATTTGGGTCGAACAATCGAACATACACGATCTCTTTTGATCAAGCGCTTGAAGACGACGACTACTTCGGAGTTTCACTGGAGATAACCTGGTCCCAACAGCCTTACAACGGCACTCATTTCCTGGAATTGAAAATTAAAGATTTGGTTCGATACGCAACTACCAATCAGGCGGCATACCGGACATGTACAATATTGGAAAGAGGTGGAGGGATAATCTCGGAAGAGAATGTTGATGTTACAGCCGCTGGGAGCTGGCTGATAATAAATTCCAAGAGATCCCAGTTCTTGGAAGTTTTGTACAACGACGCTCTCTTTTTGTCAGTTAACTTGAGTCAGATTAATACAGAATGTTGGGAGGAATGGCTTGATTTTTTGGAGCCAGTTTCAGTCGATTTGAGTCATTTGAGTGGTACCTACAACATGGGTAAGAAGTTGAACTTTCGAAGCTGTTATTATATGATAACATGGATATAAAACCTAGCGGTGCTATTATCAACAAGTTATTGGCCCTGAGCGTAGGGTCCCCACCAGGGGTTCACGCCCATGGCAACCGCTCTTATCAAATCAAATGAATTGGTACAAAAATAATCATTTTTAATGATTATTGTCACAAATTGTTGGCTGTATTAAACGTTTCAGAGTGGACGTGGGAGCTAGTTAGTTCAGAAAACACTGATGCTGTTAGTCCGACTGATGACGAACCAAGAGTTACAGTGACCCAACTTGCAAGCTACAGCTTTCTTAAGTCAGGTATGTTGCAGATTATTGGCCAATCAAGCGTAGCCAAATAGGGTTTTTATCAAAGTCTCTAAAGTCGATTATTTTAATCAAGGGACAGGGGCCACGCATCAAATGCAGCGCTTAATGTAGTTCAGTAACTTCCTGCTAAGATTAGAAAAATAAATAATGATAAATAACATAAATAAAACAAATAACATAAATAATGATGAATAACACACAATATCGTTTTTAGGAGAAACGTATATAAATGGCCTGATTATAAGTAATCATGATTATAGCTGGTACATTTTTGCATCCGTTATAATTAATCGTACAGGTAATTAATTAGTTTTAAATTTTAATGTTATGTATTTTCTGCCCTGGGGCTAGCTTGCCTTGTTGCTGTCCGACCCTCTCTTTCCTTGTTAAGTTCTAACTCTCGCGAAAAGGAGGTCGAGCTAGTGGCAACTCTTTCCGTGACCGCGACAAATATAAAGGAGGGTTAGAACATTAAAGTGAGAGAAAACAGCCCCAATTTTGATAACAATTTGTCAGAACGGTGTTTGGTATCTAATTAGAAGTCAAAAGAATTTTTGATCAAATCTGAAATTTACGATTTTTAGGTTTTTTAGGTTTTTTGGTTTTTATGGGTTTCAGGAACGGTCTAAACAAAACAAATAAAATCATCTTTCTCGGCGTGAAGTTCTGCTTCTATTATAATAGTGGCGTAAGGTGACGTAAGGTTTAGGAGTTATCCCAAAAAATCCCTAACGGGTAAATATTCGATCGACACATATTGATAAGAAAATCATTTTAGTGAAAACCATTTTGATCTACGATGTCTGTGTAACAAATGAAACCTAAAAACCCTTACCACATGAACCAAACTTGGTTAAAACATGTGGCAAGGTTTTTAAGGTTTTATTTGTTACACAGACATCGTACCTAGATCGAAATGGTTTTCACAAAAATGATTTTCTTATCAATCCGCGTCTATTGTGTGTACCTAAAACATGGTTTTTGGGGATAACTCCTGAACCTTACGTCATAGAAAGGTTTATCGCCACTATAATAATAGAAGCAGAACTTCACGCGGAGAAAGATGATTGTATTACATAATTGTTTTTAGACCGTTCCTGAAATCCATAAAAACCAAAAATCCTAAAAACCTAAAAATCGTAAATTTAGGATTTAAGCACCAAAATTTTTTACCTTCTAGTTAGAGGGTACCGTTACGATCTGGGTGTTTGGTGGCATTTTACAGGTGCACACTGCCAAAAAGTTGATAAAATGGCTCTAACCGCCAAAGTCCAAACCACTCAATCGTTTTTGCTAATTGAAAGTTTATCTGGTAGGAAATGTCAAGGCCTAACCCAACCCAAACCCGAACCCTAAAACTAACCCTACTTTAGCCCTAACCCTAAAAACTGTTTGTTAGCACTCACCAAACACCCATATTTTAACGCTGGCTCTAATTAGACACCGAACACCGTTCTGACAAGTTTTATCAAAATCAGGGCTGTTCTCTCTCTCTTAATACACAAAACTCATTCAGGTGAAAATTACACAGTCGATGTAATTGGAATTTTGAACGGTGATTATTTTATCATTCAACAAGAGTTAAATTCAACAGTATCAATTGGGGTATTGGTCGAAAAATTAGGGCTCACGCTGGTTATTGGCGATCAAACAAGTACTGTTTTAACATGGGATAATGAAATAAGCGAGCTGTATACTATCTATGCCTTTAGCTTGAACGAATATGGCTACATAAAAGTTGGTAAGTCGAGCTGAACTAATTTTTCTGGTTTTGTTCTGTCTGGGCAGTGAGCCCCACTAAGTGGGCGGTGTATTAAAATCCAACACAAAGCTACAGATTAACCGTGTTATTGTTATCATTGTTTTTATTTTCCAACAGATTGGCCCGTTTGTAAAAGTCAAACGCAAAGTGGAACTGAAGTTGATCTTTCTGTTAAAAAGGGTACTGTAAAGAAATAAGAATTATCGAAGAAATTAGCTATGTGTTTACAACCATTATATATCCACAGGTACAGATATAATTTCGCTGAACAAGCCGGTATCGTCATCGACTCAAAACGTGATTGGCAGAGCATACTCGGTTGTAGATGGTGAGATGTCAGGAGAAGTTAGCACAGATCTTAAGTAAGTCAGGAATTCCTATATAATACCTTGGATCTTAACATCTATATAGCTGGAAGCCTGGAAGGAGCAGCATGATGGAAGGCTAAATTGGGCACGATCGTTTCATTTCAAAGACCACCCTTATGCGGATATAATGCGAAGTGTTTCTTTTCAGGAAGTATTGCTCACAAGAAGAAACGACCACCAATGGGAACTATCTCTACATTAATTTACTCGGTGTCTACAGAGTTTACAATGTTGTAATCTACCAGAGATCACCATCTTCAAACTGTTTCGCGTACACAGACAAGTACTTGAAAGGTCTCGAGGTAAGATCAAATGCTTTGCACAAGATATGGTAATACCATGTCGCCCGGGCCGTGCCCGGTGAACTTTAAATTCTACCTCGAATGCCGACTTACACGGACTTACAATATATTATTGATTTCAGGTTTTCGTCGTACATAACGGAGAAAAACAACTGTGCGGGATTGTATCAGAGACACAGGCGACCAGACAAGTCATCGAAATGGAGTGTAGCACAGATGGAGTTTTCGGGAATGCGGTACTACTGAAAGGAAGCAGTATTACAATGTGCGAAGTTTCAGTTTATGGTAAGCTATATCAAATTAGAACACAATATCATTAATCAGTTTCTATGTAGACTGTAGAACTAAATCATATCATGGTCACCCTCCTCAGGAGTTGTAAGGGAATTAATTGGCAAAATTGAGGATGCATCTGAAATATTTTCTATCGAAAGCGACACCAACTCAATCGATTGTACTATCACTCAGTCATTATTGGAGGACCTTTACAGCCTTGGAATTGAGGACTTGAATATTACAATGGCAGTCAATGAATCCTACACAGTGGGTATGTTCTTCTTAGTTTTAGGAAAGTTTAAATGTTTTTCTTCGTGAAATGCTATCCTTGAATTAAATAAAATCATCCACCATACCATTCCTCAATTGCCGGTAAAGATGTCACTCAGTGTCAGTATAGTGTTCTAACCATATTACTACACTAGATGGAACCTGTTCTGATGAATATCCTGAGGACGGAAAACAATTATGTTGTAAGTGATCATATGTATTTCAATATATTAATATATCTCGACGAAAACCTATAAAAATTCATTGCAGGCATTGTATTAACCACTATCCTTGCTCCGCACAAGTGAAAAGTGGTTGCAGGTATTGTACTGACAGTGACAGTGAATTGATCTATGAATTTACAAAAGAAAACAAGTGTTTTTTTTACCAAACAATTGTTTCACTACCAGCGGTAGATCATCAGTGGAATCTATGAACTTATGACGATAACACACCATGTCTTTTCAGTGTGTTGGGAGGGAGACCAGAGTACCTATCGTGGATATCAGAATGTAACATCCTCAGGAAGATCATGTCAAGCTTGGTCTTCCCAATCTCCACATGAGCACACCCGTACACCAGAAAAGTAAGTTGGACTACGGTGCGACGTTGGTGACATATAGACACCTGGCGGCTGGCGCAACCCCCGCACACACATGTGTGTGAGCTCAATCTTGGTCGCACACGGTGTCTATGTCACCAAGGTGCGACGTAGTTGTAGGGACTAGACGTACTACTTCTGGACTACTTCTGGACATACTACTTCTGGACTACAGTATTCCCCATGCGTTGTAATGTTGCCTACACACACAATCTTGCGTGAACACCACGGTGAACGGAGCTACTACAAAAATGGTCATTTCCAAATCATTTTCAGTTACCCAAGTTTTGGTTTAGATGGAAACTACTGTAGAAACCCCGATGGAGGCACAAAAGCGTGGTGCTATACCGTGGATCCCAACGAGAGATACGAATTTTGCTCTGTACCCTTGTGTGAAGGTAGGTGCTGTGGAAATTATAAAGAGAAAAAATACTCGTTTATGTTTACGATTAAGGAATTCACCCTGCTGGCCATAACTCATTATATTAATTGTTTATCGGAGCTTGTAATGGCCAAATGTTTATGAGCCGCATGAAGATATATAGTGTTAGTAGAGTATACCGGCGGCCTCTAGGGTTGGACAACATGTAAAACACTGTGGTTTGTTAACAGTTTCGGCGTCAACGCCTTCTTCAGAACTAAAGAAAATGGTAACTTTACAAAATGAATATATCTCGATAGATCAACTAAATAAATTACTACAACACAACTAAAGACTAAAACGACCACAAATACTAAAAACGACTACAACGACCTAAAAACGACAAATAACTACTAAACCCAAAAACTAGAGAACAAACTAATAAACGAACACACAGGTCAAAACCGGGTCAAGAAAAGAGAGGGGGGAAAGAGAGAGCAAGGGAGGTGCACCCTTGCTCTCTCTTTCCCCCCTCTCTTTTCTTGACCCGGTTTTGACCTGTGTGTTCGTTTATTAGTTTGTTCTCTAGTTTTTGGGTTTAGTAGTTATTTGTCGTTTTTAGGTCGTTGTAGTCGTTTTTAGTATTTGTGGTCGTTTTAGTCTTTAGTTGTGTTGTAGTAATTTATTTAGTTGATCTATCGAGATATATTCATTTTGTAAAGTTACCATTTTCTTTAGTTCTGAAGAAGGCGTTGACGCCGAAACTGTTAACAAACCACAGTGTTTTACATGTTGTCCAACCCTAGAGGCCGCCGGTATACTCTACTAACACTATATATAATTGTTTATCGCTGTATTATTACAGGCAATAAGAACATGTCCTCTCTAACACTTAACTGGGAAGATGTCAATGGAAATTATTCGGTCGGAACAGCCGAAGTCACGTGTACTGCAACAGTGGATACGATTGATGGTGGGAAACTCGTTTACAATAACTCAAAAACTGTCCTCCAACCACCCATGACAGGTTATTTCATACTTAGGGCGCGATCACACCAGGATTTTGCATGTTGTAACATGTAACATCTTGCCAGCGCCCATGTCGCAACTCGCACGTGCCAATGCGCCGCGCACAACAGGCGTTCACAACTGAACGCCTTCTAATTTGAAGAACCAACCAAACTTTTCAGTGTGATTCAGTTTGGATCTTCGAAGCAATTGTTTCGAAGATCCTAGTGTGATCGCACCCTTATTTGTAGATTAAAATTTCGAGGACTAAATTTTTCGTAATCATATACAGTCGGACCCCGATTTACCGGTACCCCGATTTACCGGGAGGATAAACTTCCCCCGACATAGGAAATTAACGGTATTTGACCCCAATATACCGGGCACCCCGATATACCGGGCAAAACCCTTTCCCCCGAGCATCCCGGTAAATCGGGGTCCGACTGTACATATAACGAGCTCAACAATAAACCCATTTTCTTGTTAGAGTCGATCGAGATAACGCCTGGACCAAATTCCTATGCCCTGAAAGGCGATGTGAGCAGTATCACGTGCGCTGTTACCCATGATACGTTTGATGAGTATTCCAAATATGGCATCACTAACTTGACATTCAATATCAGTCTAAACGGAGAATCGCAAAAAGGTACATATAATTTACATGATTAACGTTCACTATTATAAATATACATAGACGCTAATACAAATTATTTTTTGTAGGATTCAACTGTTCAGATTCCGGTGACGATTCTGTATGTGGTAAGAGATTTAAGTTTTTGGAATTCAAACATTAGCCCCGGCTTGGTTACGAAGTTGCACCCTATTATTGCATACTGAACCAGTATTTTCAGTGTGTTGGACGGGAGATCAAAGTCACTATCGTGGTTACAAGAGTGTTACTAAGTCTAATAAGTCGTGTCAAGCATGGTCCTCCCAATCACCTCAATCGCACACTTTCACACCACAAAAGTAAGTACATACAACCGAGACCGAAATTTCACTCGTCAATGTCAGTTAATGATCTATATAAATCATATTGTAGGGTAAACCGGGGCAAAATGGTTAACTTTTTACTTAATCGGTTCTCACTCCCATTTAAAAAAAGATACAATGAAAAAAATTATATACCGCGTGGCCCAAATTAAAGGGAGGGTACGTTGGCCTTCTTTTCACCCAGAAGTTTAATTTCAATCACTCTGATATTCTGACACAATGTCGGCATGGGTACTCATTCGAGGAATCCGAAGTTTCAGCCCTCTGGATAAAAGTTCATTTTTTTCGACCGAATGAACATTAAATGAACACCAATATGGGACCATATTTCGGTACCAAAGTTTCACAAATTTGTTTGGCTGTCGATTTCCTTTCGAATGGGACCAGTTTGAGCTTAATTGGATCACTACAAGAATCACAGTGATCCGTTTTCTAAGCCTAGGGTAAGTCATGTGATCCCCATCAAATTATGACGTGTTAGCAAGAGAGCTTACATTTTAACGGATGCTGTATCGGTACACCATCCTCATTAGCAGACGTGATACGTGATACTCGACCGTTACACCTGCTTATTGGCACTTAGTAATGACGCTATCGTCTCATTAGGTGTCAGATGACCAAACCTAGGGTTAGATAACTAGACACTGTGTCTCTTGTGGTGGTCCAATTGAGCTCAAACTAGTCGCGTTTGAAAGGAAATCGATACCCGAAGGCGACTGTGAAATTCCAGTTCCAAAAAGCATTCCCGTTTTCAAGTTCATTCAGGATTCATTCCAGTCGGAAAAATGAATTTTAAGATAGAGAGCTTAAATTCCGGCTAACATCAAAATTGATCAAGTGTAGTGGCCGTACAGATTTTTAGAGCCTAAATTTACCGATTTCTGGTCAAAACAGGTCAAAATCGATGTTTGGTAAAAAATATCATCTTTAAATAACTTATTTCACCCACTAAACTTGATTCAATTTTAATAAAAATGCAGATTGCCATTTGTTGATACTTGCTCTATTGTATGGCGGTTTTTTAAATAATAAAATCGAATTTAATCAAGAGAAAACCTCAAAAAACCCGAAAAACGAAAAATTGAGTTCATTAATGAACTTTCAACTTTTATGATTTGAAACTTCGGATTCCTCGAATGAGTACCCATGCAGACATTGTGTCAAAATATCAGAGTGATTGAAATTAAACTTCTGGGTGAAAAGAAGGCCAACGTACCCTCCCTTTAATTTGGGCCACGCGGTAGGATTAAAGTTCATTATTTTATCTTTCAAATAAGATAAATTTCGACTCTAGGGACCATCATTTACTTAACTAAATAACTAATTTAAAAATTTTGGTCGGAAAAAATGGTACCGGGGCAATTCGGACAACACCAATAGGAGTGCTTTATTTCGTCACGTGGGAGTCACGTGAACGTCCTCACAACACCAGAAGAAGATTCCCGCCTGGTGTTGTTAGAGGTGGGGGCAATTCGAACAATGTAATCTACACGCAATCTACACGCTGGTCGTTCTTGTTCGAATTGCCCCGGTATCACGCGTGATCACGTGGTACAAAGAACTGCACATCATTGGCCCGGGAGTTAACCAAATTGCCCCGGTGTGTTAACCAAATTGCCCATGTTCGAATTGCCCCGGTTGTTCGAATTGCCCCGGTAATCTTAATTTACCAGAATTTGGAATGAAAACATGCGAATATTTAAATAATTTTTATACCATCTGAAAGCTGATATTATTAGCTTTCAGCTGGTTTTTTCAAATCGGAAATTGACCAACTTAAACCGGATCTAGAGCCTATTTAGTGGTAACGGGCAGGCTCGAACGAGCAGTTTTCTTCTGGAGATAGGATGACGTCATTATGATAGCTTAACTAGGTGAGAGACGGGCAGTACTATGTTCGAATTGCCCCGGTTGTTCGAATTGCCCCGGTTTACCCTATAGACTGTAAAGATAGCAACTAAGACTAAAGTCGGATTTTTTGAAACTGTCACCCCCAAATGACCGCGCAGGTGAAATTCATCAATTTTGACGCGCACACCACACGTTAACATGTGATGTGACACGCAAAAACATTCCGCGCACGAAAAGGGGGGTGACAGTTTCAAAAAATCCGACTTTATCATATTTTTCAGCTACCCAACATATGGTCTGGTTGACAACTATTGCAGAAATCCGGACGGTGGAAGTGGCGCATGGTGTTTTACCACTGATAAGAACACCCGTTGGGAGTATTGCGATGTACCAAAGTGTTCCGGAAACACCAGTAAGTTAAACATGCTCTGTTATTGCCTAGCTAGACTCTGTAAAGGAGGGTTAGAACATAACAACTCTGTTGCAGGTCTCTTGTAGAAGACAAAAAACTTAAAATATACCTCTTGTATAATTATAGGCTCAACTCCCAAGAGGACAAGCTCAAATATCATATTATGTAATTTTCGACAGGTTCTAATTTTTCAAGTGTTTCCATTGTAAAAGAGTTTCCTGATGAAGGGAGTGTGGACGTATCTTGTTTGGTTAGTGCTTTTCTGTCAGACAAATCAGAGGAAAAAGAACTCAGCGCCAACGCTATAGTTGATGTTCTGACAACAGAAGGTTAGATATACATTCCTAAACCGTTTAAAAACTGTTAACAAGATTCATTGTTTTTGTATTTTGCTGCCTGAAACTAACTATTCGTTTCCAGACTTCTCGTTCGTGATGGACACCCGAACTTGGGATAACCCTGGACTGGAGGAGGAGTCTCTGACATGTACCCACGCTCAATACAAACCCGGGGTTTACATGTGTCCTGGTGATAGCGGGGGAGTGTACCAGGTACTGGATGCCTCCGGAGGGACATGTGTATTTGATAAGAAATGTGAAGGAGATGATAAGAGTTATCAAGCGTGTGGATGTCCATTGATATCGATAGACATTACAACTAAGGTAGATTTTATCAGGAAAACTTGATTTAACCTATTTTATTATATTACTATTTTATTATATTACTCAGATTGAAGTATATTTCTTGCAAATTACTCAGATTTGATCATTGCAGGAAACCTTGGAGATACAGTCAACTGTCTGCGAGGATCAAGACGGTTACATAATTTCAGTTTGGACAGATAACTTCTGTGATGGAATTGTAAGTGTTAATCGATATATTACTTACTTCACGTCAAACATATTAGGGTAAACACCAATATATATTTTCAGTGTATGTGTGCTAATTGTGAAGACGAAAATGGGTGTGGAAAGACTTCATCATCCGAAAACGAAGGATTCACTTGTAACGACGTCTACAAAACAACAATTTCTCTAGACAGAAAGTGCGACGGTAGACCTAGCTGCAGGAACTCTATGACAACGGTTACCCTTGACAACAATGAAACACTAACGGTTTACAATTATGAAGATGAATATGGGTGTCATAAGAACAACCTAACGGGAAACTACACGGATTACTGCACTGTGAATTCTATCAGGTAGATTTCTTACGTTCATTCCGAGTTTTCAACTGGCAGAAATTTTGTTTAGGGTAAACGCTTTGTAATTAAGGCTCTCGTTCTGAGTTTTTAAGCTGTTAGACTCTAACACCAAAAAATCATTTTTACAGCGGCACTGAGTCTAACAAATGGTTGACACCGGAGAATTACTGCTACTCAGATCAGATCTGTTCGGGTTCATCCAATACTGCAAACCTTCCATATCACCTGTGTACATCAGAATACGAAGCTTTGGTGTGCAACCTAACCGGAAAAAGGTAAGGCGATCGCATGATAATATCACACAATTTAAAAATACATTATTGTGAAAAACAATTCTCTTTTTTCAGCAACACTGTGTACAAGTTTCAACTGTGTGATAGATTTGCTGATCCTGGGACATATTGTGAGGATGAGTGGCGGACATGGGTGGGCTGCCCTTCCCATAATGAAACCACCGATCTAACCTGTTCAGTGGAGGGTGATATAAACGGCACCACTATTGACACCAAACTAACATGCGATGGACATAAAGTATGTGACGATGGACGAGATGAATTTTGTATCATTTCAAATGGGGTGACCATCAACTACTACAGTTTTCATCAGGATGGAGACATTGAGTACACATTGTGTCCATGGGGAAATGAATCACTGTTCTACAGCATTCCTTCCTCAGAGGTCTGCAATGGTTTTGCTGATTGTCCCTCTTTTGATGGGTATTCTGAGGAGAGCGGTTGTGTGGGGACGGAAAATGACCGGTTGGAAGGATGGGAGACAGTGGGAGATACGGTGTTTGCCGCACCATGCTTCCCTGGCATCGCAAGTATTGAGGAGACAAGCTGCGAGAAGACTGAGGTTACCATAGCAACAGGAATCACCAAGTATTTGGTTTATGATCAAGACGATTTCCAGTGTGAAAATGCAGGAGGTGAAGTCTATGCTCTTGCTGCCACCCTTGGTCTTTGCGTGTCTAACTCAATATACGTCATGCAATTGGTAAACAAAACGGCCAACTTGACTGGCTATGAAACCCTCTATGCTGAAAATGCTGATACTGCCTCCGTCGGTTCTCTCCTCTACAATAACTCCACCTCGATCACTATCTTCACCTGTGACAACGGAAATGTTATTGAATCGGGGAAGGTGTGTGATTATTACAATGACTGCGGGGACAACTCAGATGAAAATTCGTGTTCGAACAGATACATGTGCAGTAGTGATTACACGACTAGTACTACATCAACCATCCAGAAAACCAAATTGTGCGACGGGGTGTTTGATTGTCCGGCGAAAGATGATGAGTGCAGCGAGTTCTGCAAGACCAACACTGAAGGGAAGGTCGTGTGGAGGATGATAAGCAGCGTAGTTTACCGAGTTTTGGCCATCATCATTGCCATCTTCTCTTTGTTAGTTAACTTTGCATCCTTAGCATTGTTCTTCTGGAATGTAAAGACTAAAAAGGACGTGGCATTTAGTATTTTGGTGAATGATGTGCTTGTGGCGCTAATTGCTCTGGGCGATTTCATGGTTGGTATCTACCTGCTTCTGGTGTTTTCATATGACCAGATATACGGTGATGAGTATTGCAGCAAACGGCTGGAATGGCTGTCCAGCCATACGTGCAGTTTCATTGGCGTTGTCAGCACCTTTGGTAACCAGCTCTCCCTTCTCTCGATGACACTCCTTTCAATCTATCGACTGGTTTCCATCAAAACAATGATGATATTTTCATCGATAAGCAAAAAGAAGCTAGTCAGTCTGGTTGCTATGGTAACACTAATCACAGTTTACTCTCTTGGCATTTCGGTGGTGCCTATCCTTAAAGAAACTGAGAACTACTTTGTGAATGGATTGTACCTGCCGGGAAACCCGATTGTTATGGATGCTCAGAGTAGGGCAAAGTTAGCTTCAAACTTCAAGGCGTACACCGCAGCACCACCCTTTAATGGAGATTCTGACAGCATGTCCTGGGACAATTGGAGAGCACTCTTGGTATTCATTTTCAATGGTGTTCATATGAATGATAGCTCCGTTTTGGAGGACAACTGGATAGTGAACAAACAAGGTCGCCTCCTGAAGGATGACAAATCACTAAGTACGGGCTTCTATGGAAATAGCGGGGTGTGTCTATTTAAATTCTTCGTAAAAAACACCGATTCACAAGTTAAATACTCGATCTTTGTGTTGGTAACAAATCTGATCTGTTTCGTGGTTATCACTATCAGCTATGCCTGGATTATCAGTCACACTCGACAAACATCAAAAGATGCAGGAACTAGGCAAAACAGACAAACACGTCGGTCCATGATCCGACTTCAACGGAAGATATCCCTGATCATCGCTACCGATTTTGTGACTTGGATTCCTTTTATTATCCTTGCTTTCTTCCACTACAACGACATCATTGACGGGGATTCGTTCTACGAGTTCTGTTCCATTCTCCTGATACCCATTAATAGCATCCTCAATCCGATAATTTACAACAGTGACAAGATTCTACCCCAGCTAAAATTATGGGGGACCAGCGTCGTTACAATGACGATAAGTCAAATGCCTAACAACACAGTGAACATTGCAGAGATGAAGGAGGTGAATAAAATAACAGTAAATCAAAGTGGTGGTGGACAAAGCGAAATCTAACATTAAGATTGTTTACATATGTAATAATGATTTGCTGGACGAGGGCGGTGAGGGCGAAGATGTTGGCAATGCTAATTGTATTTAATTATTGAAAGTATATGAATGTTAATTCGACAGTGTTATTATCTGTTACAATTACAGTGGTCATCCGACATAATTGCCATACCTCGACGTGAAATTCGACCTGAATCTCGACCTGGAATGAGGCGCGCATTCGTAGTGAGCGAGACACAAAGACTAACGAGAGAGAAGAGTTGAAGCGCGACACCATTTGCTTACTGCGGCACATCTCTCTGATGCGCGCCTCATTCCAGGTCGAGATTCAGGTCGAATTTCACGTCGGGATATGTCGGATGACCACTGTAACACATGTGTTTTGTCACGTTCGAGGGAAATCCCGTTCCACAACTGGTTTCATAGTCCACAGAACTAGGAGGGTCGGAGCACATGTTTTTGTTGTTGAAGTGGGCGCTGGGCGGTTACTGTAGTCTGCAGACTGTAAGGCACGTAAATAAACTAATTATTAAACTTGGCAAATGAAATTTATCACGGAAATGTAAATATTGTGAGTCTCTTCAGTATTCCAGGGATGCTATTCCCCGTTAAAAGGCTTCTATTCGAGCAAAAGGGGTCCTCATAATGAAAAAATAGTAAAAAAATTCATAGATAAAGGTGCCAACGATCTCTGCTCAAACCTCCAGGGACGGCAGCGACGTTCAGGGGTGTGGGGGTAAAACCCCACCAAGCAGAGTCCAGGGGATGCAAGCCCCGGTTGTGGGTTGAGACTTGAGGGAGCAGAGCCCCCAAAAAATTGAAACCTCTTTTGTTGGCAAACGTTGCTGGCCCCCGATGTTCTGCGCCACGCGCAGCGCGGGATAAGGCAGCGCTTTTCAACCTCTTTTGACTTTTTGTGAAAAAATTTTTTTTCTAAAAGGGGGTTAAAATGGGATTAGATAACAATATCAATATGAAAATACCGGTCTCCCATGGAGGAGAAGATTAATAAATTACTGCATTGATTAAAATTGATTAAATTCGTTATTTGGTAGAATTAAAAGTGTTATATAATAAGTTAATGTCATTGAGTTCGCTCTTATACTGCCTCGTTTTAGTGAACTTATTGCCTCTATGCCCTCTCAAGCTAATGACAGTTGTTCTGAGCAGGGTGAAAGACAACCGCTGCCTTTTTGTGAAAAACGAGGAAAAAGATGCAAATTTCCTGAAAAAAAACATTCACTTGATCCACGGCCACGTAAATCTCTACTGTAGCGCGCGAAAAAACTCTCTTTGTGCTCTATCTGCCGTGCGTTACAGGTGAGCGCGCGCGTTCCTGAAATCTCTCAAAAGATTTTATTTTGAGAGCCGTTAACAAAATTCCAAAACTAAAAATAAGCCCTCACTCGGTAGTGGAAGCTCTTACGGTAATTCCCACGCACCGTGGGAACATTTCCCACGCCGCGCCCTCTTTTCCCACGCTTTGCTTTCGACGCGCAAAAAATTATCGCGCGTGACGTCTACTAAAATGTTGAGGATGCAGTTGTTAACAACATTGGGCCAATTTGGGTAGCGCCGCGAGCATCGGAGCACTGCAGCAGCAGCACGTCACTGAGAATTTCGTTACAATCACACTGCACACACATGCCACATTGCATCAATGGATTGCATCATTGACGTTGGAACATCAATGAGGAACAGTTCGGTGGAAGGGAAACCAGTCCAAGAGTGCTGTCATGGCTGTAACCAGCCCCAGCGTCGTCTAATTACAACGATAAAGTATGAAAGTTTCACCCTCCGCCGAAACATTCCTAATTGATATATTGGGTACAAAATGAATATTCTTTGATTAGATGGATTTATAACAAATTGAACGCAAAGTTCTAAGAAGACAGATCACAAACAATTGTTAACTTTCTGGACACTACTTATCGATCACAATATATGTATGTAATATTCTCAAAGAGTTTTGTTCAAACCCTAGAACATGGTAAAAAGAGTTCGTGATCTGATATCCTAATCTAACGATAATTATAGTCCTATAAATCTCAATTTACAGCAGCATCTTGTAGGGAATGCGGACAGTGACAGCTCCGTGTCTAACTTTAGTAGACGTGTCCGATGTCCGTACCGTAGTTAGTCGAATTCCGTTATATTATTATGGGAAACGGGTCTAACGGCTGATTCAAGGCATCGATTTTAGATACACATATCTTGTAGATGGGATGATATTAATCGTCTAGAGAGGGTGTTGTAACCAGTACTCGGCATAATCCTGGGAGGGGGAGGGAATGTTAGTTAAAAGAGCGTTCAGTACCATGCTCCTTTTATAATTTGGTTTATCGACTACTCAAAAAGACAACCGTCTAGCTGAGAAAGAGACACAAATCATCTCTTCTGAGAAGGGATGATTTCAGTCTTCTCCGCTTCCTTCCTTATCTTAATGTGTCACATGGGGTGGGCCTCTATCAGAAATGACAAGAATCGATAATTTTGTACCTCTCATCTGGCCGGGATCCGAAGTGGCGGGGCAACTAAAATGTGGTTTGAATGGGAGCCTCTCTCATTATCTCTAGTGCTCGGTAGTCGGTCGTGGGTACAGTTAGTCAGGACCTGCAAGGAGAGCTGTTATTACATATCTAGGTATGTATGATTGTGTAAAAATTCCCTCTCCTGAATTCCCCTCGACAATGTTCTTATGTTACATTTGTTCGCGGCGTGGTGAAGCAGGGTGGAACAAGACAATCAGGTTCAGTACTCACCAGCTACACTGAGCAGTGTATCCTTAGGTATAATCTCAGTCGCCACTGCAGGACTACTCAACACCCTGATACAGCCCTGGAGTGTGTCGCTACCTCCCTGAATCAGAATGCAGAATGGTGATGCCAAGAGCCTGCCGAACTATTGTCACCGTCACTATTTGTTCGTAGTGTAGAGTTTTACTGATCGTCAAACCTAGAGGATGAACAGGGTTTAGAGAGATCTGCACTCGGTATCAGGGGAGTGTGAGCAGGTTGTTATGTTCTGAGTTCTGACCCTCCTAAAAATTTGTAAACACACAACAAGAATCCCATTCATCTCCATCTCCATCTCCATCTCCATCTCCATCTCCATCTCCATCTCCATCTCCATCTCCATCTCCATCTCCATCTCCATCTCCATCTCCATCTCCATCTCCATCTCCATCTCCATCTCCATCTCCATCTCCATCTCCATCTCCATCTCCATCTCCATCTCCATCTCCATCTCCATCTCCATCTCCATCTCCATCTCCATCTCCATCTCCATCTCCATCTCCATCTCCATCTCCATCTCCATCTCCATCTCCATCTCCATCTCCATCTCCATCTCCATCTCCATCTCCATCTCCATCTCCATCTCCATCTCCATCTCCATCTCCATCTCCATCTCCATCTCCATCTCCATCTCCATCTCCATCTCCATCTCCATCTCCATCTCCATCTCCATCTCCATCTCCATCTCCATCTCCATCTCCATTTCCATTTCCATTTCCATTTCCATTTCCATTTCCATTTCCATTTCCATTTCCATTTCCATTTCCATTTCCATTTCCATTTCCATTTCCATCTCCATCTCCATCTCCATCTCCATCTCTATCTCTATCTCTAACAATTCGGCAGGTGCACAGTTGCTCGACAGTCTATTTCTGGCTGCTATTTCTGGCTGCTATTTCTGGCTGCTAAATCTATTTCTGGCTGCTAAATCTATTTCTGGCTGCAAGCAGCCAGAAATAGATTTTAGCAGCCAGAAATAGGGTCTAGCAGCCAGAAATAGATTTTAGCAGTCAGAAACAGATTGTGAGTTCCCCGCCAATTGTCTTGCTATAAACAGTATTTATGGCGGAGGAGACGGTTGAGGCGGGGTACAGGCTGGATGTTGAGGTAGGAAAGGAGCCGGAGACAGGGGAGGTGGCGGAGGTGGTAGGTATTCAGGGACTGGAGGGAAAGGAACAGGCGGAACCACTAAGACTTCATCCTCAGGTATAGGAGTGGTAGATGCTGGCTGGTGAGAGCGCTGGTCCAGATCGAGTATGGTGTAGTCCTCAGTCGGGCGCTGCTGCTGGTCCTGCTGCTGGACGTGTTGGCGAGGAAGATGGAACTGGTCCACTATGGTCCTCTCGATGTGCGTATTCGGGTCCAGGCTTACGGTCCTCGATACCTCCCGGCAGGCACACAGGTCGAAACACCGCAGGACCCGGAGCGGAGATATGGGCCTGTTCAGAGCGCAGGCCTGAATCTGGTGCCTTCCCTCTATAACTACTGCAGGGGATACCGATTACCGAATCACTTCACCGATTCGTCTCCCGTATCCCATACCCAATTAGCTGCAGATACCGAATCACTTCACCGATTCGTCTCCCGTATCCCATACCCAATTAGTTGCAGATACCGAATCACTTCACCGATTCGTCTCCCGTATCCCATACCCAATTAGCTGCAGATACTGAATCACTTCACCGATTCGTCTCCCGTATCCCATACCCAATTAGCTGCAGATACGGGAGACGAATCGGTGAATTGATTCGGTATCTGCAACTAATTGGGTATAGCATACGGGAGACGAATCGGTGAAGTGATTCGGTATCCCCTGTATGGAGGGAAGACACCAGCTTTAGGCCTGCCCTCTGAACCGGCCCACATCTCCGCTCCTGATCCTGCGGCGTTTCGACATGTGTGCCTGCCGGGAGGTATCGAGGACCGTAAACTTGGATCCGAATACGCACATCGAGAGGACCATAGTGGACCAGTTCCTATGTGACCACCATCTTCCTCGCCAACACGTCCGGCAGCAGGACCAGCAGCAGCGCCCGACTGAGGATTACACCATACTCGATCTGGACCAGCGCTCTCACCAGCCAACATCTACCAATCCTATACCTGAGGATGAAGTCTTAGTGGTTCCGCCTGTCCCTTTCCCTCCAGTCCCTGAATACCTACCACCTCCGTCACCTTCCCTGTCTCCGGCTCCTTTCTTACCTCAAAATCCAGTCTGTACTCCGCCTCCACCGTCTCCTCCGCCATAAATACTGTTTATAGCAAGACAATTGGCGGGGAACTCTGATCACAATCTGTTTCTGGCTGCTAGACCCTATTTCTGGCTGCTTGCAGCCAGAAATAGATTTAGCAGCCAGAAATAGATTTAGCAGCCAGAAATAGCAGCCAGAAATAGCAGCCAGAAATAGCAGCCAGAAATAGCAGCCAGAAATAGCAGCCAGAAATAGACTGTCGAGCAACTGTGCACCTGCCAACAATTCTCCCTCCCTACTCACGGCGGAGTAACTTTTCAGCTACTATAGTGTAACTTAGCCTACAGTGCAACAAGGTCGAACAAGGCAAGGCAGGGGGTGTGATTTGATCGATACTGGAACTGGTAAGAGATTATAGCAAGTAGCAACGTGTGATCTGAAACTTACTCATGAGTGGTAAGTGCACTGCTATCTCCATCCCCGATATTAAAGAGCATCTCCAGCTCTGCATCGGATGGGGGCACTGGACAAGATTGGCATTCATTACAGTTAGTCGGACCCTATTCTTGCATTGTCGTAGTAGGCTGCCTGTTCGAATGATAGGCCACTAACGGGGACATCGTTTATTGCAGGGACAACGTCACCCGACCGGAGACGGCCATCTTGGTATATTAGACCTGGGGGAAGAGGTGAGGTCAGTCAAGACTAGATCTGGTGAAGAGAGGATCAGGACCTGGTGATGGATATGTAATCAATAAACCTGGGTTTATATGTAGCGGGTCACCCGCTAGGGTGATTCGCTGCACCATATACTGCCCGACCTGCGAAGCAGGGAGGGTGGTATATGGTATAAAACCCTACCAAAGGGAGGGGTTTATACTTTATATAAGCAAGGATTTATTGATTATAAGTTTTAGCGGCAAAAACATCCTTGCTTTTAATAGCGGGCGGGGTATATCAGACAAATTTTCACCCGCTGACATTCATATATGGAAATGGAAGTGAATTTGATACTTTGTCCAAGTGCTCACACTTGCACTCTATGTTCCAAAATCCCCCTCTAAACTATATACAGCGTGCACTAACCTGTTGACACGATATTCTTGACAGCAAGATGTTCCTGTTCATTTAGACAGAGCGTCATACCAAGCCTGGAATTATTTTCTCTCACAAACTCTACCACAAAGGGCCGATCCAAATATCTGTCCATCATATTGTACAGAGATGGTCGTGGTGTCGGGTAGATACACAGTGGTTTTACTAAACGATCTTCAACCTAGAGGATGATAGGGAGAGTTAATATTGTGCCTAGCTGTTAATAACTTTTTCATAGACATACAGTCGGACCCCGATTTAGTGGCATCATCGGGGGAAAATCCTGCCACTAAATCGGGGGCCACTAAATCGGGGTCCGACTGTATTGCCAATCTCCCTCTTGTGACTTGACTAGATGATAGACTTGACTAGATGATAGAATATGTAGGTCATAGGTGCCCAGTGGAAAACCCCAACGGGGCACCTACCTATTCTATAATCTAGTGTGTGATCAGGTTACATAGTACCAATGGTACCGTACCATTCGATCTAGTCTCTCTGTAGGGCCGTATCTTCACAGTTAGGAATCTTTTCTTAACATTTTTGTAGATTCTTAGTGCTCCCTCGTGAGACACAGGGACGGCACTCGTGGATGTCCGGGTGTCCGCGGACACCAAGGCCAAAAAGACGGAGAAAGAAAAGAAAAAATGGAAAAAACCAAAAAGAATGGTGCTCCAACCACAATTTACAATTACTACAGAGTACAGAAGGGCAATTCTTTATCTTGTGTCACCTGTTTGGAGGTGAGCATCAGCAGCTGCAGCCTGCAGCCCCATCTGAATGTCTTTCTTTTATGTAGGGAAACAACGAATCAAAGGAGCTTTGTCTAAAGAGTAAAAACTAAAAACTGAATCGAAGAAACGATAAATTTGAGAAATCCACGCGCAGCCCAGCTGTTTTGTCAGCACTGTATATGCTTTCGGCGTGGGAAAAATGCGCGCAGCGTGAGAATTTCCCACGCTCGTGGGAATTACCGTAAGAGCTTCCACTACGGGGGCCAGCGTTAAAATCTGGGTGTTTCGTGAGTGCTGACAAACGGTTTTTTAGGGTTAGGGCTAAAGTAGGGTTAGGGTTAGGGTTGGGGTTTGGGTTGGGATTAGGCCTTGACATTGCCTACCAGATAAACTTTGAATTAGCCAAAACGGTTGAGTGGTTTGGCGGTTAGAGCCGTTTTAGTGAATCAACTTTTTTGGCAGCGCGCACCTGTAAACAGGCCTCCAAACACCCAGATCGTAACGGCGCCCTCACTCGGGTTTTGCGAAGCTCCAATCGTCATCGCTCCACCCCCTGATGAGATGAGGCTTGAAATTTTGCAGTTAGGAATTTATCATTATGTTCCTGACCACTTTTTAGTCACTCTTGAAGCCACAATAACTATGCCACCGCCGGAGCCAAAAGTAATCAAGTCCAGAAAGCTAAAAGACATTCAAAGAGAAGACCTTGCTGAGGCTATTTTGGGGACTGACCTCTGTGGAGATCTGCCTGAAGAACTGGAGGACTGCGTGAGACTATACAATAAGACTCTGCGTGATATCCTAGATGAGTTAGCTCCAATCGAGAAAATGATTATGAAGCACAGGAAGCGCAACAGATGGTGGACACCAAAATGCCAACAACTAAAAAGAAAGAGACGTGCAGCAGAAAGACGGTGGCTAAAAGCTCGCCTGAACTCAAATGATCGTGGAAGACTAACAAAAATGTTTACTGCATGGAAAAACGCCAGTAGAGAAGCAGCAACTCTAATCTGTAATTCTCGTTCCCAATACTACTTCTCACGCCTGGACAAACTGACTACAGATGGAAAAGCCACATTTGCTATAGTAAATAAGTTGCTTGATATCGAGAAAACACCTACAGAGCTGCCATCTCAACACTCTCCTGATGCTTTAGTAACCAAGTTCAACGAGTTCTTCAGAAATAAAGTGGCTAAGATCTACAATGATATTGAGAAGCTTCCATATGTCACAACTCAACCGTCTTCTAGCCCTCCTGCTCCTGCTCTCCCTGGACCTCCCGTTCCTGCTCTCCCTGGCCCTCCTGTTCCTGCTCTCCCTGATTCTCCTGTTCCCGCTCTCCCTAGCCCTCCTGCTTTCGCTGGCCCTTCTGTTCCTGGTCTCCCTGGCCCTCCTACTCCTGCTCTCCCTGTTCCTGGCCCTTTTGTATCTGCTATCCCTGGCCCTCCTACTTCTGCTCTCCCTGTTCCTGGCCCTCCTGTTCCCGCTCTCCCCAGCCCTCCTGCTCCTGCTCTCCCTGTTCCTGGCCCTTCTGTTCCTGCTCTCCCTGGCCCTCCTACTCCTGCTCTCCCTGCTCCTGGCCCTCCTGTTCCTGCTCTCCCCAGCCCTCCTGCTCCTGCTCTCCCTAGCCCTCCTGCTCCTGCTCTCCCTGGACCTCCTGTTCCTGTTATCCCTAGCCCTCCTGCTCCTGATATCCCTAGCCGTGCTACATCACCTCCCAAACTAATATGCTTTCAGCCAGTCACTGATGAAGATTTGCTCAAAATTATCCGTGGAATGCAGAAAAAGTCTTGTTCTCTTGACCCGATGCCATCCACAATGGTATCTTCTGTTCTTATTGAGCTTCTTCCGGCTATCTCCAAAATCATCAACGACAGTCTAAAGACAGGAATTTTCCCTACCAAGTTCAAAGAAGCAGTCATCAGGCCGGCATACAAAGGAAAAGGTCTTGACCCTGAAGATCTTGGCAGCTACCGCCCGATCAGTAATCTACCATTTGTGTCAAAGATCATTGAGAAATGTGTATCTTTACAGTTGACCGACCATTTAGAGAGCCATCAGTTGCTATCGGGAGTTCAATCTGCTTACCGCAAACACCATAGTTGTGAGACTGCAACACTAAAAGTTGTTAACGATCTTCTGCTACTGCTTGATAAGAAGTCAAAGGCTGTGCTACTACTGCTGGACCTATCTGCAGCATTTGACACAGTTCAACACAGCAAACTACTAAAGAAGATGCGGACGGACTACGGAATAGAAGATACTGCTCTCGCCTGGTTCAAATCATATCTCACAGGTCGGTCCACCTCGGTACAAATTGGAGATGCACGATCAAGATCGATAGAGGTGGATATTGGTGTGCCGCAGGGTAGCATCCTAGGGCCTATTCTCTTCATTATGTATACCAAAGAGCTCCAGTCGATTGCGGAAAAGCATGGTCTTAACATTCACCTCTTCGCTGACGACACCCAGATCTATACTAGTTTTAGGCCGGAAACCTTTGACTTTGTTGTGCATAAATTACAAAATTGTATCAGTGACATCAAGCAATGGATGAAGCAAAACTACCTCAAGCTAAATGCCAGTAAAACGGAAATTCTGATACTCAACCACAAAGCCGACCGCACTCCTGGGCCAACTGGATTAGTGATTGAAAAAGATGAAAGTCCAATTGTACAGTCTACGGAAATCGAATCAACGACAAGTGCCCGTAATCTCGGTATTTGGCTCGATCCCACCCTCTCAATGGCAAGCCATATCTCGAAAATTGTCCAAGCATGTAATATGCAACTTCTGAATCTGTGGAGGATAGCTAGAAAACTTCCCAGGCAACTGAAAATCAAGCTAGTGCATTCGTTAATACACTCTCGCCTAGACTATGGAAATGCCCTACTCTATGGTGCCACAGAATCTGATTTAAACCGCCTCCAAAAGGTCCAAAACAGTGCTGTACGGTTCGTCTATGGAACAAGAAAGAGGAGAGGAGTGACCCAGATGCGGAAAGACCTACACTTCCTTCCGATCAAAAGCAGAATCATCTTCAAAATCTGCTTACTAACATACAAATCCATCAATGGAATGGCTCCCCCCTACATCTCCAACCTCATCCCCCTCCGGAAGCCAAAGGTCAAGGTAGTCAGGGCAGACGAGGATAGCACACTCCTCCACAAACCATACACACACAAGTACACAGCCACTAGTAGAGCCTTTAGTATTAGTGCACCTAAATTGTGGAATGAGTTGCCGAAAACCCTGCGAGAAAGTGAATCTGTCGATGTGTTTAAACAGCAACTTAAAACTTACCTCTTTAAGAAAGCTTATTGCTAAGTGTCTCTCATTATCGGTGATATTTTACACAGTGATCACTACCAGCACGGCGTGCCCGAGGGTAGTTTAACATTTGTTTGAGTGCACACCTCCAATTCCGGTTGTAACTGGTCGGGAAGACCTCCCTGAAGGTCGTGGCGGTGCGGGAAAAATAGGGTAGACCTGCTGCGGCTTCAGAAAATTGAGAAAAAGATAGCTATCTTTTTTTTCACTTTGAAAATAAGACGTTTTTTATTAAAAGATCCTTGATCAGTGAGATACGGTTGTCCCCCACCTATTTTTTGACGTAGAATCGAATGCCGTTGAAGTCAAATCTCTAAAATGTTGGCAAAACGGAGAAAATCACGTTTTTAGGTGTTTTTTGGTGAAAAAAGCGTTCAAACTGGTAGTAGATGATAGGATAGAGTCCCAAAAATATCATAAATCGATTTTTTGGGTCTTTTTCGCCCTAGGAAAAGAGTTTCATGAAAATCTGGTACAACGCCTATTCTCCGTTTGCTTTCAAAGAAGCTGAATATTGCTCTAATTTAGCCAATTTTGAAGAAAAGGCGTCCAAAATGATACCAGTTGACAGGATAGAGTCCCAAAAACGTGAAAATCATCAATTTTAGGCATTTTATACCCTAGAAACAAATGGACATGGTGGTCGAATGATATTTTTTATCTCGGTAGGCCTCTGAAGTATGTGGAAATAGCCACAATGTAGAGATTGTGGTAAATTAATGTGAATAAACGTTTACCAAACCCAGAAGAGTGGCTCTTGCATAATCCAGAAGCCCACTAAAGTGGGTTTGGTAAACGTTTATTCACATTAATTTACCACAATCTCTACATTGTGGCTATTTCCACATACTTCAGAGGCCTACCGAGATAAAAAATATCATTCGACCACCATGTCCATTTGTTTCTAGGGTATAAAATGCCTAAAATTGATGATTTTCACGTTTTTGGGACTCTATCCTGTCAACTGGTATCATTTTGGACGCCTTTTCTTCAAAATTGGCTAAATTAGAGCAATATTCAGCTTCTTTGAAAGCAAACGGAGAATAGGCGTTGTACCAGATTTTCATGAAACTCTTTTCCTAGGGCGAAAAAGACCCAAAAAATCGATTTATGATATTTTTGGGACTCTATCCCATCATCTACTACCAGTTTGAACGCTTTTTTCACCAAAAAACACCTAAAAACGTGATTTTCTCCATTTTGCCAACATTTTAGAGATTTGACTTCAACGGCATTCGATTCTACGTCAAAAAATAGGTGGGGGACAACCGTATCTCACTGATCAAGGATCTTTTAATAAAAAACGTCTTATTTTCAAAGTGAAAAAAAAGATAGCTATCTTTTTCTCAATTTTCTGAAGCCGCAGCAGGTCTACCCTATTTTTCCCGCCAAAAAGGGCCACGAAACCCAAGGGGATGTCTTCCGAATTGCTGCCGGAGGTCGGGTGTGACATTGGGATCAGGTGGTCGACATTGCTCAGGACTTTTAGGGCTATCACCCTCGTCGTCTCTCATTCTACGGCACCTAGAGGCCAAGCCTCAATAAATAGTTTTACGTTGTAGTTGATGAAAGTTTGAAAGCAAAAAGGGGTCCTCATAATGAAAAAATAGTGAAAAAATTCACAGAAAAAAAGATGCCAACGCACTCTCTGATCTCTGCTCAAACCTCCAGGGACGGCAGCGACGTTCAGGGGTGTGGGGTGAAACCCCACCAAGCAGAGTCCAGGGGATGCAAGCCACGGTTGTGGGTTGAGCCTTGAGACTTGAGGGAGCAGTTGGCCTACGCTGCAGTCCCTAATGGAAGAAGCCGTGGGTCTTAGAAGAGAAGTAAAGGGGTCTGCAGCGCATGCCAAAGGGAGCAGAGCCCCGAAAAATTTGAAACCCCTTTCTGTGAAAAACGAGAAAAAAATCCTGATCACAAGAAAAAAAAACATGAACTCGATCCACGTAAATCTTTACTGTAACGCGCGGAAAAACTCTCTTTATGCTCTGCCGTGCGTTACAGGTGAGCGCGCGCGCGTTGCTGAATCTCAAAATAAAAAAGCCCAAAAAACAAAATCCCAAAAACTAAAAAAACCCAAACTAAAGTGCGTTTCAAACGACTTGACCTGACACGGTGTCCCTTAAGGAGGTGAAACCTCGACTAGATAAAGTTTTTTGGAGATCGGACCTAGGTTACGTATTTTTGACCGAGGAATCCGAAAAACATAAAATTAAAATCGAAAACGTAGCGGTTTTTGCGTAAAACGGCAAAAACTGTCATTTTTCAGCGATTTTCGACTTTTTACGCTTTCTAGAGATTTTAAAAATATTTCCTTACAAGATATGATCTTGTGCTTCTAGACTAATAAAATTCAATCGATTTGCTACAAATTGGTCCCGGGTTTGTGTGATTTGGTCAAAAGCTCTCTTTACTGTGGCCCATCAAAGATGGCCACTCTGCAAATACGTTTTTGGCTCCTGTGGCCGCAGATGTAAACCAAAAGAAGATTTATTATACCCTAAAATTTGCGTCCTCTGAAGGCGAACAACCTGGTTTTTACGAAATTTGATTTCATGCAGGCGTTCAAAAATTACAGCCGAAAAACTGGTACAGTGGATTTCGGAAATACCCCTACTTCAACAAACCCTAATCCAGATAAGATTTCGAAAAATATACCTCTTCATACATGAAAATGAAGCTCAGACAAATGCCAACGTGATGCAAAAAACGGGAAGTGTGTAACTTATTTCGTTTAGAAGCTATAGCGAAAATAAAAGTGCTTGTATTTGCCTTGAAAACACCCTCTAAAAACCATACTTTCAGACAATTTCTGACAATTTCAAACAAATTCTGTCCACAGGGGGCTAAGTTGGTGCACTGGAGGTGACATTTTATTCGTATTGCATTTTTAGACAGATTTGCTATTTTTCAGGGCTTTTAGAGGATGTTTTCAAGGCAAATACAAGCACTTTTATTTTCGCTATAGCTTCTAAACGAAATAAGTTACACACTTCCCGTTTTTTGCATCACGTTGGCATTTGTCTGAGCTTCATTTTCATTTATGAAGATGTATATTTTTCGAAATCTTATCTGGATTAGGGTTTGTTGAAGTAGGGGTATTTCCGAAATCCACTGTACCAGTTTTTCGGCTGTAATTTTTGAACGCCTGCATGAAATCAAATTTCGTAAAAACCAGGTTGTTCGCCTTCAGAGGACGCAAATTTTGGTGTATAATAAATCTTCTTTTGGTTTACATCTGCGGCCACAGGAGCCAAAAACGTATTTGCAGAGTGGCCATCTTTGATGAGCCACAGTAAAGAGAGCTTTTGACCAAATCGCACAAACCCGGGACCAATTTGTAGCAAATCGATTGAATTTTATTAGTCTAGAAGCACAAGATCATATCTTGTAAGGAAATATTTTTAAAATCTCTAGAAAGCGTAAAAAGTCGAAAATCGCTGAAAAATGACAGTTTTTGCCGTTTTACGCAAAAACCGCTACGTTTTCGATTTTAATTTTATGTTTTTCGGATTCCTCGGTCAAAAATACGTAACCTAGGTCCGGTCTCCAAAAAACTTTATCTAGTCGAGGTTTCACCTCCTTAAGGGACACCGTGCTGAGATTCCTGGAAATTGAGGATTTCCCCTTTGTAAATACACGCGCAATGCGCCAAATTCCAAGAATTACGGGTCAACTTGCTTGAAACGGACTTTAAAGTCCGTTTCAAGCGACTCTCACTCGGGTTTTGCGAAGCTTCCCACCGTCATTACTCCACCCCCTGATGAGACAAGGCTTGAAATTTTGTAGTTAAGTAGGAATACATCATTATATCGACATGATCAACCTAAAAAATTTGAAGTCTATCTCATCAGAGGGTCAAGGGTGGAGCAATGACCGTGGGAAATTTCACAAAAAGGTTTGGGTTTTACTTTAAAGTCTATTTTTTCTCAACTGTTCACTCCAAACTCCAATGTATAATTTTCTGGGGCCATACCAGACGTTAACATGTGATAGGCAAGCAAAACAAATATATGCACACAAAAAGGAGGAGGTGAACAGTTGGAAAATAGGACTTTAAAGGGGTCTCCCTTTTCTACTTACATTAAACATTTGGAAAGCAGGAGATAAAATGTCAAAGCCTATGAATATCCTTGTTTATTGCTCCAAAAATCCGTCCAAATTCGAGCGTATCTCCAAAACCCTACGCTCAGCCATCGGACAATCCTCCTATACGGTCTACCAACTAGAGGAAACAGAACCATGGACAAAATACTGCTGCCTGTGTGTTATAGCCACCTTTCCAAACGATGTATCCCACCGAACTCTCACTCAGATAAGACAATTTGCTCGGTCAGGGGGCAATGTTTTGAGTATCGGAGGATATTTCTCATCTTTACTGCCCCTTTCGTCATACCAGGAACCGCCTGGACCTTGTCTGGATGAGCTGTGTTTTGAGGCTGGTCAAGATTCACTGGGACAGGGAAATGGACGAAACATCTTACTAATTCCACCGGTTACAGGAAACAATCAGACGACGCTGGAAAAGGCACTCAATCACTTTGGTATATCATGCAACGACCTAAACGCTGTTGTTTATACACCACTACGGGTTTACGGTCGTTCGTCTCAAGTGTTAAATTGGTATTTTGATCAGTTAAAATCAAGTGGGTGTATCCAAAAGGAGGAAAACCTTGTTTTCTCATTGTCCGATCTGGACCTACCGGTGGTAAAGGGAGAGTTGAACTCTAATTTCGAGTTTCTCAACCACACCGGTCCTGATTTTCCTCAGTTGTTCATTCACAGTGAGACGGTGACATCAACGCAGGATATCCTGTGGAACTCCCCCGTTCTTACAACCCCTCTTACCTCTCTGGGTGTGTTGGCGGATGTTCAAGTTTCGGGCCGAGGTCGTGGGAAAAACCAGTGGATTTCTCCCAAAGGGTCGATGTGCTATTCCCTCTATTTCACCCTCCCCTCAGCGTGTACCCTATCTGGCAAGCTTCCCTTCGTACAATACCTAGTTGCACTCTCCACAGTTAATGCTATCGATAAGCTGCTGAAGAAAAACGTGAATATACGAATAAAATGGCCCAACGATATATACACGGCAGATGGAGTTAAAATTGGCGGAGTTTTGGTAAATTGTAGCAGTCAGGGCTCCGATATTAGCCTGTGTGTGGGTGTGGGTATAAACGTTAACAATGCCAGCCCAACTCTATCCCTCTCCTCTCTTAGTGGTGTGACTGGAATTTCTACCGCCGCCCTGGCCGGAACAATAACATCGGGAATCGCAGAGGAGATTTCACAATTCAACACCCACGGTCACGGCCAGTTTGTGGCCCGATTTCGGGAGCGCTGGCTACACCAGGATAAAATTGTGAGCGTGTGTGTCGGCAGTGTTAACTGTACCGCAAGGATAACGAGTATTGATGATAACGGTTATCTTAGCGTGGTTGATGTTAACAGTGGGAAAGTGTTTAGTGTCCAGCCCGATGGTAACAGTTTTGATATGATGGAAAATCTGATTGCTGTGAAAAGTTCAGTTTGAGAGGATAACTTGCAACCTATTTTACGGGGGGAGGCGTAAAGTTTATTTGGAAAAATTATTTTTGGTGATTTTTTAAGTTTTCTTAGTGTGTTCTGATCTTGTTGTTTTTTATCAAGTTTAATGTTGTGACTCTTGCTCTTGATCTTTTCTTTAAAACAATGCAACAGCTGTTTGTATGTAAAGTATCTCTGCCCATCGATGTCTCACTCTCTCCCATTATAACTCCCAAAATAACTCCCAAAATACCCCCTTATTTGTTAATCCCCCAGGCCCCAACTCCCGATATATTATAAAACGTATTAATTTAGGAGATGCTCCGTGATCCCGAGACAGTCCACCCGGTCAACGAAAATAAAACTTGGCCTGAAATCAGGGACAAGCTCCGAGAGGTAATATATCGTCTTTCTATCCCCGCACAAATCACGCCAAAATAAGATTCACTACTAATACTCTGTAGTTCTTGCTGTTTTATTTTGGTTGATTTTTATTTTCTTGGACCTTGGTTAATATAATTTTTTTCGAAATTAATGGAAATGTTTCAGTGGCGAAAGGACCATGTGAGATGCAGTGACAAGATTGTTGAACTTGGGGAGTACGCCCTCGCACACTACTCCTCTCATCTAGGAAACGAGAAGTGGGCTGTTTACGAGCAGGTACTCGTTGATTTTACAGTGCAGGAACCGACCGAAACAAGTAAACAACCAATCAGAACTCGTTATTTAGGTCACGTGACTGGTTATCAGCCAATCAGAGATCAGTATTTCAAGATTCGGTCGGTTCCTGTTACAGTGTCTGGTGGTTTAATTGATTTCTCAGGGGAAAAGGGTTTTGCAATTTCAATCATGCAATTTCCAGTTTACCAACTACAAGTTTTATCTTTACGCCTGTTTCCCAATTCCCGTTGCCATTCTATCATCACGTGTGCCTTCACCATATATACCACCCATATACCTACAGCTCGCCAACCGACCCATAGAATATATATGGGACACCCTCTTTAAATACACTCTCTTGTATATATGGTGTCACGTGATGCCCATTAATAATAATAATAATAATAATAATAATATAAGTTTTTGTATACCGCCCAGGCAAAACAGGGCCAGCAAACTGAATTTTGACTGACACTGCTCAGCGTCAGAGCGGTATACCTAAATTATAACACCTTCCTTACTTATGACACACACTATTAAAATCTGGATTTAAACACACCATAGATAGACTTTTATTGATGAAAATACGGGCCTCATAAAATACGAACCAACTTAGATAAGCATAAAAATGCTCTCACACTGAATAAGCTAAATTACAAAGTCAGCAGCTCTCATGCTACTCAAAGACAGCAGCTCTCAAAGCTAGTAAAAAGTCAGCAGCTATTACTGCAAGCCCGGTAAATGTAATGAGGAATAACACTGTCTAAATAAACGTCTGCCCAAGGGGAACACTAAACCCAGACCAGAACAGAACCAGTGACCCAAAGACGAGATGACTCAGGTGCTACTGCTCTCTGGATCAACGAAAGCTTCCTTAAATAGCCGGGTCTTAAGCCTTGTCTTGAAGAGTTCAACAGGGTGAACAGACCTTAACTCCAATGGCAGGGAGTTCCACACTTCCGGCAGGAATACAGAGATCCTCCTCCTTCTTAACTTAGAATTCGCATTTACACTTGAGAGCTTTGGATATTTCAACCTGAAGAAATCTGGAACTGAGGTAGATCGGGTAGGTTTTACAGGTTCAGGATTGTCATCACGAGGGACCAGGTCCATCAGATACTTGGGTGCAGTGCCTCGTACAATCTTGTACGCCAAAAGACATGCCTTGAAAGTCAGCCTCTGCTCAATAGGTAGAATGTGTGCCTCCTTGTAGTATTCTGTGTAGTCATCCTGATGTCCCTTTAGATTGAAAATGAAACGCACACAAGAATTCAGGGTCTTCTGAAGATACCTCAATATCCTCTTAGGTAGTCCATAGTAAAGGATGTTGCAGTAATCAATCCGGGAAATGACCAGTTGCTTGACCAACATAATCTTGGTATCTTTGTCAAGACACTTGTTGACCTGCCACAAGTTCTTGAGCATAAGGCCACACTGTTTCTTAACATTGAATATCTGTCTCTCAAGAGTCAACTGATGGTCCATGAGAACACCAAGGGTCTTTCCTGTCGTCCCCTTACATTCCATAGGCCTGACCACCGAACCTCCAAACTGGATCTCTGGATCAAATGCCATCTTTTCCAAGGAGCTTGTCTTTCCCAACAGTAGAAACTCCGTCTTGTCCTCATTACACTTAAGTCCATGGTTAACCATCCATGTTTTGACATTCTTGAGACAATCCTCTAGGGTCTTTTTACTGGAACTCCACCCCTCTGCATCACTCGGAACCAGTCCAAAGTATATCTGAGAGTCATCTGCATACAGTTTGATCTTTAGGCCATAGGGACGAACAATATCCTGAAGTTCCTCAATGTACAGCAAGAATAAAACAGGTCCAAGAAGGGACCCCTGTGGGACTCCACAGATTAGTGCAATCCCAGTGCCCCGATATTGCAAACCCGTGTAATTTTTTGAGCAAATATTTGCAGCCTGACTGATTTTTTGCAGCCTAAATAAAATAACCTCGACTGATATTGCAGCCCGGGCTGCAGAAAATATAAATATGAAATATAAGCTTCCCCGAATCACATGTGTTTAATATCCCGTATTGGCTAACAGTGCTAATAAGGCGTCCCAGAATGGTGTCACATATCCATCCCCCTCATTAGAGTATGAAATACATTATATGTATTTCGGTGTCGAGATTCTTGCAGCCCGGCTGCAGAAAATTTCGAGGAAATTTTCCCATTCTGGGCTGCATGATGATTTTGCTAATAAGGCGTCCCCTGTCAGGCCAATGCTCTAACAGGGCGTCTCAGAATGGTGTCACATATCCATCCCCCTCATTAGAGTGTGAAATACATATGTATTTCGGTGTCGAGATTCTTGCAGCCCGGCTGCAGAAAATTTTGAGGAAATTTTCCCATTCTGGGCTGCACGATGATTTTTCCCCGAAAATGGTACTTTTTTCTCTATTGGCCCAACTTCTACGATGCTGACGTACGTCGCGAGGTCGAGGCTGTCGTAGCAGCCGAGACCGAGCAAAAATTTGCAGCCTAGCGAAAAGAATCTTGCAGCCTAGCTGAAGGCTTAGAAAAATATTTTTTTAGATTTCCGAAATTCGGGGCACTGGGAGTGCAATCGCCGCCGAGAGTTCCCCACGAACATTCACTTTAAAAGTCCTTTTGCTAAGGTAGCTTCTAAACCATTCAAGCGCAGATCCTCTTACCCCAAACCTTGCCTCCAAAATTCCAATCAGCTTCGAATGATCCACAGTATCGAAAGCCGCACTCATGTCAAGCAGCAGAAGGGCCGATACTTTGCCAGAATCCAAATCCTTCAACAGGTCATCAAACATTCCAGCAAGCAGTGTTTCACAACTATGCCCCGCCCTATACCCAGATTGGTCTGCATTGAGTAGGTCGTTCATCCATAGGTATGAGTTTAACTGATTGAGCACAACTTTCTCCAGTACCTTCGATACAAACGATATGTTAGAAACCGGCCTGTAGTTCGAAAATAAATCCGTGTCCCCATTGGGGTTCTTTATCGTTGGCATCACCAATGCTTTCTGCATAATATCTGGAACAGTAGATCGTAGAAGGGATTTGTTGATAATGTTCGTCAGGATCGGCGCTAGTTCCTCAAGGCAGTCTTTCACCAACCAGGTCGGAATAGGGTCCAGATCACAAGACTTCGATGACATTTCCTTGACAACCCGAACTAATTCATTAACTCTGATTTCCTCAAACTTGGTTAGAGTACATGTAGGCGCAGGCAGAGAATCCACAGTGAGCTCCTCAGAACCTTCCTCTTGCTCATCCCGAACCGCTGTCCGAATCTTCTCAATCTTCCCACTGAAGAACTCTGCAAAATCCCCTGCCAACTTTCCGTCTGACACTCCTCCTGGCAGAACAGTTTCCGACTTTCCAATTAGACGACCTAGCCTCTTCTGCAGCGCTGCAGGATCATCTTTAACCTCCTCAAGCTGCTTCCGGGAAAATTCCATCCTCGCCTGCTTATCAATCTTTTCAAAACGCCTCTGTAGTTCCTTGTACTGTATCTTGTTGAGTCCTGTCTTGTTAGATTCCCAAGCCCTTTCTGCTCTCCTCCTCTCCCTTAGTGCCTCCCGAACATCTTGTCTCTCCCTCCACAACTTAACACTCTTTACTTCCTTCCTTCTCTTCATCGGTACCAGTTTCCTCACCACCTCCTCTAACGCACTATCATAGATCCTCAAAGCCTCCTCTGCAGTACACCCATCTGGAACCCGAAGACAAACTTCCTGGAGAGCACGTCTGAATTCCTCTGGATCAACCGAATTAAAATCTCTGTAGCTGTACATCTTCCTCCACGTCCTATAATCATCTCCAGGGGTAGAGAGCTTTAGGTCCACTGTAGCCAAGAAATGGTCTGACAACGTCCCATCCGGAAAGACTTGCACGTTTTCCAGTTTAGTAAGAAAATCACGCTGACAGATCATCAGATCCAGAGTTCCTCCCCTCACATGAGTCGGAACTGATGGTACATTCTGCACAAAGTCAAATGAGTCCAAAAGGTGAAGAAGCTTCCTCGCATAAAAGTTGCCTGAGTCTTGAACCTGGAAATTGAAGTCTCCCATGATCATCGGATTTCCTGTTTTCATGAGAAGGTTCGATATATATCCATTAAACTCTTCCAGAAAATTTGCCTCTGTATACCGAGCCTTTCCATTGTAGGGGGGTCTGTATATATTACAGAGCCTCACAAGATCATCATCTCCTCCAATAAGGACTTCCTGGACCTGAAAGGTCTTGAACTTGTCTTTAACAGGTGCTCGTTTGACCACTACTCCGTCCCTATAGAAAACGCCAATGCCACCACCAGCTCTCTCACTCCTTGGACTAGAGAATACCTGCCATCCATTATCCTGTATTTCCCTGATCTTCGCTGTATCCGTAGCTTTTAGATAAGTCTCCTGTACTAAGCACACGTCACATTCCTTATCCTCTAGATGAGTCAGAATTCCTCCCGTCTTGTTCATTATAGAATGGACATTGAGCGTCCCGATCCTCCAAGTCGTTTTATCCTCAGCTCTTCCATTGCCCTCGTCCGGTAGACATTTTTTGTCTCCTTACTCACGCCAGCAGTCCTATCCATCAGCTTTCCTCGTTCATTGATGTAAAAAGGACATAAGGTACTCGATGCAAGATGCGTCTTTGAATGCCTCCTATCCTCTCTGCTTCCACTGCCATGACAATTGATACACCTCAGTTTGGCTACATCATTCTTCCTCTTTTCTTGACACTGTCTCGTCTCATGCTCACCAGCACAGAACGCACAAACTGCCGGACTGTCCTTCTTGGAACACCTCATAGAACCAGCCACGTGACCAAACTCCTGACAATGGAAACACTGCACCACATGAAACCGATCCCTAACTGAATGTTGCCTCAGCTTCAGGAAAATCTTGTCCTTATTAGATGAAATAATCCTCCGAATACTTGGGGAGACTTGGATTACAGCAAAACTACCATTCCTGTTGATATGGATAACCTTGATATTTCCACCCTGTCCATGGGCCTTCTTTATATCCTGATTCTTGTCACTCAGGATTTCCGAAATCAGTTTCTCCTCATCAAGTAAGTCTGCATCCAAATCATTCACCGCAATTCTTGGGTCAAGCATCGCTTTCCTCTCTGTAACCGTCTGGATCTCCTGTCCCAAAGCCGGTGAAAGAACCGCACCAGCTGCCTTGAGTTGATCATCTGTCTCGAAAGAAAGTCGGACAGAGCCCTTATTAACAAATGTATTGAGTACAGGGACCCCCTTGAGCGCAGATTCCACCTTTGGCTTCACAAACTCAGCCCACTGCTTCTTCGGACATACCGGAGCCGCAGAATCATCTTCATCCACTTCAAGCTTAATATCCACATAATGCTTCATCGGTAACACCGGTTCTGGTTGATCCTCAATTCCACTGTTCCCATCCTCTTTCTTATCCAGTATTTTCGATACTTGATCATCAACTCTCCTCTCAATGGTCGCTAGAAGATCAGTCTTCAGGCTTTCAAAACTTTCCTTCAATACCTCCAGGGAACCTGCATCCATCGTTGAGCTAGTGCCGCTTTCAAACCGGGTTCTGGAGCTGCTGGGTATCAATGCATAAGCTGACACTAGAAGACCCCATACCTGCTCTCTGGTTGGGCCACTTGGACTGTTAGGAGGAGGAGTAATATCCCCCTCAAGCAGACGATTCAGAACAGAGCTACCCTTACACTTAGAATTAAATACCATACTCTCAAGAGCTCTATCAAACTCCTCTCTATTCGTAATACCATGAAAATTGTTCATCCTAAAACACCTGGCTCACACTCCTGGACAGAGATAAATCCCAACTCAAAACACTCACAGTACGTTCTTAATAAGCCCACAGAGATTCACGTAACTATAAGATATCGAAGATTGGAAAATAACCTCTAACACGGATCAATCGATTATAAGTGGAACACTCAAATTAATTTGTTTAAAGTAGTGTTGAAAAGTTTGAAATTAATGGTATATAATTTCCCACCCTCAGTTGTGCGTGGCAGCACTTGATTTGTGTCCCGGGAAGATGAAGGTGGTTAACAGGTGCATCCAGAAGTTAGCGGAACAGTTCCCATCCTCCCTGCGAGTCAGCATGTTAGAGGGACTGAAATCTGAGTACCTGAAAAAATGGGATGAAGCTCTTGAGATGTAGGTCTATACTTTTTTTACTTTCCGAACAGCTATGTCACAAGCACATTTGCTATTCGGGCGAATTTTATTGAGACAAAACTGCGAGTAGAATAAATTCCTAAACCATGTGTAAAATATGTTCCTAACTTTATAAATCGTCCTGGCTGTGAGTTTTTACATCTTTCCAGGTACAACAGCATGATTGAATATGAGCCCACCTTTCCTGCACCCTACAAACGGAAGGTCTCAATTTACAAGGTAATAACAGTGATTTATATTTTATCTCCCTCACTGCATTTGAACAAAACAGTAGATCTTCTGGCTCACTTCAGGTCTAATTAATTATTAATTAACTCTCTTAATTAACTCTCTTCTTTCAGGCTCAGGGCAAGATTCCCAGAGGCCGTGTCCGAGTTAAATACTTACCTGGACACCTTTAGTTGTGATCATGAGAGTTGGTTGGAACTTGCCGATCTATACATTGGTTAGTGACGTCACTTATTTCGACCTGGATCCACCCCTGGTTACCACAGTAACCAGTTCACATAGTAACTATGGTAACCAGTTCACATGGTGACTAGTTCACATGGTAACTAGTTCACAAAGTAACTATGGTAACCAGTTCACATGGTAACTAGTTCACATGGTAACTAGTTCACAAAGTAACTATGGTAACCAGTTCACATGGTAACTAGTTCACATGGTAACTAGTTCACATAGTAACTATGGTAACCAGTTCACATGGTAACTAGTTCACATGGTAACTAGTTCACAAAGTAACTATGGTAACCAGTTCACATGGTAACTAGTTCACATGGTAACTAGTTCACATAGTAACTATGGTAACCAGTTCACATGGTAACTAGTTCACATGGTAACTAGTTCACAAAGTAACTATGGTAACCAGTTAACATGGTAACTAGTTCACATGGTAACTAGTTCACATAGTAACTATGGTAACCAGTTCACATGGTAACTAGTTCACATGGTAACTAGTTCACAAAGTAACTATGGTAACCAGTTCACATGGTAACCAGTTCACATGGTAACTAGTTCACATGGTAACTAGTTCACATAGTAACTATGGTAACCAGTTCACATGGTAACTAGTTCACATGGTAACTAGTTCACAAAGTAACTATGGTAACCAGTTCACATGGTAACTAGTTCACATGGTAACTAGTTCACATAGTAACTATGGTAACCAGTTCACATGGTAACTAGTTCACATGGTAACTAGTTCACAAAGTAACTATGGTAACCAGTTCACATGGTAACTAGTTCACATGGTAACTAGTTCACATAGTAACTATGGTAACCAGTTCACATGGTAACTAGTTCACATGGTAACTAGTTCACATGGTAACTAGTTCACATGGTAACTAGTTCACATAGTAACTATGGTAACCAGTTCACATGGTAACTAGTTCACATGGTAACTAGTTCACAAAGTAACTATGGTAACCAGTTCACATGGTAACTAGTTCACATGGTAACTAGTTCACATAGTAACTATGGTAACCAGTTCACATGGTAACTAGTTCACATGGTAACTAGTTCACATAGTAACTATGGTAACCAGTTCACATGGTAACTAGTTCACATGGTAACTAGTTCACAAAGTAACTATGGTAACCATTGTAACCAGTTCACATGGTAACCATGGTAACCAGTTATACACAGTGAGGTATCTGCACCGTACCGTATATGTGCACTGGTATGCCGAGGCCCGAGTACACTAATTTTATATATAACAGTAAACAGTACATTTTACAATAGAATTCTAAATTTCACAATATACATTTCCAGGGCAACAGTGTTACAAGCAGGCACTGTTCTGCGTTGAGGAGCTCCTTCTACAACACCCACATAACCACCTCTTTCACCAGCGATACGCAGGTAATTATTTAATTATTTAATTAGAAGAACGTAGAGATACGCAGGTAATTATTTAGTTAGAAGAACGTAGAGATACGCAGGTATGTACATATTAGAGCTGTGAGATGACGGGTTTTAGGCAAGTGGCAGAGATATGATTTTCTGCTCTGTGCCCATTCAATTAAACATATAATAATCAGGTTTTAATTACTAGTACTTTCTGACTTTTTCTTTATTTTGCCCAGTACAGACATTCTCCACCTCACCCCCTCCCAAATGTAACTCCCTAACTCCCCCTAGATATTCTCCACACATTGGGCGGTAAGGAAAACCTCGAGGCGAGTTGTAAGTATTACTGCAAGGCTGCCGAACTAAACTCCGGTAACGTGAGAGCATTGTACGGTGTTCTCATGTCATCATCAACCCTAGCCAGTATAGGTACGTTTTAGTGTTTTGTTCTGACCTACGTTTAGTTTTGTTCTGACTCTCTTTTACAAAATATGTAAGGTACATTTTTTAGTTTATACTAGTACGGTAATTCATAGGCTATTCTACTCTACTCAGGAAAGATTTCAGCCAAGGTTAAGTCGGATCACCAGACCTTAGCCGCCTGGGCTTGTGACATGATCGAGGAACACTACAAATCAGAACGGGTAATTAAAGTTGCATTTTTGAAGTTTTCACCCCCCCCCCTTCTTGTGCCTATTTCGTGTTGACGGGGTGACAACTTTAAAAAATCTGACTTTATAGCGAGATTCGTTTTGTTGCAACTGATAATGTTGCAAAAATACAACAAGTTACCTTTTGGTTATCGTGTTAACCCAAATTCAACACATCTGCTTTTCCCGTAGGTTGATAAAAGCGTTATTGTGGAAACGGCGAGTGTCCTGGATAAATTGTCCCTAAAATAGCAGGGGAACAAAAGTAAAATTATTTTGATGTTTTGGGAGTTGATTGTTCGAGTTTAAAAGTTTTGAGGACTGTGTACACTGTACAGAGAGAGAGAGAGAGAGCTGACAGTATGATCTGTTTGACATATTGTTTCTTTCTACAATGAATAGGATAATGTTTGATTTGCTGATATATATATTTTCTTCTTCACCTTTAACTAACATAAAACCTCGTTTTGATCTATCCTTTTTTTGTTCAAGACCTCGATCTGACAATCTCCACACTACAAGACCCCGATCTGACAATCTCCACAGCAGGAACCGACCGGATTAAGTAAACAACCAATCAGAACTCGTTATTTAGGTCACGTGACTGGTTATCAGCCAATCAGGGACCAGTATTTCCTGATTCGGTCGGTTCCTGCTCCACACTACAAGACCCCGATCCCTAGACTAACACACTAATTCTAGGCTGAATCCTAAATATATATCTCTGTCCCATTTCCCCTATTTTTCCGGGCTATATCTAAACACCAATCACTATTTCTCCTCTAAAATCGTAGCGCACCATGTCAATGTCTATGGCGAGTAATATGACAGCGAAATCGTGGGAGTTGACTCCTTACGAGCTCAACAGAAAGCCACAGCCTGCCATCACCGATGACACAGGTATAATTTAACTGCGTGAGAATATGTGACTGATGTCATCATTCGAGATTTTCAGTCAGACCCCGAATCCCGATTCACGAAACTTCTAAACAATTAACCAACTTCTCTCATAGAATATAGAAATATTATGCCAAAAACTAACAGAAATTAGTTGGCTCGAAAGGTGACCACTTTTGTTGTAAAACTAACACTTTTGCCCTCTCCGGGGTTTTTCATCATGATCTTCCCCCTCTGATATCTCTGATTTCTCTCTCTCTCTCTCTCTCTCTCTCTCTCTCTCTCTCTCTCTCTCTCTCTCTCTCTCTCTCTCTCTCTCTCTCTCTCTCTCTCTCTCTCTCTCTCTCTCTCTCTCTCTCTCTCTCTCTCTCTCTCTCTTCTCTCTCTCTCTCTCTCTCTCTCTCTCTCTCTCTCTCTGATATCTCTCTGATATCTCTCTGATATCTCTCTGATATCCGTAACCGGGGTCAGGTAAAGGTGTCAGTTTGACAACAACAGTGGTCACCTTTCCAGCCAACTAATTTCTGTTAGTTTTTGGCATAATTTGGGTATATTTTTCCAGAAAGGGCATTCACCCGGGATGATCATTTTAGCACACACGTCTGGTGACTGCAAAGTTACTCACAAAAAATTTACACACAAAAACAAGAGGTACATAATGCATACTACCATCTAAAAATAACTGCAAAAAGTTGCCCAACTTTTTACAGCTAATTACTAAATAGTAAATTATATGGTTGAGAAAATAAGGATCGGTTGATTGTTCTACAATAAAACACCCGTCTATGATCATTTGTCCAGCCGGAAGGAGCAATCAAATCTTCATTTGACATTCTTTAATCGATCTGACTAAGCTAACACATGCATTACCCCTTGTCTGCACCCATTACGTGTCACCAACCCATTTCCTGACTACAGTATACTCACTCAGTTTCCTACAGATAGGAACTTCACTATTCCACACTCCTTTACTGTTACAGGTCCTCTCAGAGCTACCCTCCAGAACGTGTTTCATCTGACAGTTGATGGTCACTGTCTCTCCTGGATCTGTATCGTTCCAAATTTCTTGCATTGATCCATCCACAGTAAACCCGGAGCAAGCTGATGGATAGAATTGGTTTTATGAGAGGACCAACCAGCCAATGAGCTGCTACTACAAAAATATACTTGCCAGATTTATCACACTGTGGTACATCACTTGACCACGATCCATCCTCCTGACACGTCAGTGTTGCACTTCCCACTAGGATATGGGTGGCAGCACATTTGATGGTGGCAGTTGTCCCTGTTGGTAAAGCAGTCCAGTTTCCTTGTATTGATCCATCAACAATAAAGGCGGGACACGCTGAATAGAAATAGTAATGGGCATTGGGCGTGAGTTCATTGCAATTTGCAGGGGAATTTTTATGGAAAGCTAATTAGGTGCATTATAGTTGAACCAGCTTGCGTGATACAACCCCATGCTGTGCAGTAATAGAATATCAATATTCATTAGATTGAGACCCTTACCTGCTCTGTAGAAGTCAGATGATATGTCATATTTGGTAAACTGGATCTCTTCCACAACATCACCACCCCACGTTGTAACACAGGTGCTCTTTGAACTATCTGCGAACAGGTAGTTCAGCACCTCCACATTGTTACATGTGATGATAAGGGCAGTCTCTGTTTTGGTGATTGTCCAGATCTTTTCCACCTCCTCCGGGGGTTGCACTGGCAGGTCTGTGGAGCTCGTGCAGGATTTTATATAATACTGCATTGGGGAGGTGAACTTCACACGCACATTACCGATCCAGCTGCTGTCCTTGTCGAACATCTCCACCCTGATCTGCTCATCACTACCCAGTGCAGAGTCTGTCTTTATCTGGAGGGGTGTTGCCTCCAGGTCCCAGGGTATCTTGACTTTCCGCTTTACAGCTGTCCAATCTGAGAGAAATATGGACCCAACGATATAGCAAGAAACTGGGTTTTAGTTCTTGCTTGGCTGAATCATTAAAATTGGTTTGCACTGTCAGGAAAGCCCGACCACTAACAAAAGCATCGTGTCACATATCCATCCTTCTCATTAGAATTTGTTAGTGGCTTTGTTAGTGGTTTTGTTAGTGGCTTTGTTAGTGGCTTTGTTAGTGGTTTTGTGAGTGGTTTTGTTAGTGGTTTTGTGAGTGGTTTTGTGAGTGGTTTTGTGAGTGGTTTTGTGAGTGGTTTTGTGAGTGGTTTTGTGAGTGGTTTTGTGAGTGGTTTTGTTAGTGGCTTTGTGAGTGGTTTTGTTAGTGGCTTTGTGAGTGGTTTTGTTAGTGGTTTTGTGAGTGGTTTTGTGAGTGGTTTTGTGAGTGGTTTTGTTAGTGGTTTTGTGAGTGGTTTTGTGAGTGGCTTTGTGAGTGGTTTTGTTGCGGTTAGTGGTCGGGCTTTCCTAACAGTTCCATTGGTTCACTAACCTGGTACAGTTGTTACAACTGTCCCCAGACATAGGAAAACCACGGTCAGAAACAAAACTGATCGCATATCTCTGTTTAGTCAAATAAGAAACATTGAACACGGCCCGGCTAGAAAAAATTAGAAGTTATAATAGTCTCATGCACTAACGTATAAAGTCTGATTTTTTCCACACTTCCAATTTTTAAAAAAGGGAATATAAAATTTACGAATAGCAGGGACGAATTCAACTCTGTGTGCTAATAATAAAGTCACGATAAGCTCCTCTCCCCCTTACCAAAGTAACGAGTGGGAGAGATAGGGAGAGGCGAGTGGGAGAGATAGGGAGAGGCGAGTGGGAGAGATAGGGAGAGGGAGAGGGAGAGGGAGAGGGAGAGGGAGAGGGAGAGGGAGAGGGAGAGGGAGAGGGAGAGGGAGAGGGAGAGGGAGAGGGAGAGGGAGAGGGAGAGGGAGAGGGAGAGGGAGAGGGAGAGGGAGAGGGAGAGGGAGAGGGAGAGGGAGAGGGAGAGGGAGAGGGAGAGGGAGAGGGAGAGGGAGAGGGAGAGGGAGAGGGAGAGGGAGAGGGAGAGGGAGAGGGAGAGGGAGAGGGAGAGGGAGAGGGAGAGGGAGAGGGAGAGGGAGAGGGAGAGGGAGAGGGAGAGGGAGAGGGAGAGGGAGAGGGAGAGGGAGAGTCGATAACTACATCGACCCCTCCCAATTGTTCCAGTTTTTGTTACATCTGTTTGGAACCTCGACACGACCTCTAAACAGGTTTTAATTTTTCACAAACTGTTTTTATCATGGTGTAATCAGCATTTGAAATGTTAACAATTCTCTAGGGGGAGAAAAGAGAGAGACGCACATTAACGTTATACGTTGTAGGCAATTGCACGTACGTCCATACTCAAATATGTGCTCTACCGGGATTAATGATTACGGGAGAACAGCTTGAAATATCTCTTAGAGTCTCCGGATGGTTACTCAGGAGACCTAGAGCTAACTTTTGACACCCATGGTTTAAAAAAATAGTTCGGTTTTTGTTATGATCAGCAACATTTCAAATGCTGATTACACCATGATGAAAACAGTTTGTGAAAAAGTAACACCTGTTTAGAGGTCGTGTCGAGGCTCCAAACAGATGTAACAAAAACTGGAACAATTGGGAAGGGTCGATGTAGTTATCGACTCTACTAGGAGAGGGAGAGCAACATTTTCCTGTCTGTAATTATAGCACTACGAAGATGAGTTTTAGCAAAGTCACGATAAGCGCTCCTCGAGCTAATCGCTCCTCTCGTCACTCGGAGTTCTCTCCCTAGCAAGAGCGACAAGTTCTCTGCTCCTCTCCCCCGTGCTTGAGCCCAACGCTTTTAGCAAAGTCACGATAAGCGCTCCTCGAGCTAATCGCTCCTCTCGTCACTCGGAGTTCTCTCCCTAGCAAGAGCGACAAGTTCTCTGCTCCTCTCCCCCGTGCTTGAGCCCAACGCACAAGTTAAGCGGTGCACTAGATAGTTTTAAAATATTCGTGGCTCTCTCTAGGTCCGTTAGAACAGATCTCCAAGATGATCTCTCTCTTAGCAAAGTCACGATAAGCGCTCCTCGAGCTAATCGCTCCTCTCGTCACTCGGAGTTCTCTCCCTAGCAAGAGCGACAAGTCCTCTGCTCCTCTCCCCCGTGCTTGAGCCCAACGCACAAGTTAAGCGGTGCACTAGATAGTTTTAAAATATTCGTGGCTCTCTCTAGGTCCGTTGACCGTTAGAACAGATCTCCAAGATGATCTCTCTCTCTCTCTCTCTCTCTCTCTCTCTCTCTCTCTCTCTCTCTCTCTCTCTCTCTATCTCTCTCTCTCTCTCTCTCTCTCTCTATCTCTCTATCTCTCTCTATCTCTCTATCTCTGTCTACCCCCCCCTCTCCCCCTCCTCAGAGATAGCAGTTCAAATCAAGGATCTCCACACTGAGCTGATGTGCCCCATTTGCCTGGACCTGCTGAGAAAGACAATGACTACCAAAGAGTGTCTTCACAGGTATAAATACCCTAGCTGGGAGATTATCCAATAATGCTTGTGTGTTGAGTCGCTTGTGTCCGTGCTCCGCACGTAACATAAAAAGAAATTATGAACAATTCAACTTGAGTGCGGTCCATTGTATGTAGAAAGAGCTCTCTTTAGGAAGATAATATAGTTTTGATGAACATCTTCATTTAGCAAAAAAAAGTAAATTAAACACCCTACAGTATAACGATTTTAGTTTATTCAGCTTTGATAGCACTCGAACCGGCTTGAACCCTTTCTGTTCAGGTTCTGTCACAACTGTATTACAACTCCCTCCCTCAGGTTCTGCCACAACTGTATCACAACTCCCTCCCTCAGGTTCTGCCACAACTGTATTACAACTCCCTCCCTCAGGTTCTGCCACAACTGTATTACAACTCCCTCCCTCAGGTTCTGCCACAACTGTATTCACAACTCCCTCCCTCAGGTTCTGCCACAACTGTATTACAACTCCCTCCCTCAGGTTCTGCCACAACTGTATTACAACTCCCTCCCTCAGGTTCTGCCACAACTGTATTACAACTCCCTCCCTCAGGTTCTGCCACAACTGTATTACAACTCCCTCCCTCAGGTTCTGCCACAACTGTATTACAACTCCCTCCCTCAGGTTCTGCCACAACTGTATTACAACTCCCTCCCTCAGGTTCTGCCACAACTGTATCACAACTCCCTCCCTCAGGTTCTGCCACAACTGTATTACAACTCCCTCCCTCAGGTTCTGCCACAACTGTATTACAACTCCCTCCCTCAGGTTCTGCCACAACTGTATTACAACTCCCTCCCTCAGGTTCTGCCACAACTGTATCACAACTCCCTCCCTCAGGTTCTGCCACAACTGTATTACAACTCCCTCCCTCAGGTTCTGCCACAACTGTATTACAACTCCCTCCCTCAGGTTCTGCCACAACTGTATTACAACTCCCTCCCTCAGGTTCTGCCACAACTGTATTCACAACTCCCTCCCTCAGGTTCTGCCACAACTGTATTACAACTCCCTCCCTCAGGTTCTGCCACAACTGTATTACAACTCCCTCCCTCAGGTTCTGCCACAACTGTATCACAACTCCCTCCCTCAGGTTCTGCCACAACTGTATTACAACTCCCTCCCTCAGGTTCTGCCACAACTGTATTCACAACTCCCTCCCTCAGGTTCTGCCACAACTGTATTACAACTCCCTCCCTCAGGTTCTGCCACAACTGTATTACAACTCCCTCCCTCAGGTTCTGCCACAACTGTATTACAACTCCCTCCCTCAGGTTCTGCCACAACTGTATTACAACTCCCTCCCTCAGGTTCTGCCACAACTGTATTACAACTCCCTCCCTCAGGTTCTGCCACAACTGTATTACAACTCCCTCCCTCAGGTTCTGCCACAACTGTATCACAACTCCCTCCCTCAGGTTCTGCCACAACTGTATTACAACTCCCTCCCTCAGGTTCTGCCACAACTGTATTACAACTCCCTCCCTCAGGTTCTGCCACAACTGTATTACAACTCCCTCCCTCAGGTTCTGCCACAACTGTATTACAACTCCCTCCCTCAGGTTCTGCCACAACTGTATTACAACTCCCTCCCTCAGGTTCTGCCACAACTGTATTACAACTCCCTCCCTCAGGTTCTGCCACAACTGTATTACAACTCCCTCCCTCAGGTTCTGCCACAACTGTATTACAACTCCCTCCCTCAGGTTCTGCCACAACTGTATTACAACTCCCTCCCTCAGGTTCTGCCACAACTGTATTACAACTCCCTCCCTCAGGTTCTGCCACAACTGTATTACAACTCCCTCCCTCAGGTTCTGCCACAACTGTATTACAACTCCCTCCCTCAGGTTCTGCCACAACTGTATTACAACTCCCTCCCTCAGGTTCTGCCACAACTGTATTACAACTCCCTCCCTCAGGTTCTGCCACAACTGTATTACAACTCCCTCCCTCAGGTTCTGCCACAACTGTATTCACAACTCCCTCCCTCAGGTTCTGCCACAACTGTATTCACAACTCCCTCCCTCAGGTTCTGCCACAACTGTATCACAACTCCCTCCCTCAGGTTCTGCCACAACTGTATTCACAACTCCCTCCCTCAGGTTCTGCCACAACTGTATCACAACTCCCTCCCTCAGGTTCTGCCACAACTGTATTACAACTCCCTCCCTCAGGTTCTGCCACAACTGTATTACAACTCCCTCCCTCAGGTTCTGCCACAACTGTATTACAACTCCCTCCCTCAGGTTCTGCCACAACTGTATTACAACTCCCTCCCTCAGGTTCTGCCACAACTGTATTACAACTCCCTCCCTCAGGTTCTGCCACAACTGTATTCACAACTCCCTCCCTCAGGTTCTGCCACAACTGTATTACAACTCCCTCCCTCAGGTTCTGCCACAACTGTATCACAACTCCCTCCCTCAGGTTCTGCCACAACTGTATTACAACTCCCTCCCTCAGGTTCTGCCACAACTGTATTACAACTCCCTCCCTCAGGTTCTGCCACAACTGTATTACAACTCCCTCCCTCAGGTTCTGCCACAACTGTATTACAACTCCCTCCCTCAGGTTCTGCCACAACTGTATTACAACTCCCTCCCTCAGGTTCTGCCACAACTGTATTACAACTCCCTCCCTCAGGTTCTGCCACAACTGTATTACAACTCCCTCCCTCAGGTTCTGCCACAACTGTATTACAACTCCCTCCCTCAGGTTCTGCCACAACTGTATCACAACTCCCTCCCTCAGGTTCTGCCACAACTGTATTACAACTCCCTCCCTCAGGTTCTGCCACAACTGTATTACAACTCCCTCCCTCAGGTTCTGCCACAACTGTATCACAACTCCCTCCCTCAGGTTCTGCCACAACTGTATCACAACTCCCTCCCTCAGGTTCTGCCACAACTGTATTACAACTCCCTCCCTCAGGTTCTGCCACAACTGTATTCACAACTCCCTCCCTCAGGTTCTGCCACAACTGTATTACAACTCCCTCCCTCAGGTTCTGCCACAACTGTATCACAACTCCCTCCCTCAGGTTCTGCCACAACTGTATCACAACTCCCTCCCTCAGGTTCTGCCACAACTGTATTACAACTCCCTCCCTCAGGTTCTGCCACAACTGTATTACAACTCCCTCCCTCAGGTTCTGCCACAACTGTATTACAACTCCCTCCCTCAGGTTCTGCCACAACTGTATTACAACTCCCTCCCTCAGGTTCTGCCACAACTGTATTACAACTCCCTCCCTCAGGTTCTGCCACAACTGTATTACAACTCCCTCCCTCAGGTTCTGCCACAACTGTATCACAACTCCCTCCCTCAGGTTCTGCCACAACTGTATTCACAACTCCCTCCCTCAGGTTCTGCCACAACTGTATCACAACTCCCTCCCTCAGGTTCTGCCACAACTGTATTCACAACTCCCTCCCTCAGGTTCTGCCACAACTGTATCACAACTCCCTCCCTCAGGTTCTGCCACAACTGTATTCACAACTCCCTCCCTCAGGTTCTGCCACAACTGTATTACAACTCCCTCCCTCAGGTTCTGCACAACTGTATTACAACTCCCTCCCTCAGGTTCTGCCACAACTGTATTACAACTCCCTCCCTCAGGTTCTGCACAACTGTATCACAACTCCCTCCCTCAGGTTCTGCCACAACTGTATCACAACTCCCTCCCTCAGGTTCTGCCACAACTGTATTACAACTCCCTCCCTCAGGTTCTGCCACAACTGTATTCACAACTCCCTCCCTCAGGTTCTGCCACAACTGTATCACAACTCCCTCCCTCAGGTTCTGCCACAACTCCCTCCCTCAGGTTCTGCCACAACTGTATTACAAACTCCCTCCCTCAGGTTCTGCCACAACTGTATTACAACTCCCTCCCTCAGGTTCTGCCACAACTGTATCACAACTCCCTCCCTCAGGTTCTGCCACAACTGTATTACAACTCCCTCCCTCAGGTTCTGCCACAACTGTATCACAACTCCCTCCCTCAGGTTCTGCCACAACTGTATTACAACTCCCTCCCTCAGGTTCTGCCACAACTGTATCACAACTCCCTCCCTCAGGTTCTGCCACAACTGTATTACAACTCCCTCCCTCAGGTTCTGCCACAACTGTATTCACAACTCCCTCCCTCAGGTTCTGCCACAACTGTATTACAACTCCTCCCTCAGGTTCTGTCCACAACTGTATTACAACTCCCTCCCTCAGGTTCTGTCACAACTGTATACAACTCCCTCCCTCAGGTTCTGCCACAACTGTATTACAACTCCCTCCCTCAGGTTCTGCCACAACTGTATTACAACTCCCTCCCTCAGGTTCTCTGTCACAACTGTATTACAACTCCCTCCCTCAGGTTCTGCCACAATGTATCACAACTCCCTCCCTCAGGTTCTGCCACAAACTGTATACAACTCCCTCCCTCAGGTTCTGCACAACTGTATTACAAACTCCCTCCCTCAGGTTCTGCCACAACTGTATTACAACCCCTCCCTACTCAGGTTCTGCCACAACTGTATTACAACTCCCTCCTCAGGTTCTGCCACAACTGTATCACAACTCCCTCCCTCAGGTTCTGCCACAACTGTATTACAACTCCCTCCCTCAGGTTTCTGCCACAACTGTATTACAACTCCCCTCCCTCAGGTTCTGCCACAACTGTATTACAACTCCCTCCCTCAGGTTCTGCCCAAACTGTATTACAACTCCCTCCCTCAGGTTCTGCCACAACTGTATTACAACTCCCTCCCTCAGGTTCTGCCAACAACTGTATTACAACTCCCTCCCTCAGGTTCTGTCACAACTGTATCACAACTCCCTCCCTCAGGTTCTGCACAACTGTATTACAACTCCTCCCTCAGGTTCTGCCACAACTGTATTACAACTCCCTCCCTCAGGTTCTGCACAACTGTATTACAACTCCCTCCCTCAGTTCTGCCACAACTGTATTACAACTCCCTCCCTCAGGTTCTGCCACAACTGTATCACAACTCCCCCCTCAGGTTCTGTCACAACTGTATTACAACTCCCTCCCTCAGGTTCTCCAACTGATACAATCCTCCTCAGGTTCCCAAACTTCACAACTCCCTCCCTCAGGTCTACAAGTTTACACCCACTCCACTCTTTCACAAATCCTCCCTCGGTTCACCAATTTCCCTCCCTCCGTTCTCACAATGTATACAACCTCCCAGGTTTACATAAACCCTCTCGTTTGTCAACTGTATCAACCCCTCCCTCAGGTCTCTCCACAACTGTATCACAACTCCCTCCCTCGTGGTTCTGCCAAACTGTATTACAACTCCCCCGTTCCCAAACGTTACAACCACTCCCTATTATCTGCCACACTACTCCCCCGGTTTCCACAACTTACACTCCCTCCCTCGGTTCTGCCAACTTATTACAACTCCCTCCCTCAGGTTCCCGTAACCTCCAGTTATCCAACTTCCCTCCTTCTCCAAGTTCAAACTCCCCTCGGTTCTGCCACAACTGTATACAACTCCCTCCCTCAGGTTTCCACAACTTATTAAACTCCCTCCCAGGTTCTGCCACAACTGTATTAAACATCCTCAGTTTGCCACAACTGTATTACACCCTTAATTCACTCCCTCCCTCAGGTCTGCCCTTATCCCCCCAGTGGCCACAATTCACCTCCCTCAGGTTCCCTGTATTACAACTCCCTCCCTCGGTTCTGCCCAATGTATCACAACTCCTCCCTCAGGTTTGCCACAACGTTACAATCCCTCCTCAGGTTCTCCCACAACGTTCAACTCCCTCCCTCAGGTTCTGCCCAACTGTATACAACTCCTCCTCAGGTTCGCCACATGTATTACAACTCCCTCCCTCAGGTTCTGCCAACTGTATTCACTCCCCTCGTCCCCAGTTTGCAATACACCCCCCCAGTTCTCCACTGTTACACCTGCTAGCTCCCCCTGTTTTAAACTCCCTCCCAGTCTGCACAATGTTCAACTCCCTCCTCAGGTTGCCACAACTGTATTACAACTCCCTCCCTAGGTTCTGCCACAACTGATTAACCCCCCCTAGGTTCGCACAACTGTCTACAACTCCCTCCCTCAGGTTTGCCCAACGTATTACAACTCCCTCATCCTCCCAGGTTCTGCACAACTCTCAGACTCCCCCCTCAGGTTCTGCCCAACGTTTCAAACTCCCCCCCTCGTTCCCACACTACACAACTCCCTCCCTCAGGTTCTGCCACAACTGTATTACAACTCCCTCCCTCAGGTTCTGCCACAACTGTATTACAACTCCCTCCCTCAGGTTTCTGCCACAACTGTATTACAACTCCCTCCTCAGGTTCTGCCACAACTGTATTCACAACTCCCTCCCCTCAGGTTCTGCCACAACTGTATTACAACTCCCTCCCCCACAAGTGTTCCAACTCTGTTTCAAACTGTTCACACCTCTCCCAAGTTTCCCACAACTGTCCAAAATCTGTCCCAAGGTTCTGCCACAACTTCCACCTCCCTCCCCAGTTCTTACAACTTACAACCCTCCCCAGGTTCTGCCCCAACTTTTACAACTCCCTCCCTCAGGTTCTCCACAATTATCAACTCCCTCCCTCAGGTTCTGCCACAACATACACTCCCTCAGTCTGCCCACACTGTACACAACTCCTCCCTCAGGTTCTCCCAATGTTCACCCCTCCCTCAGGTTCTCACAACTGTATACAATCCCCCCTAGGTTCTCCACAACTTTCGTCCCTTTACAACTCCCCCCCAGGTTCTGCCACAAACTGTATCAACTCCCTCCCTCAGGTTCTGCACTCACTATTACAACTCCCTCCCTCGTTCTGCACAAAGTATACAACTCCCCCTCGGTTTGCCACAACTGTATCACAACTCCCTCCTCAGGTTCTGCCACAACTGTATCACAACTCCCCTCCCTCAGGTTCTGTCCACAACTGTATTACAACTCCCATCCCTCAGGGTTCTGCCACAACTGTATTCACAACTCCCTCCCTCAGGTTCTGCCCACAACTGTATTACAACTCCCTCCCTCATGGTTCTGTCCACAACTGTATCACAACTCCCTCCCTCAGGTTCTGCACAAACTGTAGTTACAACTCCCTCCCTTCAGGTTCTATGCCACAACTGTATTCACAACTCCCTTCCCTCAGGTTCTGTCCCACAACTGTATTCACAACTCCCCTCCCTCAGGTTTCTGCACAACTTGTATTACAACTCCCTCCCTTCAGGTTCTGCCACAAACCTGTATTATACAACTCCCTCCCCTCCAGGTTCTGCCACAACGTATCACAACTCCCTCCTCAGGTTCTGCCACAACTGTATCACAACTCCCTCCCTCAGGTTCTGCCACAACTGTATTCACAACTCCCTCCCTCAGGTTCTGCCACAACTGTATACAAACTCCCTCCCTCAGGTTCTGCCACAACTGTATCACAACTCCCTCCCTCAGGTTCTGCCACAACTGTATCACAACTCCCTCCCTCAGGTTCTGTCACAACTGTATTACAACTCCCTCCCTCAGGTTCTGCCACAACTGTATCACAACTCCCTCCCTCAGGTTCTGCCACAACTGTATCACAACTCCCTCCCTCAGGTTCTGCCACAACTGTATCACAACTCCCTCCCTCAGGTTCTGCCACAACTGTATCACAACTCCCTCCCTCAGGTTCTGCCACAACTGTATCACAACTCCCTCCCTCAGGTTCTGCCACAACTGTATCACAACTCCCTCCCTCAGGTTCTGCCACAACTGTATCACAACTCCCTCCCTCAGGTTCTGCCACAACTGTATCACAACTCCCTCCCTCAGGTTCTGTCACAACTGTATCACAACTCCCTCCCTCAGGTTCTGTCACAACTGTATCACAACTCCCTCCCTCAGGTTCTGCCACAACTGTATCACAACTCCCTCCCTCAGGTTCTGCCACAACTGTATTACAACTCCCTCCCTCAGGTTCTGCCACAACTGTATTACAACTCCCTCCCTCAGGTTCTGCCACAACTGTATCACAACTCCCTCCCTCAGGTTCTGCCACAACTGTATTACAACTCCCTCCCTCAGGTTCTGCCACAACTGTATCACAACTCCCTCCCTCAGGTTCTGCCACAACTGTATCACAACTCCCTCCCTCAGGTTCTGCCACAACTGCATTACAACTCCCTCCCTCAGGTTCTGCCACAACTGTATTACAACTCCCTCCCTCAGGTTCTGCCACAACTGTATTACAACTCCCTCCCTCAGGTTCTGCCACAACTGTATCACAACTCCCTCCCTCAGGTTCTGCCACAACTGTATTACAACTCCCTCCCTCAGGTTCTGCCACAACTGTATCAAAACTCCCTCCCTCAGGTTCTGCCACAACTGTATCACAACTCCCTCCCTCAGGTTCTGTCACAACTGTATCACAACTGCACTGAGAGCAGGTAACAAGGAATGCCCTACGTGTAGGAAGAAACTTGTTTCCCGAAGATCGCTAAGGTAAATATCCCAGTATCAAGAACCGACCGAAACAAGTAAACAACCAATCAGAACTCGTTATTTAGGTCACGTGACTGGTTATCAGCCAATCAGGGACCAGTATTTCCTGATTCGGTCGGGTTCGAAGATTGGAACTGTATTTATATTCACATCATATTTTATTGTTCAATAGTATAGCTTTACAACATTGTATTTCGTCTCTGCACTTCTATTTGTGTGCCCATTTGTGTCACCTTGCTACACCTCAAAACAATAGTATCCCCATATCGATCCCCCTCGAGCCCCTTCCTCTGGTGCTGACCAGGAACCGACCGAAACAAGTAAACAACCAATCAGAACTCGTTATTTAGGTCACGTGACTGGTTATCAGCCAATCAGGGACCAGTATTTCCTGATTCGGTCGGGTCCTGATCACAAGTTTCGAAGATTGGAACTGTGTTATTCGTCATAGCTGAAGACGTCTGACATAGATCAGTCGAAAGCTCCTGTTCTTAATTGAATATTAGTACTGCAAAATCGTTGTTTCTCTTTAAATGTGTTATTCACATCATATTTTATTGTTAAATAAGTAGTATAGCTTTACAACATTGTATTTCGTCTCTGGACTTCTATTTGTGTGCCCATTTGTGTCATCTTGCTACACCTCAAAACAATAGTATCCCCATATCGATCCCCCTCGAGCCCCTTCCTCTCCCTCTCCCCTTCCTCTGGCATGTGCTAGCCTGGCCTTCTCCATCTGCCACACACAGCAGCTGTCACATACAATAGTGCACTGTACGCCCACACAAAGTGTACCTATCTTCCCACTACTGCTACTCTATTGCCCTCCCGAACTCCATATCATAAATTATCTTATGCCCTATCTACACGCAAAGTCAGTGGGACACCCTGTACATTAACCCTGCAATGACCCCGTTTTGGACCAAAACTTTTGGTCCTAAGCTCAAAGCTGACAGCTAACTTCCACCTGCAGGCCAGACCCGAACTTCGATAAGTTGATGGCAAAGATATACCCTAACCGGGATATCTACGAGCAACAACAGGAGCAGATTCTCTCGGCCATCACAAAACATCACAATCAAGCTGGATTCCAGGTATACAGTCGGACCCGTATATCCCCCGTTATATCGAGGTCAAATACTTTTAGTTTCCTATTAAATATCGGGGGAGTTTATATTGCGAGTGTTTTAAATGTTTGGTATTTAGTTTCTTCTTAGTTAGTGCGTAGTATTGTATTTTAATTAACTCACTCCTCTACTGACGAGTGGCAGTATCAGTTGATATTTGTTATGTTCTAAGTTCTAACCCTCCTTTACATTTGTAAAGGGAGGAGCTTGCGAAAAGGGTGTCGAGCTAGGCAAGTTGATATATGTAATTTTTTCCTAACGTTCTATTGACTATTCTAAATAATGAGATCTGAGCGAGGGAAAATGTTCGTTATTATCTTTTCGTTTCTTGTAACTTGTTACAAACCAAACCCCTCTACTTTTGCATCGGTCTACACCATTACATCTCCTTCCTCCCCCAGACTTGTATCAAAGAAGGTTTGGAGGCCCAGGCAGGCACAAGACACTCTAAAATGACAATTCCGAGTGCAGATGGTCTGCTTACTGACAGGTGAGAAGCCGGGGGTGTCAAATAGCACTTTTGGTGCCACCTTTGGGTGTCAAATAGCACTTTTGGTGCCACCTTTGGGTGTTAAATAGCACCTTTGACTCCTTCCTTAGCTACATGTTTTTTGGGGAAGCTCGCTTTATAATAGAGGTTGTTTTGGGCCCTGGACTGTATGAGATATATTATGATCATTTTGATAGAGCCCAGTCATGCCCCAAAAATCGCAGGTCATGCAAAGGCAGTGGGACGGTGACCTACAACTATGGCTCATGCAACTATGGCTCATAAAATCTATGAGCCATAGATGCATGCAACTATGGCTCATAGATTTTATGAGCCATAGATGCATACAACTATGGCTCATAGAAATGTGATCTGATTAGGTTCTATGAGCCAAAGCTAGTGAGAGTGAGAGGGACGTGAGTGACACGTGAGTGACGCGTGAGTGACACGTGAGTGACACGTGAGAGATCGAATCATATCATATGTATTGAATGAGCACAATATGAATAATGAGCACAAATGTAAACGATTTACATAATAATAAATCTAATATTACATAATCAAAATTACACTATCAGTTCATCTTGGATATAATGGTAAAAGGGGTCCTTCTTTAGACAGTTCATAGAGCTTTTCACGTGAATCAGCAGCTCCTTAACACGATGTTTATTCAAATCTATGATCGGGTCGGTACTAAACAGCCGCCTTGCATTATCACTATCAGGATCCACAGTAAAAAACTCTCCAACAGGTCTGATTTTCGAGAAAGTAGTATAGGTAGGATGTTCCCAGAAATTGCCTGGCTAAAGTTTCTGATCTTTCACACTCTTCCAAAACCTCCCGGTACTCGTTGAACGTTGTAGTGTTGTTCGTGAATCGTGACGTCGATAACAATTATAGCTAGTGAATCCACTGACAAATTCTAATGAGCGGGATGGATATGTGACAGTGTCACATATCCACCCCCCTTACTGACACGATTCTGGGATGAGTCATTAGCAGAGTGAAACGATACGAGATACGAAACTTATGATTCGGGGGAGCTCATTAGCAGTGTGAGACGATACGGTATATGGAACATGATACGGGGAAGCTTAATAGGAGTGTTAGACGATTTGGAGAATGTTTTATCGCTCTTTCTATCTATCTCTATCTCTTTTTGTCAATTATCTTGAGAACCAGATGAGATACCTTCCCATAATAATGCGAGGAAGCTACAAACTTTGGTGCCCTTATTCTTGTCCATGTCGGCTCAGCCCCGTTGTTTTTAGGGGAATATGTTGTTGTTTTAGATGGAATGGCTTGAATTTGGTCTGTTTGGCAAGACTCGAAAATAAATAAAACCCAACGCATTCCATCTAAAACAACATATCCTCCTAAAAACAATGAGGCGAGTCGATAGGCTCCTATTACCAAAAATAAGAGCACTAAACTCACCAAGTGTGTAGTGTCAGCTCGCATTATAGTATAATGGTAGGCACCTCATCTGGTTCTCAAGTCCAAGATAATTGACAAAAAGAGATAGAAATCGATAGAGATAGAGAGAGATAGAAAGAGCGATAAAACATTCTCCGAATCGTGTTTCATTTTATCGTCTAACGCTCCCAATAAGCTTCCCCGAATCATGTCCCACATCCTGTATCGTCTCACACTGCTAATGAGCTCCCCCGAATCATAAGTTTCGTATCTCGTATCGTTTCACTCTGCTAATGACTCATCCCAGAATCGTGTCAGTAAGGGGGTGGATATGTGACACTGTCACATATCCATCCCGCTCATTAGAATTTGTCAGTGGATTCACTAGCTATAATTGTTATCGACGTCACGATTCACGAACAACACTACAACGTTCAACGAGTACCGGGAGGTTTTGGAAGAGTGTGAAAGATCAGAAACTTTAGCCAGGCAATTTCTGGGAACATCATACCTATACTACTTTCTCGAAAATCAGACCTGTTGGAGAGTTTTTTACTGTGGATCCTGATAGTGATAATGCAAGGCGGCTGTTTAGTACCGACCCGATCATAGATTTGAATAAACATCGTGTTAAGGAGCTGCTGATTCACGTGAAAAGCTCTATCACTATGAACTGTCTAAAGAAGGACCCCTTTTACCATTATATCCAAGATGAACTGATAGTGTAATTTTAATTATGTAATATTAGATTTATTATTATGTAAATCGTTTACATTTGTGCTCATTATTCATATTGTGCTCATTCAATATTATATGATTCGATCTCTCACGTGTCACTCACGTGTCACTCACGTGTCACTCACGTCCCTCCCACTCTCACTAGCTTTGGCTCATAGAACCTAATCAGATCACATTTCTATGAGCCATAGTTGTATGCATCTATGGCTCATAAAATCTATGAGCCATAGTTGCATGCATCTATGGCTCATAGATTTTATGAGCCATAGTTGCATGAGCCATAGTTGTAGGTAATCCAGTGGGACACCCTGTGTAATAGTAATCCGCCCCTCATACAAAGTAGTTGTTAGACTCTCACCCTTCTTTCACAGGGCACCCCACTTTTGAGCACACACAACCTAGGCAAGGAAACACATCAGATAATTGTAATTACCATTACCCCAATTAACTAATAATTAATTAACTAACAATTAACTGATAATTCTGCAGGTGGAGTGGTGAACACAGTTCTGATGAGGAAGGTCAGGGAGCACATAACAAGAGATCAAGGGTGTGTAGTGCAAGTGAACCAGATAGCTTGGAAGGTACGTGTTTCACCCTCAACTGTTTTCTTCTTCTTCTTGTTAGGACAAGTAGTGCCTAGACAAACATAATTCGAAGCAGCTTGATCACGAGTCCCTCCTTTTCAGGAAGTGTTTTGGACCCCTCTGAAGAGACAGTGGAGATAGTATTGAAACCCAGGGACGGCGAGGGAGAGAGCCGATATCTCAAAACCACGTCTAATGCAACCGTTCAGCATATCAAGTCAGTACTACTCTATACTTATTTAGTTTGCCTGGCTAGACTGTGTTTCGGGCGCCCCGCACCCGAAATACCTTTACAAATGTAAAGGGAGGGTTAGAACATAACAATATTTAGTACAGTCGGACCCCGATTTAACGGCACCCTCGGGGGAAAGGGTTTTGTCCGTTATATCGGGGTGTCCGTTAAATCGGGGTAGAGCATATTTGGCCCATAAAACCCTATTTTTGTCCAAAATGATATACTAAAACACCTCTAAGTGTTAAATGCAATGTCCATGTATTGATTACATGATCATTTCTGATTAGAGAAAGAAAATAATTTTTTTAATTCAAAAAAGTTATAAAATGTAACAACCACGTCCGAATCGTTTATCGAATCAGTGCATCTTATCGCATGTCTTGCTGCTAATTAGACGGTTCGAAACGAACCGATACGTGATACCATGCCGAATCGGGGCAATTTAAGCGGGGTGAGGAAGAATTCGAATTTCAAAATATCTTTTTCTCTGAAATTCATGGGGAGCACCGATCAAAGCATTGCCAATCATTCTGTAAAATTTTGCAAAAAAAAAGTTATGAAATTTTTCAAAGGTACATACAAGGTACTAGGTGTATATCAACCACGTCCGAATCGTGTTTCGAATCAGTGCATCTTATCGCACGTCCTGTCGCTAATTAGACGGTTCGAAACGAACTGATACGTGATACCCATGGGGCTAGTTTAACAAGCGTCAAAATTGCAATTCGATGGGTCTCATGGGGATCACATATCTATTCGTTTCGAACCGTCTAATTACCGGCAAGACTTGCAATAAGATGCACCGATTCGAAACACGATTCGAAACACGATTCAAAAAATTTTCAAAAAAAATTTCAAAAAATTTTTGGGGGAAATTTATCCTGCCGTTAAATCGGGGTGCCGCTAAATCGGGGGCCGTTAAATCGGGGTCCGACTGTATGATTAATCGATAGGGGGGGGGGGGGGACGCAAATAGTGTACAAAGAAAGAAATATTATATTATACCGAGTGTTTATTTCGGATCTCTACATAATATAGTTTTTTAAAGATCCAAAATTAACACCCTGTAGTAACACTGTGAACAATTCATGCAGGAGTTATCTTAAAGATCAAAGCGACAAGTGAACCGAGTGACTGCGTTTTTATGGTCACTATCTTACATGATGGTACGTATCTAGATCTTATTTCTAATGCTTTCATCTCTGGAGAATTCCTTATTTATATATTTCCGTTTACTGCCAGTATATCAAAGATCAGTGGTAGAGTAGTTGGGTTATAAGTTGATTCGATAGTTATAATCTTGTATATTCTTCTAAGCACAAATTATCCCATATTAGGTAACCACGTGACACTACCAAACAACATGACCCTTGAGGCCGTGCTAGACAATTATATTTCGGAGGACGGGCCCCTAGAGATACATTTCTCCCCCGTGCCTGTATCCGTCCCCTCGCCCTCGCCCACACCCCCAACCGATAATTCGGAGGAGCCAATGAGTGGCGCTGAAGCATCAACATGTTAAAGAACCTGATTGTTGAAACTGAAATATTTATCAAGAACTCTGAACTATATCATTATTCATTCATTGACTGTATAAGAGTTTTTAGCAAAGTGTGAAAATGTTTAACATACAGGGTGGTAAAAAATTTATAAAAATGTGTTTAAAAATTACACCACGTCTGTATGAATTTAAGCGTGTTGAAATCAGAAATGTATTTGCCCCCGTTTTATTAACTTTACACGATTTACACACAAAATGAAAACTCGTGTTTTTAGTAAATTGTATAATCAAATCGGAAGTGATTCTATCGCAGTAGAATCACCAAGTTTTCTACAGCAATGCCTGCTGATTTCTTGGCTGGTGGATTGCAGATTGCTGCTGCAGCGGTGTAAAGTTAATGTGGGCCATGCAATGTCTGAAAACTCGTCCCATTCGCCCGAACATCGTGTGTAGCGCGCAACAGATCTTGCAATGAAAGCACATCACCGATGCATCTGCAATTTCACACGCGCCGCGCATTTCATATAATCACGCGTTCAACTCTCATTTCCGATTTTGAATGGTTTCTATTCCTTTGTCCCCGGAACCTTCTGGGTCGCGATCACGGCTCATCAGGACAATGGCTGTACCTTAAAGTTAATCTTTTGTTCTAAACTCTAACTTAGCGGCTAATGATGCCAAATAGTAATGAATGTTAGTGGGTCCGATAACTGATTTGATTGTTGAAGGTATTAATCGTATCCGAACCGTAACTTACCTTACTCTCGTTAATTAAGCTCGCATATTTCAAGAAACTTTTAAATAAGAAACTTTTTTCTAGGAAACTACAGGTGTAAGCAATCCAAAAACAAAAAGAATTTCTCCTTTATCAAGAAACTAAACAAGTTAGGGGTGTTCTATTTTGTTGTGGTGTCTCTGAATTGTGTAATTTACATTTGAAAAGTTTCTTATAAAAAAGTTTCTTACTAAAGCGTTTCTTAAAAAACGAGAGTAAGGTAATCAATATCCATTAAAACTTGAAAAAAATAAGGTTCAATCCCCATCCGATAGAATATCTTGTTCGGTCGGTTGTGGGAAGTTGGGTCTGGAATTTTAAATTTGACTTGCTGATATGATTAGGGACTCTGTAAAAAGTCCAAAGTACCATCCCACAGGTCTCTACCACCCCCGGTTCACTAATTAGCCGTAATTATGTGATTTATGACGTTATCGCCAATTAGCACTAATAATACCAGTTCCTGGTCACTTAGAGCTTAGATTTTGATACCAGCTGATAGAGGATCACTAGATTAGTGGGCATTCAAAATTTTAGGTCGATCAGAGTTATGGTCGAGGAGTTATAACCGTTTTTCCGTTTGGCTGGCGGTTGGCTGGCACCACGTGGGATTACGGGTTTAGGTCGTCGTGGGAGGTCGTCATTGGTCGCGTTCGATCGGGCTCGATGAGGTGATCAAAACCTAGTGGGGCCAGACCTTGGCCCCACTCCGTTCTTGGGTTATTAGGCTTTTTCGGTTTCCCGCCAAAATATTTTCCCGCCAAAACCGAAAAAGCCTAATAACCCAAGAACGGGGTGGGGCCAAGGTCTGGCCCCACTAGGTTTTGATCACCTCATCGAGCCCGATCGAACGCGACCAATGACGACCTCCCACGACGACCTAAACCCGTAATCCCACGTGGTGCCAGCCAACCGCCAGCCAAACGGAAAAAACGGTTATAACTCCTCGACCATAACTCTGATCGACCTAAAATTTTGAATGCCCACTAATCTAGTGATCCTCTATCAGCTGGTATCAAAATCTAAGCTCTAAGTGACCAGGAACTGGTATTATTAGTGCTAATTGGCGATAACGTCATAAATCACATAATTACGGCTAATTAGTGAACCGGGGGTGGTAGAGACCTGTGGGATGGTACTTTGGACTTTTTATAGAGTCCCTAATCATATCAGCAAGTCACATTTAAAATTCCAGACCCAACTTCCCACAACCGACCCTACTACTAGACCACTTACAGATCGCATTCTATCTGTAGAGGGTCGAACCTTGCCTAGCTAGACTCAGGGTTAGAACTTAACATTAACAAGTCGAACGCGAAGTCGAACCAGGCCATGTTCAAACAAGGTAAAACCGCCTATCCGTCAGCCTGCCCCTACAAAATCTTTAGTTCAGTGGTACAGGCAGTCGGGGTGGAAACTGGGAGGGGATGAGGACACGTCTTGGGTGTGGGAGGTTATTCGATATAAAGAAATTAATTTGAGCTGAAGAAGGGGCACAACCCCGAAACGATCAACAGATTCCATGTTTTGACCTGTCTCAAATGACCTAGCAAACCCTCCACCAAAACCTTTAACGCAAGAACATTTCCAATTAGGACTCATGGCCGGACAGGATGAGGAAACTGGAAAGTGGTATTATATGATTTATCTGAGGAGCCGCATGATTTCCCCATGTTACCTATAAGACTACCCGGCTACTACCTGGCTGGACTACTACCCTGTGCAGGACTAGGATCGGTTCACAGTTGACATATTGGATTTGAGGTAGGTTCAGTTTACAGGTACTAGGTCTGTATGGCGGCGCCATACCCCATTTGATTCTCGCGACAGTGCGCTCAGATGGTGTCGCGGCGCCAGACAGTACAGTGAACAGTCTTACACGGTACTATAAGGTACTAGGTACTAGGTAGTAGGTAGTAGGTAGTAGGTACAGTTACAGTGTCGAATGTTTGATTTGAGGGTCATTTACCTATATCAGTATATCATGAGGAGTTTTTTAGTTTGCACTGATCTCCACTACTCAACTACAACGAATATTTGTTGAATGATGGGAATCTTGAGAGAGAGAGAATAGGGGATAGAGAGAAACAGAGAGAGAGAGAGAGAGAGAAAGAGAGAGAGAGATCAAATTTTATATCTAACGACTGTGTGTGCAGCAGCTGAGCTCTATCTATCGTGAGTGTAAGAGATGTAAGCTTGTTGGGTCTCATTTTTCCGCACGCGATGTAAACCAAATAGCTTTTAGACCGGTTACTGGTTGAGATTTCTTTACTATCTTGCTGTCTACGTAGATTATATTATATGTGCGAGGACCCTCATCTCATTCCCCATTATAAAGTTAAAATACGTGATTAATTTTGAATTCAATCTTCTGATTTGACAGTCAAGCTTTGAGTCAAATTCCTATTTTAATCGCACTTTTCAATGATATGTCACGCGACATATTTTACCATAAAGTGTACCCCTTGACCCTTCGTACTGTCTTGCTATCACTTCAATATATTTCTCTCGTCATTATCCCCGCTCATTTTCCTCCTCGTTCCTTCACTATCTTTCACATGATCCCCCCTTGCACACTGTTGTCACTTTAGTCGCCATCCTGTCTTTGCCCTGAAAATATTTTCAATCGTTGACAGAGTTTTGTGACAGAAAAGACAGTGGCACTTGATACACTTCGTACTCTATTCGCTGCAAATATGGGAACCGTAGCTTGATTGGTGCTTCAATCTCCATAGCTGTCGTCCGTAGCTCAAACGTTACCCGGCAGGAACCGACCGACACAAGTAAACAACCAATGAGAACTCGTTATTTAGGTCACGTGACTGGTTATCAGCCAATCAGAGACCAGTATTTCCTTATTCGGTCGGTTCCTGATACCCGGTCATACATATTTCGATAATATTATAAAATATAATGTACATATTTTGATCAGCTATTTTCTTCAACTAGAGCTAGGTTCGGTTCCTTTGCCGCAAATGATTCTTTCCAGGAAATTCTCTATCGCTACCATGTGATGTTGATACTAAAATAGTCAGTTACGTGACCCCCCTCTCTCTCTCTCTCTCTCTCTCTCTCTCTCTCTGTCTCTCTCTCTCTCTCTCTCTCTCTCTATCTCTCTCTCTCTCTCTCTCTCTCTCTCTCTCTCTCTCTCTCTCTCTCTCTCTCTCTCTCTCTCTCTCTCTCTCTCTCTCTACTTTCTCCCCCACACTCTTTCTCAGAACGTTCTAGAACCACATGTGGTGTTTACTTGACTAGTGATCACTAGGCTCTAATAAACTCGCGTGCCTCTACTTATATTTATTGAGTAGTGAATTAGTGATGCTCGATAGAAAATTAAAACTGAAAATCCCCATGTAATTTTGATATTGGCCCGTCTAATCATGTACTAAATTAAAAAGTGCTACATTCTTGTTTCTGTGAGACTATCACTACCCCCCCATCCCCTCGCCGCTATACATTTAAATGCTCCATTTCCCACGTTATGAGACGCTCTTGGTTAGTGCATATATCATAATGGGTGCCGGCCGTCAGAG